>OZ007591.1:156560142-157160142 GCA_963931845.1 Maratus michaelseni | reverse complement strand
GTTTTTATCATTAATTATAGAATTAATATTAATTTTATTAAATATTATATTTGAAAAAGTTATTAGCATTTGAGTATTAGTGTTTTGAATTTTTTGTGTTTTTTGTAAATTAATGTTGAAAAGATTAGCTCTTGTCATAATAAGATCATAAAAAATATCAGAGAAATGATTAGAGTAAGATTTACTAAGAAATACATTTAAATATTGTACTATCTATTTCTTTTTAATAGCAAATATGTATTTTCGAATAAAAAAACAATTTATAATTCTTTGTATAGTTACTATGAAGAGTATTGATTTGTTTAGTAATATCTTTTTTGGAAACAACAACTGTAGCAGTGCACTTTCCTCGCTTGTTTCGTGTTGTTTTACGATGTAAATTATGATTTAGAGTAGGATAAATAGGAGAATATTCTATAAGTCCATAAGGTTAAATAGTGTTATAATATTTCATATATGATGACTCCCTAAAAAGACGTTCTGATTTATTTTTTATAATTTGTATAATTCCAATTGTGGTATTGATAAATTTATGTTTATGAAAATGCTGAATTTCAGCTGTAGACTGTACATTTTTTGCTTTGTTATTGTTAGAATCTGAACGATGTTGATTGATACGTTTATGTAATGGACCTGATGTTTCACCTACATATTTCAAACCACATAAGTTACATTTAATACAATAAATACCATTATATATATATATAGAGAGAGAGAGAGATAGCGAGTCAATTGAAAAGTCTATGTTGAAGTATCGTTGTTCAATCATATACACACAGATAAATCTAATTACTTAACTTTCCTTACATTCTGAGAACGTAGAAATTACCCATAGTAACCCGTAAAAAAGAAAAAAAAAAAGATAGTTTGGTTTGTTGTTAAATGCTAAATCTGAAGATGTAATTAAAGTCTCTAATATAAGATACGGGGTTTATTTAAAAGATTTTTCAAATTTAATACGATTGCAATCGCATAAAATAATTCAAATGTATTCTATTAAAAGAAAATTTAAGAGGACGGTTAGATGAATTTCTGTTTTTGTATTAAAATATATTGTTATTATTTTTTTTATGTCAATATATTCTCATGTTCTTGGCAGAAAGTGTATTTTTATCCTTCTTATAAAGGTAAATAAAGAAAATAATATATTATAATGTATTTCAAATGCACGTTTTTTTTTCCGAAGTGCATGCATCTTTAAAATGTTCCATGCGTTTTAATTTTTATTCATAATTTACAATATATCTAAAAGACAAACTTTATATATATTAGAGGTCTGCACGGGTCGAAATTTTCAGGCCCGAAAAACTTTATTGGCCCGGGTCGGCAGGTTATGAAATCTAAAAAAGTGGCTTGGGCCTGATATAAAAGCTAAAAACTCACCCCGAGCCCGCCCCGTTACAAAATCTAAAAATTCGGCATGGGCCCAACTCAATTTCTACAAATCATGCCGATAGTTCTGAAGCAATATTATACTTGCAATTAAAATTATTCAAAAAGCGCATATATTTTATTTTCAGATTATACGCCTGCAATTCGTGGAATACGGAAACACTTTAATATTAATTATCACTTAGACAGTTATGTACATAAACACTCATTTAAAAAGAATAACTTAGACAATTACATTGAAATGATGATTCAATAAGGAAACCAGCGTAGTTCAGAATGAAAGAAAAAGATGGCAAAAAAAAAAAAAAAAAAAAAAAAAAAATTAAATACTCTACAAAGAACAAAAGTAGGCTTTCAGAAATATTTCTTTATAATTTATTAAACCAAATTAAATTTTTATAGATTTCGTTAAACAAAAGTACATCACTTTATTATTATTATTTTTAAAAAATAAATAAAGAAAATGCCAGCCCAACGTGGGCTTGGGGAAGAGAAAGAAGTCCAGTGCCGGCTCGGCCCGGAAATAAAGTTGCCTAGCCTGGCCCTACCGGGTCCCCTAAAAAAAGGAAGGCCTAGGCATAGTCCGACCTGAGTCTCATGAAAGAAAATTGGCATGAGCCGGGCTGTGATTTCTGGCCAAGTACCGGCCCATGCAATCTCTAATATATACTAACAAGAAATCTGTGCATCTGTTTTGGCAGGCTTGTTTATAATAAGGCCCTTAAATTAGCTATAAAGTATTTTAACTTGTGAATTTTTAATGAATATTGAGTTTCCTGACAACTTGTTGTCATTTTTTAAAATAATTGTATGTCGGATTAAAAATGGATGCATCAATTTTTTGTAGTATATATCAAAATTACATTTTTAGTGATATTGACAATTTTGAACAAAAATATTGCGTATGAAACATATACTTCATTAATGCCTAAAAGGTGTTAAATAAAACCATAAAAACAGTAAAAAAGTTTTAATAAACTGTCTGTATGTTTCGGCTTCACCGAAACCATTATCAAGACAAATGAGAATGTTCTACATTTCGGTTCGGCGAAGCAGAAACACGTAGATTGTTTATAAAAAATAAAATTCTGTTTTTATGGACTTTATTTAAGAACTTTTAGCAATGAATGAAGTATATTATCTCTGGGTGTTCGAATTTATTATCTATTTACGCATGGAACATTTAAAAGATAGGGTGAAACCTCCAGTAACTGACACATTAAGGATTTTTTCTTGTTCAAAACACTATTACAAAAATTTAAATATATTTTATACTTACCATTGTTTTTGAAAGGATAGTAGAGATATATTAAAAAAAATATTGTTGGTAAAATTTTGAAAATTTACACATTTTATAATTAAAAATTTTTTTTTTTCATAAATATGGTAAAAAACTGCAGTAACTGACACTATCCCTATTTTGAAACACCAATAACTGACACAAAGTGAACCCGTGACTGATACTTTATTTCAAAAGATTGAAAGGCTTTTAAAAAAACTTTATTATTTATTATAAAAAGAAAATACATTAATATTTATTATAAAAAGTGGGATTTAGTAAGCTGCACTGTATTATTAGTAATGCAGAGTATATAGTAAGAGTATATAGCAATAATATTTAGTACTGCATTATTAGTAAATGCAGATATCCAACAACTGACATTTATGAACCAGTAACTGACATCTGGTGTTAGACACTGGTAAAACAACTTAAATTTTAATGGTGTTTACTACAAGATAAATTTAATTTATTATTATGAATTTTTAAACAGTTCAAGTAATATATTTCAACTTTCTTTAATATAACCAATAAATGCCACCTCTGTCAGAGACTGATGAAAGGGTTGAGTTGGGTTGATTTATGACGGCCAATTATCAACACGAGGGATATAGGCCCGGGGGGAGTGCCCTTCGTGGGGGTCTTTCTAAGGGAACCTAACCCGTATTTACGCATGGATAAATCCACGGCTCGAAGAAAACCACGAAAACTCCGAACGATTAGGCCGACGGGCACGATTGGGATCGAACCCAGCACCTCCCGTCTACCAGCTTCGAGAGCAGAACCTCTCAGCCACTGGTGGGGCGACTGATGAAAGGAAATTATATGAACCAATACCTGGCACCGCCTATTAAGCTAAATTAAATAACTATAAACCCTAAATCATGGCCCTAATGTATCATAGGCATCTTTAAACTAATTTCTCGTAGTATAACTTTTTTAAAAAAAGTTTAGGATGGTTACATTACAAATAGATTTGAAAAACGCTTCCTTAATTTTAGAAATAAGATGGTTGCTTCAAAATGGCACTTTTTGTATCCTCAAAAGTTTCTTTCTCATTAAATATTTTTTTGGCCCTCTAGTGGTGAATAAATTGGTTCCAAATACATGGTTCCTGATACAACAAAATGGCTATTTGAGTTAGGTTTTTGCTCAAGTGTCAGTTACTGGTTAGGTGTCAATAACTGGGGCATCCTATATACACTGTAAAAAAAAGGGTCGATCTACTAAAAAAAGTGTAGTTTTTCTAACAGATTTTTTGGAAATTACTAAAAAATTTTTAGTATATTTGTATTTCACAGATTTTTTTAGTTACCGGTACTAAAAAATCGGAATCATTGCTAGCTGTTTTCTAGTAATGTTGCTAGCTGTTTTCTAGTAATTCTTACAGATTATCTTGTGACTGAGTAAGAATACAAAAAATTTTTAGTCTTTTTGTACCGATTTTTAGTACCGGTTACTAAAAAAATCTGTGGAATACAAATATACTAAAAAATTTTTAGTAACCTGAGAATTTTTTTTTTACAGTGTAAACTGCGAAAAATTTATTTTGAGGTAAAGGAATTCAAAATACATTTTATATTATTTTCATTACTTATTCATTACCCTTATAAGAAGTATGAAAATACACTTTCTGTAAAGCATACGGCAGTAGATTGATATTCCTTTGATTTTAACTGTAAATGTTCACACAAAGAGAAAATTTCGTATTTTTGCTCTTTTTTTTTTTTTTTTTTTTTTTTAACTCCACTGTCCCTTTCAACCACAATGCGGGAGCATTTAATAATTATCTTCTCCTGGTCTTTTCATTTTGTAGAACATTTCATATGTTATATCATGAGAATTGTTTTTCATTAATTTTAAAATTAATACATTTAACAAATGTTATTTTTTTTTCTCTCACATTAACTTCAAACGCTTCAATATATACGCTCTAATTTAGAAAAAATAATAATAAAACAATGTAAAAACTATTCAATCTCTAAGATATACAAAATACCATTTATGGCTAAAGATTGATATTTTATATTTGTTTTATTAAACACCTAAAGAATCGGTTATCTTTGATTGAGAAATTATTATTAAATTTCACAATGATTCTCTAAAAGATTATACTGAATGATTTTCTACATTTTTCTTAAAGTATCATTAATTAAAAAAATAAATAAGGTAACTGAAAATATAATTTATAACTTGATTTGAAAAGAGTCAGTTTTGATTTTTTTTTTTTTTTTTTTTTTTTGTATAGAATGGGCAAGGTATTTCAAAAATACTCTAAAAATGTCTAACACTTGTATTTTATCACTTCAGCTATTTTTCTTACCATTTGAAAAATCAAATACAATCAATTTTTGTTTTTGTATTGGCAAAATGCAGCATATTATTTTATATATCTATTTATTTATTTAACTTTGCGTATAACTATCGCGTTGCACACAAATCAAAATTAACAAACATAAATCTATAAAAATGTCGAGTGTTGATATAACTGAATATAACTGATATATATTTTTTTTTCCTTTGCAAAAAAGCACTTTACTGAAAGCATATATATAGCTTAGATTCTTTAGAATTTAAAAACTTGCTTCATGTTTATTTTATTTGGTTTCATTTTTGAATTACCACATTTTCTACAGGCGATTTTTTAAATAAAATATTTAAAAAACAATTTTCGTATTGGCAAAATGCAACATATCATTTTATTTTATTTTATTTTTAACTCTTATCGCATTGCACAGAAATCAAAATTAACAAACATACATCTATAAAAATGCCGAATGTTTATGTATATATTCGAAAAAACATTTTCGGAAAACATCTATACATTACACGCTTTAGAAATTTAAAAACTTGCTTTATTTTTATTTCATTTGGTTTCATTTTTGAATTACTGTATTTTCTACTGGCAGTTTTTTAAATAAAATGTTTAAAAACGTAGTATCTATTAATTACATAAATTTTGAAGCATAGATAGTCAAAGTTTTATTAAAATAACAATTAATCATCACATAAAAAACGCAATCATTAAATGAAAATGCTTTGAAAGCGAAGTTACAATGCTAATATTATGTTGCAATAATCGTACTAAGAGACTGAATGTTTGAAATATTAGCGAAAAAGTCATATTTCTTTCACTACAGAATTTCTTTCACCAAAAAATAATAGCTCACTTTTGGATGTTATTTTTAGAAATGCATAACAATTGTGACAGTGTTCTGCGGCATTCGCTTCTACTGCTCTTACATCTCTTCAATTTTTACACAATCGGATAGGGGGAGGGGGGGATATACTTTCGAATAAAATTTGTTGGAAAACTGTATCTTAATTTAGTAACTTTTTAAGGCTTTTAAAATAATTTTCAAGCATGATTTTTTAAAAATGTATCTCAACATTGAACCTTTGCTACAATAATCAAAACTACATTGTGCCAGATAAGTTGTCACAATTGATTATTCATTTCCCAGTTTAAATTAAAAGGAGTTCTCTCTAAATTTTTTTTTCTTTAAATGTTATTAATATTTTGTAATTCGGTCTACTTTCAAGCGTTGCCATCATGGCTACAATATCCTTTAAAATGGATGTAAATACCCCTAAAGATTTTAAACACAATTCTTGCGCCAAATACACCATTTTTTTTTTATTTGTAGTCTCCACATTCCTAGAATTTTACACTTCTAGTTTATTTAATATGCGAGTTTTTTCATGGTATGCAGAAATTTGAGCAGCACAAAGTTTCCTTGCAACTGTTTTTTGTGAACCCTTCTTAAAAAAATCTTTATTTTTTAGTTGTCAAAATATTTCTAAAATATATGCTTAATACACTATTTTATGTGTTAAAATAAAATCTTAGCGAAGCTGACGAGTTGTGCGTAAGATTTTAACACTTCAAATAAATTTAAGTATATACATTCTATAAATATTTTTCAACTAAAAAATAATAAAGATAATAAGAGAGAGAGAGAAGAGTGCGCAGAAAAAAGAAGTAGGAGAAAGAATTCCTTATTTAATAAGAATACGCAGAAAAAAAGAAGCTAAAAATATTAATTTTCTCGGGATATATTTTAAAGCGCAGTAGAGGGAAAAAACAGCTGTTACAAAACAACAATCGCTTACAACCCAAGATGTATAGTTCATTTATCGAGAAATTAAAATTTTTCTATGACAAATCCCTTCAATAATTATGCTTCCAAGTGTTATGTTTTTACGTTGAAAAATGAGTCAGAAAATGTGTCAGAAAGTTTCGCGTTGTTGAGCGGGGAAAATTACTTTTTTTAGAACCGCCTGGTTCGATTGTACAACTTTTTTCTAAATTCTCTAATTCCGCTTTTAGAAAAAAAAACTCCTCTCCAAGCCAATATTGCCTAAGAATTACATGATAGCCTTACTTTCGTCGCCTGGTTAGTTCGTGAAAACATAAAAATACCAAACTTATAATAAAACATGCATCTTTTTTTATACTATAAATAAACGTGAAAGATACATTGCAGTTTCATTTTTCCAACCTGACACAAAAATGTAGCTAAAAGTTGGTAGTCTTGTAAAACCAACAAAAATTCTTTAAAACACAGAGATTTAATCAAATAAAAATTAATAATAATAATAAAGACTTAAAAATATCAGAAGATGCACCTTTATATGATAGCTTATTTTTAATATTACAATTACTTTTATGTGTCAAAATAAAATACTGCACTGCAAAAAATAATTGTTGATTTTACAGTATAAAACTGGCATCCAGCTGCCAGTATTATACCGTAAAATTAACAGTATTAAACAGTAAAAAAAGCAGTAATACGCTGCCGTGCAAGCAGTAATACGCTACCGCGCATGCGCGGTAGCGTATTACTGCTTGCACGGCAGCGTATTACTGCTTGCACGGCAGCGTATTACTGCTTGCACGGCAGCGTATTACTGCTTGCACGGCAGCGTATTACTGCTTTTTTTACTGTTTAATACTGTTAATTTTACGGTATAATACTGGCAGCTGGAATGCCAGTTTTATACTGTAAAATCAACAATTATTTTTTGCAGTGTGTAGGAAAATCATATTACTTTCAAATTTAGATCTTTAATTGTGTACTGCCTACCAACTGATCCAGTACCAGAGACCGCTCAAATTGGGAATTCTTGGATTCGATTCTAGGGTTCGGTCTTAGTTCTTCCTAATGTTTTAGGATCTATTTTAAGCTGATGGATCCCGGTTTATCGTGTGGGTTTCGGTGATGGTCCCGGTTTAATTTACCCTTCTGAGCTGAGAATTGTAATATGCCTCTGAAATAACTAACCACTCCAAGTATGCGGCAGAAAATTGAACGGAAATTAAACTTTTACTTAAGTTTGAGTAAAAGAAACATACAATTCCAAACTTCCAATTTTCTAACTCTCACAACTATACTGCTTTTGTTTTCAAAGTTCTCTCACCCAAATCTGCTGCCAAACGAGATCTAAGATTTATGCGAGGTCATCACTAGCATGAGCATCACCTATCGTCTACGCGAAAACATGAAAATGCTAATTGCTTACAATCGAACGTGTATTTTTAGCTGCTGATTTTTTTTAATAGAATGCAAAACACCACAGGCGCCGGCAAGGATGGGGAGGCAAAGGAGGGTTATTGCTCCTCCTTTGATTTTGAAATTTAATTAACTAAATTTTCTTTTCCTCTGACGATTTTGAAAAAAAAAAATAAGTAACATTTATTCTTTTTAAGTTGCTTAAAATAATTAAAGACTAAGAGAAAGATTAATTAATATTTTTTCTTCGGGAATTCTCTGCCCCTCCCTGAATATCTCGAAATCAATTTTTAGTTATCTTTTTCTTTTTACGTTCATGTGGTTACTTTAATGGAAAATTTGTGGGGGAGGGGGGGGGGGCGTCCTGACTACTAAAAAAAAAAATACTGTTTCAATTCCCATTTTTGGAAAATGCTGATAGACATTTATTTTTAAATTTTTAAATATTTATAAGTTGTTACATTTTTGTGTTGCTTTTTCTATTGATATGTTTCAAAAATAATCTTGCACGGGGAATTTTGATTTTTTTTAAAAAATCTTATTTTATCTTATTTTATGTTTATATTCTGCATTTTAAAAATTGCAGCCAAGGTTGCGAAACACTGACACAACTTTTCTAAGGTCTTGCCCGTTGACCCTCCGTGGATTTTGTTCTGCCAGTGGCTATTGTCTACATGAAAACATAAAAATGCTAATTGCTTACAATCAAACGCGTGTTTTTTAGCAGCTGCTTTTTTTCTTCTTTGGTATAATGTAAGGCACGGTGTAATTCCATTTTTCTAACCTTCCGACAAAAATGCTGCCAAAAGGGCGATATTCTGGATAAGTCAACGCCCTTGCATCATCAGCTGCTGTCACCGAGGGATGCAACTGCTGCCGCGCTTTTCATTGGTCGGATTTCATCCTCATCAAAATGCAGTTACTCCGAATTTCAAAGGAAAGGAACAGAGGTGTCGGAATTAAACTTTGTCGACCAAACAACTTGCTCCAAGCAATGCTTTACCAAAATGAGCAAAATGCGCGGAATTTCATCTCTCGAGCGACCGATATGGAGAAACTCCCATTTTGACTCAGTTTAATATTTAAAGAAACTGCAGCAATAGTGTAGTAGTTGCATATATTAAATGCATATCTCGATATGTGTAATGTTTTACAGAACTCGTAAAATGCAAAATGAGAAATTTCAGTCATTAGTCAGGAGATTCAAAGGAGAGAGGGAATTATTTAATAGACTGGCGAAGCACCACTTAATGTTTGACTCTTTCGCTGCATACACACACACATGCGCACGTGCATACACACACACATGCGCACGTACACACACACATACATGTATTTATTTATATTAGCATGTAATGCAAACAATAATACCTGCTTACCTGCATGTGAAACTATTTTATATGCGTAACAATTAACTCACAAATTCTGCCTGTTTTAATTATTGTTGTTATGCAGAGGATCTTAAAGTATTTCTAAGTAAAAAGTAGGGCAGGATTTAGAATAAGTGATGTTCTCAGCTAAAAGTGTTTTGTAAGTCCCCTGTTGGGATAACTTTAAAGGCATAGTTTAAGGGTGTTCTCAAATTTCTCATTTCCCCGCTCAACAACTAGCATCATTATGATACATCTACAAACTCATTTTCATTCCTAGATCCTTAAAATGTTTTCAGATATTAAGATTCATGTACCTAAAAATATAAACCCTTTTCATTTTCCTATGATATGTGATATAGTATCTTGAGTTACAGAAAATCGCCACTAGTTGACATAGGCCCACAGTTTTGAAAATTATTCATGGGGCTCAAGGCACATTGGGGCACATTGATCAACTCAAGTATGTGCATGTGAGTGTAAAAAAAGATAGATTACCAATTTAATGTTGCTTTTTTAACTCCCTTTTAAAGAAATTAAACATAATTGTATACTGATAATAAATCACAAGTTAAATAAAACATTAAGACAATATAAAAATTCAAATGTATAGACCCGTTTGTAAAATGATACTCGTTGATATTCGCGAATCGTTTATAATTAAATTACAACGAAAGTTGTCTTTGAATAACGTCTTTTTTTTTTTTTTTTTTTTTTTTTTTTGGAATATGGATTTTTTTTTCTATTTTCATTTTTTATACAAAAAGTTCAAACGTTGAGCATTTTATTCTAATTAAAAAAAAAATAAATAAAAAAAAGACCATAAAGTGAAAAAGTTTTCCTAATGTCTTTTATTCTTGTAACAAAAGAAAAAAATGGAACATTTAAAAATTCTATAAAATACTAAAAAGTAAAAAAAAAAAACTAAACTTTTTAAAATTTTTATATTAAAAGGAAAAAATAGTGTCCATTTTAGAATTAATGGTGGGGCTCGAGCCCCTCGAGCCCATACAACTCTATGCCTATGCTAGTTAACCTTCATTATTAAACCGGGAAAATTCGTTCAAAATTCTATCTCTGACATCATTTTATCATTTTCAGAAATATCCGTTACCATTACAAGAAAATAAAAAATGTTGTTTGTTTCTTTGGAGCCTGAATAATAACATATGCAAATTTTATGACTTTACTGATAGAAATGATTTCATGAATGAGTCAAAAAGCAGCGAGTGTAGATTTCAGAGCAGCTTTCATATTAACTTGTAAAGCTCTTCCAAACGCAAAATCATAAGGCATAGATTACAACTATTGCGTAAATAATAGAAAACATCAATGGTAGACTTTAATGATTAACTTCATAATAAACAATATAAACTATACATTGTCAACTAGTATTTTGAAGTCATTGCCATTTTTTACTT
The DNA here is from genome assembly GCA_963931845.1 of Maratus michaelseni. Classification (NCBI taxonomy): domain Eukaryota; kingdom Metazoa; phylum Arthropoda; class Arachnida; order Araneae; family Salticidae; genus Maratus; species Maratus michaelseni. Next base: position 157,149,167 of record OZ007591.1, on the reverse strand, counting down.
AAAAGATGTTAATTACTAAACAAACCAATGCAACATATTTAAAGAGAAAGATTTCTCAAAATAAGAAGCTTAAATTTAATATTATACTTCTCAAACTTACAACATAGTATGCAGTAAGATCACAAAAATAGTACTGTTTATGAAATTCCCAATCCAAATTTTGTTTTATTATTATTATTATTATTATTGCTGTTATTATTTATTTTTAATGTTTATTATTATTATTATTATTATTATTTTTAATTTTTTACTTTTTACATACATTAACAAATAGCTTTTTGTGAACAAAATTTACTTTAAAACAAATGTTCTATATTCATCCATAAAAAAATTCAATGGTTTTTTATTTATTTTTTTTTTTTTAAATAATATACAATTTATCGAATACATGATATATTTTTACCTATTTATTAATTTATTGCTAATAGTTGTATTAATCTTACGATAACCCCTTGGTACCATAAATTCAATACTTTGATACTAATAATAATAATGAGACCTCCCAAGTTAGACACCTCATTAAGTTGGACACTGTGTTTCTGGGGATGGAATATATCCATAGAATTAACTGTGTATTCAACCTCTATAAGTTTGTCACCTATAAAAAAAATAATAGCTATAAATGTTGTACCTAAAAACCAATATCTAATATATAATATCAATAAATTTACCCCCATCATATCTTGGAAAAAAACTGAAATATTTACAATTCGAATCAAGTGAATATGAGGGTCTAAATGCCTTGAATAACCAATGTTTATTTTATTAGTAGTAGTAGTATTTAGAAATGATTATTATAACGAATGTTTAAGAAGAGTGCATACAGAATTAAATTTATATAAACACCTCTATAATTTGTACACCTTTTTCAAGAACAATTGGTGGCTAATTTAGAAAGATTTCACAGTGATAATAGATTTTTTTTTTTTTTTCATAGGAGCATTGTGAAAAAAATTTCGTTGATGGCCAGTGCAATAACCGTATTTTTACGGATTTTTTTTCCTCCGGTGAAATGATTTCGTAAATGCGTCAGAAATCAGCAAATATAGATTTAAACATGTCTTTAACAGATAATAGAGCTTAAAGTCTAGTTAATTGATCGTTTTATCTAAGACTTTTGGATTTTTTTTAATACTTTCACGCTCTGAAAAGAATTTTCATATTTTACCAGTACAATTTCAGTACTTTAACGACTTTTTTTTTTTTTTTCTTTTGCAGTGTAATAATAAAAATAAACCACACAGCTTTAAAATAAAAAAAATCCCTGACGGCTCGGCCTACAGGCACAGGTAGATTTCGAAGACGCAGACCGTGGGGCGCCTGTTTGTCGGGAATTGCGGAAGAAATGACCTTTTTACGATGATGCGGCAGTTGGAACCGCCTACTTCGAAACCTAACTTGTTTGCAAGCGGAATCGGCAGGGATTTTTTTGTGTTTAATTTTTTTTTTTGCTATAACGGTTGGTCCTATAAAAAACTTGTAAATATAAAAGTTTTAAATAATATTAAGAGGATTAATAATAAATTTAAGCGGATTTGAAATCTTGAGAATTGGCGAAGTTATGAATTTTTTTCTTTTAAACCCCCCCCCCCCCCCTTAAGGCAATTTTTAATTATATCAAAAATCTGTCATACATAAATTTTCGGCCCTTCTCCTAGAAGTAATAATAACTTCAAACGGATTCGATACGTATCATAAGTAAGAAATTATGGGTTTTTTTCTGTTTTCACAAAAAGCCCCCCCATCCCCCCCCCCTTGGTTCGATTTTGTCCATTAACGAACTTGACCGAGATTTTATGCCCCTTGATTTTATGTATCAGTTTCGAAAAGATGTGGGAGTTGGAACCGCCTACTTCGAAAAATAACTTGTTTGCAGGCGGAGCCGGCTGGGATTTTTTTTTGTTTTTAATTTTTTTTTTTTTGCTATAACGGTTGGTCCTATAAAAAACTTGTCAATATAAAAGTTTTAGATAATATTAAGCGGATTAATAATAAATTTACGCGAATTTGATATCTTGTGAATTGACGAAGCTATGATTTTTTTTCTCTTAAACCCCCCCCCCTTTTTCCCCCCTTGGGGCCATTTTTAATTATATCAAAAATCTGTCATACATACATTTCCGACCCTTCTCCTAGAAGTAATAATAATTTTAAACGGATTCGATACGTATCATAATTAAGAAATTATGGGGTTTTTTCTGTTTTCACAAAAAGCCCCCCCACCCTCCCCCCCTTGGTTCGATTTTGCCCATTAACGAACTTGACCGAGATTTTATGCCCCTTGATTTTATGTATCAGTTTGTAAAAGATTAATGCAGAATTTTTCCAGTTATCGTGGTCAGAAAAAAGTGACATAGATAGATAGATAGATAGATAGATAGACAGATAGATAGATAGATAAAGTTTTGAACTAGGGGTGGTTTTGGGTTCTGGGAGTCATGATCGGCGTAGATCTGCAAAAATTTTTCAAAATTTCCAACTTAGGTGAGAATGTAATAGGTAGTATTTCTTACGAAATCTACCTAATTTAGCATTATCTGTCAAAGATATTTTCAAATTCATACTTTTTGACACGTTCATGAAATCACTTTCATCGTATAAAGAAATGCCGTAAAAAATACGGAAATTGCCCTGGTGATCGACAGAATATATAAATATATATGCAGGAACTCAACAATGAACTTTCGTTTGTTACAACAAAGTAAAGTAACATTTGTAATATTATAAATAAATATGCAAAAATGAAGAAAAAAATGGTAGCATTGCCACAATTAGCTATCGATTGCCCAAGCTTGACGAGAGTTACTTCAATCCCCCCCCCCCATATATATATATATATATATATATATATATATATATATTTTTTTTTTTTTTTTTTTTTTTTTTTTTTTTAAGAGTATTTTCTTTCGTAAAGCGGAAAAATGATTGACATAACTTCTTTGAACCACAAAACTTTCTGACACATTTTCTGACTCATTTTTCAACGTGAAAACATAACACTTCCAAGCATGGTTATTGAAGTAATTTGTCATCTAACAGATTTTTTCATTTTTCGATAAATAAATTACATCTTGAATTATAAACGATTTTGGTTTTAGAACAATTATTTGTTTGTTTGTTTTTTCTTTTCCCGCGCTGTCTCGAATGGTTATTTGATTCAAAACGCCAACTTTGACCGTATTTTATGAAAAATCTTCTGGTTTTGCCAAAAAAGAAAAAAAAAAAAGCACGATTACATATCTAATTTTATGCGTTTGAGAACAAAAACGAATCTGAAAAAAAACTTCAACTTTCAGTGGAAAAGATATGTTCTGTAACCCCGGTATTCCGGTTGAATACCTTGGTAATAATAACAATAAAATATTTTACCACGGTGATGCGTATTGCGGAAGACGATCGAAGCAGAAATTTTTCATAAGATCTTAATTCCGTGTCCGCTAATGCTGCTGAAGCTCATTAAGAGTATCCGAAATTTCTAAGGCCAGGATAATAAAATTTTAAAGAACAGGAATACCATCTGCAATATCGATCTCGGCAAATTGTCTGTGATTTAATTATGAAACTTTTTGATGCTGACATCAATGGTTTTGAACCAAGTCATTTTCAATAAATATCCAATTATTTTCCTCAAGAGTTACAGTATTTAAATTAATTTATAATTATGTTAAAGTAGCACCAACTTATATTTACATACATTTATAAAATCAATATTAATATGTTCGATGAATATAAAAAATAGTTAATAATTTCATTGATACAGTGAAATGCGTTTTAGAAATTATATATATATATATATATATATTATATATATATATATATATATATTATATATATATATATATATATATATATATATATATATATATATATATATATATATATATATATATATAACTGTTATATATATATATATATATATATGTATAATATATATAAACGGTTCAACACAGAAACATCATACAACAAATGGGGGAATAAAAATAAAATTGAAAAATGAACACATACATGTTTTGAATAATATCCAGTAAAAAGTAGAAGAAAATAAAAATATATGACCAATATAAGATAAAAAAGATGAAACAGATTGGAGTGGGGGAGAGGGGAGGGGGGAGGTGAATTAATTAAATATTGAATGCAGCAGAATCGTCAGACCTAAATTACTACAGATACCACAAGAAATATACGATTTCATCCATGTATAAGCTATAATTAGTTAAAGCAATATTATGACTTGGGCAATCGTATATCAATAAACTAAAATATTATTAAATATATATTATAAACTAGAATATTATATATATATATATATATATATATATATATATATATATATATATATATATTATATATATATATATATATATATAATTTTTAAATTTAAATATTTTAAGATATAAATATTTAAGATTTAAAATTTAAAAAAAAAAACTATTTAGCTGAAAAAATTATGCATTCGTTCGAAAAAATACATTTTTTTCCCTTAATTCCTTAAAATTTATGTTTAACTGAAATTTTCAAAGGATAATTCTTTAATCCATATTTATCCTCTTAAGACCCGAAGTTAAAATAATAGTACAAATACTCATTCTTTGCTTTTAAACAAACAAAATTACAACATAGATGACAAAAAATATATTTTTTGAAATCTATTGTTTTATTAGGGGGCTTGTAATTTAGGTTCACAAATATGAACATAAAATTACCAGCCCCCTCAAAATATCAATTTAATTATCAATAACCTAAAATTATACAATAAAATAAATAACAGCTTTAAATAAGTGAATAATCTGCAAATTCTTAAATTTTTTTATTGTAAAGTTTTTAAGCTAAAAAATTGTGAAAATTATATACTTTCTTGGATGCACTGTTTCGAAGGCATTTTTCAAACTCAGGTTACGATAACATTTATTTTATAAGGAAATCGACATCGGTGCTCCATTTATTGGTTTCATTTTAAAGCAAAAGCATTCAACTTTATAGAAGTGAAGTTAAAATGTAAAAATATCAATAATTTTAGTTTTTATGAGCAAAAGAATCTAGGTACCCATTTGGGTACCCAGGACTCAAGAGGTTATGACCAATTTTTAATCAAACAACGTGTGTTAACGAAACATGGATGTACTACGTCAAAGATCTTTCAAATGATATTTCATTCATTGTTGTACGTTTTTTCGTGTGCCAACTATCCGGATTGTATGTATGATTTTGATCAATCTATAAATTATTTGATACAATTTACAGTAATGACAGCTTTTTAAACTATGCTATTTTTAAATCAGATTTTTAAATTGACACTAATAAAAGGGATTAAGAAGTATTGGTATTCCTTAAAAATTCATTTTTTCTTGAATTTATTAGATTATTACCAGTGAACCCGTGCAAGGAAGGCTTTTGTACTGCAGTCTTTGAAATAAACTGCTAATGAATTGTTGATTGATTTTTAATTAACTGCAATTTTTAATCAAACAACGTGTTTTAACGAAATGTGGATGTATTACGTCAAAGATCTTTCAAATGATATTTCATTCATTGTTGTACGTTTTTCCGTGTGCAAAAATAAAGAGATGTTGGCATCAGAAATAATATTTAAGATATTAAGAAGGGCTTTTGAATAATTTACAATGCAAGAAAATACGACAATTTCGACGAAAATGTGGTTTGAACGTGTTTAAAAGAATGTTAAAAAAAACTTCATTACACCACGAATTTTCTTTTCATTTTCTTTTCTGCTGTTTTAACATATTTTAAACATATTCAAAATTAAATGTATTTTATTTATCTCAAAATGTACGTTTGATATCAAACAATTTAAATACATTCAAACTTTTGATTATGACAGTTCTTTTGCAAAATATACAACTGAATATTTAACTATTCATTATATTTATTAAAAATATTTTTAATTAAAAAGAAAACAATTATGTTAATAAATATTCTTTTTAAAAATGCTGTTTGACAACATAAAATCTGATTTTCAATGAAAATTACTTATTTATTTTCGTTTTTAACTCATAAAATATTAAAAGCAAGAACAGGAATGAAAAATATGCTTTTATATGTGAAAAAAGTTTACAAAATGTATTATACAGTATGTCTACGTCAAAAAATCAAAATTAATTTGCTTCGATGAACTTTTCAGCTTTTTTATTCCGAAAAGAATAAGTAAACAAATTAAAAAGAAAACAACAAAACCGTTCATAATTGTGTCAATTTTTAAATAAAAAAATATATATGCTAACTTTTATTACAACCTACTGAATTGTGAATCACTGAATGTGATTTAAAAAAATATATAACTTATCATTAAATATTTTTATCTCAGAAACATACGTTAAAAAGAAACCGAAATTACAAGTGAAAAGTAAAATATTTCCTCTTATAAATACAAAAGCATACAAAATATTACATACTATCTTTATATAAAATATTATAAAACTTACATCATCGCAATTCCACACGTTTCTGAGCTTGTTTCATAAACACAAACTAAAAGTTCAACGACCCTACAAAACTCTTTTAACTTTTAAATCAACAAGTTTGAGACAGTCTTTTTATAGCATCAGTTTGGGAGCTCCTGGTAAAACTAAATGAACTTTTATGATAAATATCGTAAGATTAATAGAATTTTAGTTGAGAAAAAAATAACTTTCCTCCCCCTCCAAGGAAAAAAAAAAAATCTAAGGTTCATCGACCCTTTGAAATTCTTTCGATTTTCTAATCGACAAGTTCAGATCATCCTTAATAAAACATCGGTTTGAATGCTACTGAAAATTTTAACAGCAACACATCTGCCAGCAACAGAATTCATTCCATACACCCGCTAATATGACAAAAAAAAATGAACTCCCCCTCCCGTTACACCACTGGTTTTGAACATACACGATCTGAAAAGTTCAACGCCCTTTCACCTTCTTAAATAAAAGTTTACAGAATTTTCTAAACACAGATGTCATACAATCATGACACTGAAGATATGAATTTTTAAATGTTTTGCTTTCTAAAAATTAATAGAAAGTAGTAAAATGTGCATATGCAGTAAAAATATGCCATATCATTTAAAAACTGAGAAAATTTAACAACAGAAGTTTAGAGAATTTTCTAAACACGAATATTATGCAATCATGACACTGAAGATATGAATTTTCAAATATTTTGCTTTTTTAAAAATTGATGGAAAATAGTAAAAACAAAAATGTGCACATACAGTAAAAATATATATCATTTAAAAACTGAGAAAGTTTATAACATAAGTTGAGATAATTTTCTAAACACAAATGTTATAAATTCATGATGCTGAACGTATGAATTTTCAAATATTTCGTATTCTAGTAATTAACAGAAAATAGTTATATATTTGCACATACAGTAAAAATATATATCATTTAATAACTGATAAAATTTATTAACACAAGTTTAGAGAATTTTCTAAACACAAGTATTATGCAATCATGACACTGGAGATATGAATTTTCAAATATTTCGTATTCTAGTAATTAACAGAAAATAGTAATATATTTGCACATACAGTAAAAATATATATCATTTAATAACTGAGAAAATATATTAACACAAGTTTAGTAAATTTTCTAAACACAAGTGTTATTCAATCATGACACTGGAGATATGAATTTTCAAATATTTTACTTTCTAAAAATTGGTGGAAAATAGTAAAAAATGTGCACATACAGTAAAAATATATATCATTTAAAAACTGAGAAAGTTTATAACACAAGTTGAGAGTATTTTCCAAACACAGATGTTATAAATTCATGACGCTGAACGTAGGAATTTTCAAACATTTCGTTTTCTAAAAACTAACAGAAAATAATAATATGCGTTATGAAATAAATGTATGTGCGTATAAATAGTAAAAATACACATAATTTAAAGATGGAGAAAAGTTTAATTGATCAACAGAAAATAATAATAGATGTAAAATTTTTAAATAAATAAATAATTCTCAAACATCAGGTGGGCACAAACATAATTTAAGGTAACATGCAATCATGCAGATACTATGCACGCATAATACTGAATAAATTATTTTTCAAGCATTTTGCTTTTTGAATATTACAGTAACTACTATAAGAGTTATATAAATAATAAGAATATACTTTATTTATAGATTTAGCACTGTTACACATTAATTGACCTTTCAATAAAACAATAATAGATGTGAAATTAATAAATGTATAAATAATTCTTAATTATATGGATACAAATTTTCATATAAGTTACTACGCAATCCTGCACATTTTTTACAATGATGGCATTTAAGTTATGAATTTTCGAATATTTTATTTTTTAAAATTAATTATAACGAATAAGAATTAACTAAAATATAGTATAAAGATACATTTTAGTAAAATAATGAAAAATGATAGTTTAAACAATAACATATTATTTATTTATTGATTTATCGTCTATATAATGGTTTTATACACACACACACACACACACACACACACACACACACACATATATATATATATATATATATATATATATATATATAATAAATCAATGAGTAATTCATGATCATCGTACGAAAAAAAAAAAGATTTATTTAGGGCATCACACCACCAAAGAATTATCCGACATTTCATTTTTTAGAAATTAACAGCATCTTGCAAGAATTGACGGAATAATAAAAATACATTCCATTTAAAAATTACGTAAAATTAACTGATAATTGGGAAGAGAAAGTTTTCACACGACAAAAATTGTTGTCTCACTTTATTTGCTTGCAAATTAAACATGTTCGCATGAAGATGATAAAGATGATAAAGACGTGGCGCACTTTAGAAGCTTTTTCACTTCATTTGAATTTCATTTTATATATATATATATATATTTCATTTAGTATTGTAGGTTTGAGTTTGTTTTATGCAAATTTTCTTTCAAAATAAGATTTAATATTGTCATTTTGCTTGGACTATTTGGTTAATGGTTATTTTTTTAAAGTTACATATATACAGGGTGATACCGAATTCATAGTACAAACTTTAAGGGTTGGTACAGGACACTGTAAGAATAAGTTATCATATAGGAAACCAGGGTTAGAAATCCCTTTACTTAGTCAAAGTTACGGGTGTCTCCTACAATACGAAGTCGCGTTTTTATTCATAACTTTAACAGTAGTGAAGATAATTTAAAACAAAATTCGCAACAGACTCATCTTTGATGTATCTTTGTAAGGATATTGTAAGGATTTCATTAAAGTATCTTATATAAGAAGCATTTTTTTTTCTACATATCTATTTTTCAGTTATATTATAACTGTTAAATTTTAGAAAATTACTCTCCTTTTAAACTCACTAAATGTTAATTTGGTGCATTATTCAAACAATGCTATGTAGAACACTTTATCTTAGTGCAAAAGTAGTACCAAAATAAATTACACACATTTTTATCTCCAGAATAAACTGACATCTTAAGCGCCGTCAAATGTGCAGTATTTAATTGCATTGCAATTATTAAAATAAATAACTTAACTTGAAATTATTCAAACGATAACGAAAAAAAAAAAAAAAAAAAAAATTACAAATATTTTTTATTTCATAAAAGTGCAATGATAATGCATTGAGTTATCATTTTGAAATCAACAAAAAGGAAATTTTAATAAAATTGTTCTTGAATTTTTTTTTTTATAATTGCAATGAGATATCACTATTATGTAATATAATATCTTAACTTGTAATTAATACAGAACAAAAGCAAACCTGTATTATAAAACTAAACAAATTTACCTTCCATTTGAAACAACAAAAAACGAACACCCCCTCTCTTTACACCACTGGTTTTGAGTATATACAAGCACAAGGGTTCAACGCCCTTTCACCTTTCTGAACACATGCTAAACTTTTGCAGATGTTAAAAAATATAATACTGGAGGTATAAATTTCCAAAAATTCAATTTTAATTGAATTTGCAGTATTATTAATCAAGATGTGTAAATATTTACACGATAAAATTAATTAGTAATTAAATAAAATAGTGCATTTTGTAAAAAATAATATAAAAAATGCAATGCTAAATTATCATTTTTAAAACAAACAAGTTTGAAAAAAAAAAAAAAAAGTCTACTCGAAGTTTTGAATATTGCACATTTATAGTGGAATATCTCGAATGTATAATAATATCTTAAGTTCTAATTAACACAGCTAAAACCAAACTTGGATCATAAAACTAAACAAATGGTCCTTCCAGCAGATGCAATAAAAAAAAAATGAACACCCCCTCTCATTGCCCTTACTAGTTTTGAGTTTGTATGAACAGAAGAGTTCAACGCCCTTTCACCTTTCTAAGCACAAGTTGAACTTTTGCAGATGTTATACAAACATAACATTGGAAATATGTAAGACTAATGACATCTAATAATCATTTCAGCTAAATAAAAATGAATTGACTTAGCTTAAATATCGAGCAAATTTAAATTCATCTATTTATAAATCAATAAGCAATTCGTAACCATTTTAAGAATACAGTTTTTTAAGGTGTTACATAATCATGCATCTGTCATAGCATCATCACGTGAAGATACAAATGTTTAAGTGGTTCATTTTCAAAAAACTAATACAAAGAGGTAATAATTAGCAAATTGTAAAAAACGCGTCTACAATTTAGTTGATAAACATAATTCAACACGAACACTAGTTTTATATGTAGCTTTTATAAATATGCTTTAATTCGTACTTCAAGGAGTACATCTCTCATCCTAAAGTACTGTAAGATATACACTGATTGCCTATATACTGGTCGTCCTATATTGTTTATATATTCACCACCACTATTTTCAAAATGTAATCTTCTATCTAGGTTTATATTCCACATGTTAAAGAAATCTATCAGGAAGATAATAATTTGGAAACAGTGGTAGCAACTAGAAACTATGTTAAAAATACAAGACGCTGCGAGTCCTGGATATATCAAAGCAATTTAATTTCAATGAAATGTAATTGTAAGAAATTAATGAATCTTTAAAATATTCATCCAGAAAAAAAAGAATTTGAATGTCATCTATAAATCTATGCATTAGATATAAAATAAGTTTTAAAATGTTTTTAAAAATCGAATAATCTATTTAAAAAAAAAAAAAAAAAAAAAAAAAAATCTATTATTGTGTATTTTATATTAGTATATTTTTTTATATTTCAAAATATACTTCTTAAATACGCCCTAGATCGTTATTATTTGAATTTTATTTGGATGCGATGGAAGTAGGTAATATATCTGACTTTAATAATATTTTAAAATTATTAACCACATTGCAAGCACCCCAAAAACAATATACTTTTGGATATGACATAATGCACTATAAAAATAAAATAAAAAATAAAAACATCTAAATTATGAATGAATCATTTTAAAAAAAGAACAAAAAAAAGAGTTATTGTTAAGTATGGAAATTTCTTCTGCTCAATTTTTAGAGAATTATAGTATTTTCACTAATAAGAATAATTTTGATTAGTGTAAAATTTTGTAATTATTCAATGCGAACGAACAGTATTAGTAGAATTTGTTGTAATGAAAAAATATATACACCACGTGAAAAAATGTTTTTCTTCGGCTCGAAATTTATCTTAGCTATCATATAAATTAAAAAAAAAAATCATTCCCATTTATTATGAAATTTATGTATTTTATATATATATATATATATATATATATATATATATATATATATATATATATATATATATATATATATATATATATATATATATCATTGCCCATAACGCTTAAATATTAATACTGCATCAAAAATTTTATTTATAAGCTGAAATTCCAAATCCTGTTAACCTGTAAATCCTGTTAAGCATCAATTAAAAAAACATATAGAAAATATTGCCAAATATTAAAAAGGTGTGCATTTTACATCTTAATAAAATTATGTTAACTGTTATTATTATTACATACAAAGAATTTGAATAAATGATTCTTTACAAAAGTTCATTTAGAAAAATAAATAGTATTATCACAGTGAGAAAAAAAGGAAAATGACTTAAAACGTAAAAACTTTTTAAGACAAGCAGATGATCACTCCATTATATAGCTGAATTAATTCTCATTCAAATGGTTTTAAACATACATTTTGACTATCAGAATATTTATAGAGTAAATATCAAAGTAATTATGTTTTTGGCCAGTTTCACTTTGGTGTAATAAATGTATTACCTTATGTTATTTTTATGATTTAAAAGATACTTTCAACAGTTTTTCTTTTGTGTAATTTGTTATGGAGAGAAAAGTTGGAAAACTGGATGAAACAAATTTCAGAAAAGACTTCAAATAGAATATTTATTTATCGGAAAATAACAATTTTACCTCTACATTTTTCAAATGGCAAAAATATAGTTTAATCGTAACTTAAAAAAAAAAGAAAGAAAGAAAGAAAAGAAAAGAAAAGAAAAATATCAGAATAGCTATTTTTTGCAAGGAAAAATATGAAAATTGCTGTTTTACTTCATTAAGAAAAACATACTTAATTGTAAGATTGTAAAGAACAAATATATAAAAATGTATTGATGAGAGAAATGTATGGATGATGTATAGATAGAGGAAGAAAAATAAGTTTTTGATACAGAAAAGAAATCAAAAAGGAATTAAATTTTACTGTTTTGAAATGAAGATAATTTAAGTGATGCTTCAGAATAAGAAGAAAAAAAAAGGTTTAAAATAAAGTAATAACAATCATAGATTATCATAATCTCAAATTAAGCAAAACACGTATTAGAAATTCAAATATATGCTATGGTTTAAAGGTACAGAAATATAGTTTTATAAAAGAAATTTAAATTGATCTTGCATAAAACACTTATTATGTATTTTCATTGAGAAACTGTATTTTAAATTCGATATTTAAACTAAAAAGATATTTATCAACCCAAATTAAATTCTTTGCTTGCATGTTTTCATATACAAAATAAAAATAAAGCTTTATTTAGCAAGCAACCTGAATTCTATACGTTTTATGCATGTTTTCTATTACAAAAATGTTTCCATCAGATATTTTCTTTTCTTTTCTTTTTCTAAATAATAATAAAAAAAATTATTTATCTTGTATTATATCCTTTTAAATAAAACAGTAAGGTAAAAGGATTAAAATAAATCGTATTTATAAACGTATAATGAAGACAAAGGCGGAACACTTTCAAATGTGGGCACTCACAAATACAAGAAGAACCGTAAATATAATAAATCATATAGCTAATAATCCTCTGAAAAAAAACTTCAACAATCAAACACATTCATTCGCAAGAATAAAATAAATATTTTCAAAACAAAAGACTTTCTCAAGAAACTTGATTAGATTTTATACGAAAACAAACACTCTTAAAAATAAATAAATAAATAAATACACCTCATAAAGTCAGTAACATATCTCAAATTCCCCGGATAAAATTTCGCCCCATTTAACATCAAACCAACCACGGACACCTGTTAAATCAATCTCCAAGTAAAAAAAGAAAAAGAAAAAAAAAAAATATATATATATATAGAAGTTAAAAAAAAATCAAGATGCCAAAAAATAAAAATAAAAAACAGGGACGAGAAGGAGGCATAAAATAAAAAGAAATCACAACACCCTAGTTCTCAAGCCAAAAGTTGTACATAATAAGGGGCCTTCTTTACTGCAAGGAATTAAATAAAATAAGAAAAAGCGCATCAGGGAAAAAAAGGTGAAAGGAGGTGTATCTGAGGAGAAGTACACATACACACAGCACGTCTGTCCGCAGGCGGGCATTTTTGTACCTACTCTATTTTTTCCTCCCCCTCCTTTTTCCCTCCACCGTTGTACCGGAGTATGGAGGTGAATTATAGTGTGAGGAGGTAGATGTTGACCAGCACTTTCTCTATAAAATGAACATATTCCCCCTAAAATTAAACAGTTGTACATAATAAGAAGGCTTTTTCCATGGGCGCTGACAGAACGAAGTTCGGAGAAGGGCAAGATTTTGGAATAAGTAAAGTATACTTGTGGTCAGCAATTTTGGCCGTGTTTTGGAAAACGAATACTATAAGTATGAAATAAGCTAAACTGGGAATTTTTTTGTAAAAATTTCCCCACGCAAGATAATTTTTAAAGCATATAAGCGTAAAAATCAATACAGAAAATTAACAGTTGAAAATATTAAATATTGAAGAATAACTTTTATTAACATGTTTCTAAAAGGAGAACTGAAACAGTGATCTATTTTTTCGTGGAAGAGGAGAGGGTCTACTTCACTGAACCAGTAAATAAAAAACAGATCTAAAAATTTACTTCTATGGGGGGAGGGAGGGGGGTTGTCCCCCGACGAAAAATTCTTAGTTCATCTTTCTCATAATGTTTAACTATTTTGAGTCAGTTGTAAAAAATAAATTTTACTGCCGGCATTTATACCTCCTACTGCAAAAAATTAAATAAAACAAGAAAAAAGCTAAAAGTTTAAATAAATAAATAAATAAATAAATAAATAAAGGTGGAAAGAAAAGCATTTCTATCCGCAGGCAGACATTTTTGTATCTTCTCTATTTTTCCTTTCCTCTTGTATACTAAGCTTTTATGTTGTGGTATGAAGACAAATATGAAAGTGTGAGGAGTAGATATGTGTAAGTAGATGGCCAGCAAAGGACTTTTTCTATAAAATGAACATTTCACCAAACTATGTCAGATTTTACTTGAAGAACAATGAATTTTGAAGAGTAAATTTTCTAATGTGGTAGTTACTGGTTTTATTATAGTAGTCCATGGGGGACTGGTTACATAGATAGAAACTTTTGTCTTACATAAGGATGAATTGTGGAGGTTTAAAGTTTGAAACTCTTAATATTAAATTTATTAATTATCATTGCAAAACAAATTGCAATACGCATAGGTTTTTTAAGCATAACTCAAAAACTGCGTGGTAAAAATCAGACGCAATTATGGATTCGCATATTTAAATCTTCTAGAAATCGATTTCTGTTTTAAAAAATTCATAAGTTACAATTCGAATTTTTCACATTTTCAAAAATTGTTACATTTCAAATTATTTTTTTTTCTTCTTAGATGAAGAATTGATACTCAGTTGAATTTGATTGTTTTAATTGAATTTAGATTCTGTATTTAATGCCTGTCTGAAGGATTTTTGCTTGGAAATTGTTTGAATGTGTTATACAACGTCAGAAACAAAGACTTATTTCGCAATTTTTAATACATTTCAATCATTTTTTTTTTAGATGTGAAACGATCATAACACCATCGACATTATCGTAGTTTTTAGATATGTTAATGTGTCAATTATAAAGTAAAATTATAAAAGGATTTTAGAACCACTTCATATCGAAAAAATTATAAAAAAAATGATATAATTGAAATAGATTAAAATTTGCAAAATAAACATGTTTCTGACGCTGTATAACAAAGACAGTATGTATTTTAAATTACATTAAAACAATTAAAGAAAAAAATAAAGAAAATTTTAACCTACTGGGGGGGGGGGGGGAGGGAGCATCAATGCTACCTACTTTTTATTTCAAACGTATTTTCCAATGTGATACAGTAAAAGGATATTTAGATTTTTTTCTCTTTTATACGATCGTTACGATTGATACGTCGTTATCGGTGAAACGTCGATTTTTCTTAGTCCTAAAGCATTTCCAATGTAGAACAATGTTAAAATGTTTATTATGTAGGATTATTAATTATCCTTCTTTTATCTCATCTGTCGCTTTGAATATTCCTGTTGTGCACGAGGAAGAGTATTGCTCGTTTCTTTGCTAACAATTGTGACACTTTTTTTTTTTTAAACAAATACTAGTGTAACTAAAATTGAACAACTTTATGTTTGAATTCGAATCTAATTTGAGTTGTACTGCACAGTGTCAAGCATAAATTAATATAGCTTACTTTTGCAAAAGTGGACCTTAAAATCCCCTACAATGACGCTGCGCAAACAGAAATAAAAAAGATTTGGTATTTACTGTAAAAATAAACTTCTCGTCAAAAAATGGAATGAAAAAAAAAACAGGTAGCAGAGTTACCTGAAATCCTGTTATGACTTTATGGCATTTCTGTGGTTTTATTTGAGAATTTTATTTCGATTTTAGCTTTGATTTCAAAATTGTACGTTAATTGAAGGAAAGTGAACAAATAAAAACGGGTTATTATAACAGTGTTATGGGACGATTTATGTGCAATTTTATTTGTAAATAACATGTAAAACTTTAAGCGAATTTAACTATGTCTAAAACTCCTGTACATGAATTATCTGCATATAGTGAAGTAGATAGTTTAAAGCGCAGTGAAGACAACATTAAAGGAACATTGAAGGCTATATTTTCTCACCTCTATATTATTAAACACATAATATTCTACCTGCGAAATAGTGGAATAAAAACATTTCACCATTAGATACTGCACAAAATACATTATCAATTATTATTATCAGAGCTATGGAGTTATTTGTTTGCAATTATATTTGTGAGTAATATACGAACTTTTATGTAAACAGGGTGTCTATTCCAGATCAGCAGCATATTTCCCTGACTTTTCCAGGTTTTTCATACCAAAAAAGGAAAAGAAAAAATTCCAGGTATCCAGATTTTGTGATATTGCACACAAAAAATCTTAAAAGTTGTGAATTTGTGAGTACAACTTCACAACTGATTCTGAAGGAAAAACTATTGATATTTTTAAAAGAAATTTTGCAAAATTTACAATTTTTGAACACCTAGATAAATTTCGCGGTTAATGATTACTTTATGCCTCTATATTTCTTATTATTTATCTATTTATTTATTTTTTCATGCTAAACTTTTTTGCAGATACACACTTTTAGTATCAGGCTCTATCCATTTTGTCCAATCAGGATGAAATTCTTTATCACATCAGTCACAGATACTTTGACACATTTTAATTCAAAAAAAGTTCAGTTACCAAACACAGATAAAGTAAACAAACTGTATCACATAATCAATCCTACAATATATTTTTGTGCAATATTCCGTAAAGCTGGAATTGAAAATCTCTGAGTTACAGGGAAGAATTGAAAGGGGATTGGCAAAATTAATAGCACGAGTGGTTTAAATACTCTTTATACTATTGATGAAGAGCAAACTTCGATTGTCCTGGTATAGCAATCTCAAATCCTTAGTTTCAAAATCAGAAAAAAAAATCGGAATTTTTCTCGAAAGTTTCTAATTTCTTTAACTTTTTCTCAAAATTTTCAAATGTCCCTGACTTTTCCAGTTCATATAAATTTCCCTGACTTTTCCAGGTTATCCAGGTGGCTAGACACCTTGTGTAAATTTAGCTATGTCAAAAATCCCTCCTGAATATGAATTATTTGCGTATAGATAAATAGTTGAAACTGTGCAGTGAAGACAACATTGAAGAGTTTTTCTCACCTTTATAGTTTAAAACAGCTTAAGAAACACATTAATACTTCGTGAAAATATGTTACCTGTAAAATACTGAAATAAAAAACATTTCCCAATTAGATACTGCAAAAAATACGTTATCAATTATTACCATCAGAGTTATGGGATGATTTGTTTACAATTTCATTTGCGAGTAATGTGCGAATTTTTATGTAAATTAAATTTAGCTATGTCAAAAATTCCTCCTGTACATTATTTACTTGCGTATAGAGAAGTAGATAATTGAAACTGTAGTGAGAACAACATTCAAGAACTGTACCTCTTCTATATTTTAATATAGCTTATGAAATACATGTGCTTCCCAAAACTAATTTTATCTGTAAAATAACGGAGTAGAAAACACTTTATAATTAGATACTCTACAAAATACATTATAGTTATTATTCTTATATATATTTTGTTTTATTTAATTTATAAACCTTTTCTTTAGTGCGTCTTTTTTCTATCGTCTTCTTCAACGACGTATAAAATGTGCTTTACATTTAGTTAACTGATTTAATAATTTACTGAGTTAATAGTTTACTGATTTTATAGTTTATTGATTTAAAGTTACTAATTTATAAATAATGAATTAGTATAGTTATTGATTTAATCCACTTGTGCCTGGAGTTATTGGTAACACAGATATAAATAATTTTATATTTTCGCTGTGAATTTAGACAGGCATGTGAAAATTTGCCAATATGCCTACCCTTTTTAATAACTATACAAAATAATGCGTAGTTATGTATTTAACAAGTATCAAAATATAGAATTTCTATATTACTGTGAAATTATAATCTTATAGCCGAACAATGGTAATATTCTGATATTCTGCCACTCTGTAATAATGGTTTTCATTGGGTACGTTATAAAATTGCTATAAAGCAACATTACAATTTTTTTTTTAATGTGTAAGCTGCATAAAACGCGTAAATATTCTTTATCAGATTCTAAAAAGCAACTCTTTCATTTTCTTATAAAAGAAAAGCATAATTTTAAAAATGCTTTCAAACTTGGTATTTTCAAAGATTTTGGGCAAATGCCTTCAGAGAGGGATAGTCATCTTATGGCAATTGAATGTCATCAAAGATGCACTGAAAAAAAAAAAAAAAAAAAAAAAAAAAAAAAAAAAAGGTGTTGATATAATACTAGCAGCTGGGGGTGCTAGTATTATACTGTAAAATCAACACTTTTTTTTTCCAGTGTGGCACCTGAATAAAAAATATCTGACAGTTTGAGAAATACATAAATAAAATGGGTTTGTAATTTGTCAGAAACTTTCTTGAGCGGGAAAAGGAGTATCACTAACCTTTATTTAAAACCAGATCCTGAAATGCAGTAAAAAAAAAAAAAAAAATTTGTTTGAAAGTTCGCTTTGTTGAGCGAAGATTATTTTTTTTTTTCTTTTGAGAACCGCCTTACAGTCAGGGACAGCGCAACCATCGGGCAAACGGGGCCCCGCGCCTATTGGAGTCTTGTTAGATGCCCGAGTCTCTATATAATTCTAAATAACGTTTCATCTGTATAAAATAATAATAATTTTGCTCTAGATTTGTTTTTAAATGCTTCGAGAGAGAAAAAGGTGATTATTGACTTATTTCTAAATGTATTCATTTGATGATCCTGAAAGTCACGGTAAACGTTAAAAAATAAATATTTAAAATAATTGTAAAAGATGGAAGATTTTGCGAACTTAAAAATTATGCACATTAAATGTGAAAATAGTGGATGTTTCGTAAATTTTATTGTATAGATTATATGTTCTATGATATAATACAAGGTCAAGGTCAAACCGTGCGTGGATGGCTACCTTTCGGCTTAAGCTCAACCAGCACCGCCCAGCAGGTTTGTTTAGTTTGCGGCAAAGCCCCAGCCCAGCGAGCGATGCCCGGAAGGACCACCCGGGAAGGGGACGCCTCACTAATGAAATTAACTGTCAAATATTACAATGTCGATCACAAAGTTATCCAATTATACTGGACGAGGCAAGTTAGATACAATAATGGGCTGAATGAACAATTGCGATTATAAATAAATGTAAGGAGATGGAGAACTTTTACAAGATAATAATTAATGTTGAGAGAAAACTATAAAACAAAACAATACTAATAGCTCACTTATTGAACGATAAACAATTAATAAATACGATATTGACAAAGAACGTAATCATAGTTTGAACAATAGCCTTGAGTGTATAAAAATACTTATATGGGGGAAAAACTTGAATAATTATATAGGGGTATTTATAGTAAACAGTTGACAAAATTTAAGTACAGCAATAATGCCAGAAAACATATATGAGAATACTTGTGTACTAGTACTAAGAATAATAGGGAATAACATATAATATAGGAATATGTACATGTAGTGAAAACAATCAACACAAATCAAATACCACTATGAGATTAGAGAACTAGTACTGAAACACAAATGATATAATACAATTTAAAAATAAATTTTATTATTCCAATATTGTGATATACGTTGGGCCCCACTAGCTACTTTGCCAGGGCCTCGCGTGATTTTGGGCCTGCCCTGCTTACAGTACGTTATATTGTATGATTACTTTATGCTGACTTTGTGCACTCATATACGTGTACCAGTAAAATACATTAAAGCTGTTCTCAAATCCAAAAGAGCTAATTTCTGACACATTTCTGAATTCATTTTTGATCGGAAACGCATGAAATTGCCAGGTGTTCTTATTCAGAAATTATGTAATCGAATGGTGTTTTCCTTTTTTTTTTTTTTCTTAGTTAAAGACGGACGATTTTTCAAAAAATCCATTCATTGTTGACATTTTAAACCTAATTTCCGGATGCGACACCCGGGGAAAAACGTGTCGTCACGTGACCACAATAATTTATAACAAGATAAGTAATGCATTTATCAAAAAATGGACAACACTATTCGATTCCAAATCGCTTCCCCGCCTGCAAGTAACGTGCTTTTGCGTTTAAAAATGAGATTATAAATGTGTCAGAAAGTTTCGCAAGGTGGTTCTCAAATGACCTGCTCAACAACACGAAACTTTCTGACACATTTTTTAACGGAAAGGCATAAAATTGGCACACCTGGCTATTGAAGCGATTTAAAATCTAAATGTGTTTACCCCTTTTTAATATAAATAAATTACTTATCTAGTTATAACGATTCGTGTAACGCCACGACACGTTTTTCCCTTTTCTCGTGCTGCCATGTTGGGAATTCAGTTCAAAACGCCGACTTTGGCAACATTTTCTGAAAGATCTTCTACCTCTACCAAAAATGGAAGGCATGTTTCGATTAAAAAGTTTCTTGTTAAAAGCACCTGCCAATTTCATATATTTGCGAACAAGAATGAATTTAAAAATGTGTCATAAAGTAGCCAGTTTGGATTTGAGAACAGCCTTAAGGCGAAAAAAAATGCCCATTCTATCTTACACTTGAGTAACTATGAAGAACTTGCATTACGAACTTTGTTCTAAAATGAGCAATGCATTTTTATGTTGCTACGAGTAATCAAACATAAAAATGCATTGATTATAACTAATATTTTAAGATGTTGTGTACACTTCCCATTGTATTAATTTGCATCTTTAATATACAATGTGTTCCTAAATTGCTTTGGCAAAATAAGACGAGAGATAATACTTATCAAGATGAAAGATTCATACAAAGGAAACAAGGGTTGAAACCCAGTCAAAAATACAGTATCTTCCTCTAAGCCGAACTCAATTTTCGTTCATAACTTTACTAGTAATGAAGGTAGTTTAGCGCTATTTTCAAATAGACTTACTTTGATCTCTGTGAAATGTGATGACATAACGAGAAATGTCGCAAATGACCATCATTTGTATCCTAATAGGAAGCTAGGCGTTTCAAGATTCCGAATACCTGACTGTACACACTCTGTCCTCATTGATTTTTAGTCCACTTCCAGTACTTCACATGATGTTATCACATGTCACACAAAGCAAAATTTGTCTGTTGAAAATTTCGCTAAAATCTCAAATACTTTCATTATTGTTAAAATTGTTAACGAAAATCCGGGTTTAGCTTTGAGTGAGACACCCTGTATTTTTGACTGAATAAACTTGCGACCCTGGTTTCCTATACATAAACTGTTCATGTTGATGGGTAGTATCACCCCTATTATTTTGTAAAAGCAGTTTACGTAGATATTTAATTAAATAAATTAAAAAATACATAAATTTAATTTTTCATATATAAAGGTTTTATTAAGCCTCCAAGAAATTACAAAACTTTTTATAAACATATATTTTAACTTTGTTTCTAAGGCAAAAACAAGTTATTTCTAAGGCTGTGATAGTAATACCGCATTATTAACACATTTTTAAAGGGAAAAAAAAGACTTGCGCGTGATTAGAATGTATGCTGAGCCAAACTGTGCAACAACTTTAAAAGAATACCACATCTTGTAATAGCTCTGTTCGCATAACAAACGCAGAGAAACCCCCAAAACATCTTGCAAAACGCTCTTTTCCTGATGACTCTTATTCTGCGAGTCGCGCTCACCTGTTACATCAAAACAGAGTAAAAAACAAACCTCTCAATTGTAGACGAAAAAATAAAATAAAATAAACTTCTATAGAGAGAAAGAGAGAGAGAGAGAGAGAGAGAGACGAACCTAAGACAAGCTGGCAACCCCTTCCGCGTAATAAGGGGATTTTGCTCTACGATGAGAAAAAGAGAACATCCAATGCTATATCCTTGCACGGCGCGACGAGAAGCCAAAAGTAAAACAAGATAAAATAGGAAATAATAATAATAAAAAAAAAAGACAAGAAAACAAAATAAAGAGGAGCAAAATGTTTCAAAAGGAGCAACGCACCTACACACGTTTGACACTGCTCTATCGTACAGGCCACTATCGTTTCTTCCATTTAGAAAAGGGGGGATGGAAAAAAGTCTTTATTCCGCTAAAGGAATCAGGGTGATAAAAATGCAACAGTATAAAAAATATACGATAGCTCTGAAGATGTGTTGCTGAACGGTAGAGAGTTTTAGAGCTGCATAATAACCACTTTGTCTAGAAGCGGACAGTAAGGTGCGAGGGTTTTAGTTGTTTCGTGTTGAACTAAACTGTAGAACTGAATGATTTTTTTTTTTTCTTTCTTGAAATTTTTTTATAGAAAAAGTGGAATATATTTCTCTTATTTACGGTTTTTGAATAGAACATCAAGAAAGATGATTTTTAGAAAATGAGTAACATATTTCGAAGTGTGAAATGTGCTTTTTTCCCTTTTTTTTTAAATATTTATGCTATATAGGTATTTCAAAGTTAAAGAAAAGAGAAATAGGGGAGATATTTAAGATTTTTATTTGAATCAGAGCAGTTTAATATGCTTCTAGAGAACTATAATCGTTCGTACTGTAATATATATATATATATATATATATATATGTGTGTGTGTGTGTGTGTGTGTGTGTGTGTGTGCGTGCGTGCGTGCGTGCGTGCGTGCGTGCGTGCGTGTGCGTGCATGTGTGTGTGTGTCTGAGTGTGTGTGTGTGGAATTTATGTATAAATTACGGTTACTAAACTTTAAAAAAACTGTAAAATAATGATGATGACAATAGTAATATTGGTATTATTAAGTAACAGCCTTTGTAACAACGTACGATGTATGCAAATTTTTAAACATTGTAATTTAAACAGAAAGGAAAGTCGATCTAGTATTAAACGGTTATATTTGGATTTATGTAAATTGAATACATTTTCAAAGAGTTTTGAATGTTTATATAACGAAGAAAAAAAAAGGATAGAATTTCGTTAGAGAAAAAACAGAGTTTATAGTTTTTTTTAAATCTTTAAAATGAAGAAAATATTAAAAAAATAATAATAATAAAATTAGTCATGAGCAATTAACAATAAATTTTATAACAGTATACAAACATGACATAGTTTCCGCTTTTTTAGT
Organism: Maratus michaelseni; assembly: GCA_963931845.1. NCBI lineage: Eukaryota > Metazoa > Arthropoda > Arachnida > Araneae > Salticidae > Maratus > Maratus michaelseni. The sequence continues at coordinate 157,125,858 of OZ007591.1, read as the reverse complement.
AAGAAGCATCCAATTCATAATTGTTATACTACAAAAATATAAAGATTTCTTATAGTCTGCAACTATTTAGGAAAAAGAGATAAACTTTAAAAATATTTGAATTTTTTCTTAAGTTATCTTGAATGGGAATATAACCTAGAACAGAGCTCGGCAACTTTTTATCAGTGTTGTGACGAGCTTGTGTTAAAAAAAAAAAAAAAAAAAAAATTCTTTGCGTGCCAAGCTAATTGTATTATTTTGTTATATAACTATAAATCACATTATATTCAAACTTTAAATATTCAATATTACGTTATACACTTCAAAAAAAAATTGTTGATTTTACGGTATAATACTAGCACCCCAGCTGCCAGTATTATACCGTAAAATTAACAGTAATAAACAGTAAAATAAGCAGTAATACACTGCCGTGAATGTGCGGTAGCGTATTACTCCTTATATATATTAGCGTATTACTGCTTATAATATGTATCAGCAATTAATCTTCCAATGAAATATTTTGGGACGCTATGAATACGAAACCACCAGGAAAATAAATAAAATCCTTAAAACCTCATTTGATTTAAACTTTATTACAAATATGGATTTCTAGATTCAGTAGTATGTGCACAATATTTATAAATTAATGTGAAATTCATATTCTTTATTTTTTTTTCCTGCATAAAACAAAGCACAAGGAAACCAAACCCCTACTGTTGTTCAGTAATGTATTTTAGTATTAAATTCTTCATTCATTCCATCACGTTTCGATGAAATATTTCAAAGAGGAATAACATTTTCATTCGTAAGATTGTTCGGTTTTTGATAAAGGCTGCTTTATTTAGCAGATATATGAAAAATAAACAATGAAACATTTGTATGACAGACATTCTCATCAAAAGACAGTTTTAAGAGAAAGAACGAATCAAAAGAGAAAATGAAAAACACAGTAAAATATTTAAAATTATAATCGAAATACAGGTACTTATATCTGCTATTGATTCATAGCACATAATTCTGGTGGAATTGTGTCAGAAACATTATAACTAAACGGAAAAGTAAATAGAAAAACATTACAGTGGGAGAGGAGTGGGAAATGTATTTTCTTTTCCTCCAGAAAATCACTAAAATAAACTACAAATTATTTATTAGGAAAAGGAGATAAACTTCTATTCTTGTTTTCTGTAAATTTCCAAAAGCATTAACTTTGTTTCTTTGTTTCTTTTTTTTTTTTTTTAAGATTTCTTTTTAATGATGGCAGTAAAAACCCAAAAATATAGTAATATCAAAATAATGATAGAAGTCGCTTTTTAATCTTTTAAATGCATAATTATGAACTGAGAGTATCGAAACATCAAGTCCTTCAATTTTTTAATATCTAATTGTCCAGATATTTTAGAACAAATAAAGCCAATTAATGGAACTGGTAATGTATGTAGCATTGATGTTGTTCTGATTTAGAAAATCAAGCAACAACTTTTAAAAAGTACACGATACTATGATAAGTAGCGATCACACACCAGAGAGACTCACTAGATAGATGGATATATCGATATATACACTTGCCTTTTTCCTGTGCAAAAAAACAACTGCAATAACTCGCAAATGCAAAATCACACATTTACATTTTTTTTCATATATATTGGTAATACTAACTAGTTCCAAAATAATACGTTTTTCACGATTACTATGGTAATCATTACGATATTTTTTTACAATTTCTCCACTACTTGTCGTATATTTGTGTTTTTGTTGACATTTTTGAGTTCAGTTTAACCATACATTTATCAGTAAAATTATACATAAAGTTTTCATTTAAGAAACTATTTAATTTAGTTTTAAATCTAGCAATTCAACATAAATAGTCAATTGTCCTTTCCCTGTGTATGAACTAAACTGCAATATCATGGAAATGAAGCAACAAACTTTGATCTTTCAATTATAATTAATTCTTATATCATTTCAAATTAATGGAACCATAAACTATAAGAATAAAGAAGCAATAAAATAAAAAGTTGGATTAAGTTCTGGAAAAGACACTAATTTTCAGCATAAAACACTCCATACTTGTCTCTGATTGCAGAAATAAATCTCTAATTGCTTTAATGAGAAAGTTAACGCTTATTTCTAACGTCAAGATTACAAGAAAAGATATTAACCATACCGAAAAATATCCTAAATTTTTATCGAAAGTGAAGAATTCATCGTATAGCGAAACATAATGAGCTCGACTGCAGTGCAAATAACTCAAGACGAAAGAATATGCTTCCGACGAGTATCTCAATCCATCTATCACCGCAATTTTGACTGTTTAAACGTATTTTTGGAACTATGTCTTCGAGAATATAGAATTATAAATATTCTTGTCTTTTAACAGGAAAGAACACTTCCAGTTTCGAGATGTTTTCGAAACTGTTTTAATGAAACATTCCACAAGAAAATGGCTGACAAAGTTTAAAGCAGGTTGCAGGTTAGACAAGCCCCCTTGATCCAAGCCCGCAAAAATATTTTGCTTGGGCGTACATTAGGATCTGCTGCGCTTGCAAAGTTCTCAACGGGCTTGGGTAACGCAAAATCGAAACATCATCACACAGCACGCCATTCATGATGCAGATGAACAATGGCATCTTGTTCTAAGCGTTGCTATGCAGATAAGCAATACTCAATGTCATTGAAATCTAATTTTTCTGGTGTGAGTTGTGAGTGCCAACGCAGATATGTGAAAAACATGATACTTTCGCTTCAATTTTAACTTGAGTGCTTGACTTCAATACATATTTTAATCAGATTAATCTTCTCTTGAGATAGACTTCACCTTATTATCACAGATTAAAAAGACAAAACTGCTACGTTATCTCAATAAAAAGCTGTTTATTATAATATATTTAATTTACAATAATTTACTGATACAGGAATTAATAATTTATCAAATTCTCCTTTAAACAGTAAGATAAAATTCCTAATCCTTTTTATCTTAAATATAAATTGCGTCAAACACAAAACCACATCTCATAATAATATTTATTATTAAAAAGCTTAAATTTCAAATAAGCCTTTAAAAAACTATATATTTTTTTTAATCAACTATGTGTGTATATATATATATATATATATATATATATATATATATATATATATATATATAAGCTCTTAATGAGTTAGAAATCATATTAAATAATAAATACATTTTTTATAGCATAGTTTATTTAGTGATAAAAATTGCGCATTTATATTTAAATCTAAATATCAACTCTCCCTTTTTTTTTAACGAAACCATTAAAAGAATAAATTAAAATGACCGTAGCTAAATGCAATTAATTAAATATAAATCAAATTTTCTTATTTCATGCAAAATAGACTTTTAGAATTTTCTTTTCATTTAGCCTCTAGGGTATTTTCAGAAAAATATTAAAATAAATCTGAATCATCAAAACTGGAGCATATATAAAAAAGCAATTTTATGCTTTAAATTTTTGTCGTTATATATACTAGTTATAACATTAAATAAATTAAAGCTTAAAAAATAGGGATTTATTTATTTTTGAATAAATTATTAAACAGTACTAAGAAATAAACTGAATAACTGGTATCACGTAACCATACCGTATTTCTTGCGTTAATTTTGTAATGCAGTTAATTACATAACTATATAAAAATATTTAATGTCTTATCACAATACATTAAAGGCTCATGTACCTTTAAAAATGGTTTCAGAATTTATTTTCATTTACCTTCCAGGGCATTTTAGGGGCTACTTCACTCAGACGAAAACACCCGCTCGCTAATGTTAATCCTATGGAGGAAATTTTTGAAGATATCTAGTTCGCATTTCAATATTTTTAAATGTATTTTTTTGTATTCGATAGCTGAGGTCAATCTCTATGCACGCTCCTTTCTACTTTTTCGATTTTTGTTGCAGTTTTTTTTATTGAGGATACTTTCACTTTCAAAACCGGTTTCGAAAGTGAAAGTATCTTAATAAAAAAAACTTGTAATCAAAATCGAAAAAGTAGAAAGGAGCGTGCATAGAGATTGACCTCAGCTATCCAATGCAAAAAAAAATCATTTAAAAATATTAAAATTCGAACGAGATATCTTCCAAAATTTCCTCCATAGGATTAACATTAGCGAGCGGGTGTTTTCGTCTGAGTGAAGTAGCTCCTTAAGTGATAAAACAAAATCATCAAAACTGGAACATATGTAGAAAAAGCAATTTTGTGTTTTACATTTTTATACTTACATAGCAATGACACTAAATAAATTTTAGCTTAAAAAATAAAAATGTAATTATTCAGTCAAAAGTTGATAAACGTATAAAAAGCTTTAATTTTTTTTATTTATAAGATCCACTAGTGCAAAACTTTAAATAATATTTAAATATCTTTTTGCATTATGCCTTTTACAAAAATTAATACATTAAATTTCTATTATTTTTAAGTGATATATATATATATATATATATATATATATATATATATATATATATAATTACTATTTTAATATTACATTATCATCTCTTATTTTATTTTTTTCATCTATATTATTATATAATATTATCTTCTTTATCTATTCTATTTTTAACTAATAACCTACATATTTCTTTCAATATCATTTATTACTATTAACTAACTATATATTGTTTACTACATTATTATTCCCCTTTAATCTATTAATTAATAACTTAATATATAGAATATTACTCCTCATTCTGGGGATAGATGGCAGCACTGATCCTCTCTCTATTAGTTGTTCTTATTTCCCATGATTCAGCATAACTATTTGCAGAGAAAGTGGTCTTGCATGATGGGTTATTTTTAGCATCTGGTTGAATCATTCCTATACATTTTTTGGCTCATGAATTGTGGGTACCATTGTTTAGTTTTTTAGCTATTGCAGATGGATAATTACTTATTTTTTTATTTATTTTTGTTTTAATATTTCTTGAGTTTTATTTGATATGTTTTAAGGGGTATAATATTGTCATTTTTAAGCTTAAACCTGACAATATTTGAGGAAATAACATATTTTTACTATGAATTATACTAATGATGTTTCTCTAACAAATCCGTAAGTTATTCATAGTATTTCATATTTGATTTTCATGTTATTGAGTTTACTTTTGTAGTATCACTTCATTGAAATTTATAATGTCTCTTTCTTAGTTTTTCACACATGTGATTTCTTCGTTTTAACTATATATATATATATATAATTAGAGATTTTGTCAGATTTTGTTGATAGAACTTGTTTAACGTATTTTGAATTCAAATGTATTGTTTATATATATATATATACATATATATATATATAACTTTAAGTAAAATTTAACCATTGAAACATAAGAAACTGACCATATATATATATATAAATCTTGATACTTTATCAAATATGCAAAACCGACCGAGAAAACAAATACCAAATTACCAACTTAACACGATGGATAAAATGAAATCAAGCTGAACGAACTATGAAACGACCATATCTATCTATCTATCTATCTATCTCTAGATAACCATTAAAATATCACACAACATGTGGGGGGAATAAATTTAAATAAATAAATACATAAAAAATGAAGACGTACCTGTTTGAACATTATCCATAAATATGTAGAGGAAAGAAAATGAAGAGAATTTAAAACAAAGAGAATATTATACAGATTGGAATGTAATGTATATATGTTCAGTAAATAATAGGTCAATAAGATACAATTTCATGAAAATTATGTATGCAAGCCATTTAAAAAAAAGAAAAAGAAACATTTTTTATGTTGTACATATGACGATTGCTGAAATTATTTTCACCTTAAATTTTGTTCAAACTCAAAACGTTTAATGAAGTTTTATTTAAATTTTACAAATCATCTTAGTTTTAATATAAAGAGAGCGGAAAGTTATTTACAAGTAGATTTAAACATGCCAGACCTATTAAATTGCTGTAAGCTTTTATTAATAAAAACTAATACAATAATATTTAACTTCAGTATTTTATTCTTAATTCTACTAAGTATTTAGACAAACCCCATAAAACTAAACATCGGAAAATATTTTATCATTTTCACATATGATTTTCTATCATATTATGAAACCATAAAATGCATACGTTCAAAGTGAAAACATTAAAACTTTCTCCTCCCCACTCCTTTCTGGAGCGCATGTTTTAAAAAGTTACTTAAATTAAGAAAAAATTGTGAGTAAGTTACAAAAGTTCCTCTTTTCCCTTTTTTTATGAAAACTTCACACTTTTTCTGCAGTGCAACAGTTTTAAACAGATACTCGTATTAATGAAAAATACTGTGAGTAAGCCATAAAAGGTTCAGTTTTTGAAATATTAAGTATTAATACACAAAACAAAATGAATTCAAAATAAAATGTAATTTATGTTTATAGAAATAAATAAATAATAAATAGGTTACAAAAAGAGAGAGAGAGAGAGAGATTTTAGAAAAAAAGGAAAACTCCAAGAGTGCATATTCAATGAAACGTATTTTCCAAAGTTTTTTCAGCCTTTTACAAATGACAAGAAAAGCTAATAAAACTAACTTTTCAGTAGTACTAACACCAAGCAAGAAAAAAAGTATAGAAACTTCACAAAGCAACTCCAAATATCTTTAAATTTATGAACGAAAGGTACCAATCACGAAGCAAAAACAGTTACAGATACAATAATTACGTAATCAATTGAAATTGTTTTGACGCAGATTACTTTTATTTCTCACGAATCTTTTACTAAAAATTTTACAGCAAATAAACTTTGAAAGTGCACAAAAATTACAAATGTACACACATTAAAATATTTCAATTTAATTCGAAAATGTGCAGTTTGAAACTTATTAAGAAATTAATATATATATATATATATATATATATATATATATATATATATATATATATATATATATAGATAGATAGATAGATAGATAGATAGATAGATAGTTCAAATGGTACCATTCCTTTATTTTATTTTATTTTTTCAGGGTCATATCGTCGTCGCCCCCCCCCCCCTTTCCGCAAGAAAAGTTACACCACAAAAAATCATTTTGTGTATAATATTGCTACTCTCAAATCCAAAAGAACTACTTTCTGACACATTTCTGAATTCTTATTTATTCGGAAACTCGTGAAATTGGCAGGTGTTTTTATTCAGAAACTATGTAAACGAAAGAAGTTTTTCATTTTCCAGTAAAGGCAGAACGCAGAAGATCTTTCAGAAAACACTGTCAAAGCCAGCGTTTTGAACTGAATTTCCGACGCGTCAGCACGATGTTTAGTGGACATCAGTTAATCTGAATATTTAAATTCTTTTATATCCAGTAAATAACGATTTAATATATAGAAAATGCAACATTACTAAAGTTTATTAATAGCAAAAACATTCTAAATTAAACTGAAATATATGTCTTTCAGAATTTTGAGTTCTACACTATACAAAATAATTTCTGCTTTCTTTTATTTTTTATAATAATCATTCTAGAAATTTTACCCAGGGAAGAAGGGGACTAGTGAGGTGTTGCGTTTGTTGAGCAGGCAATTTGAGAACCTCTTTAAAATAAAGGTAACTTAAAAATATATTTATTTATCTTTACCGTCTAGCGTGCAAATAAAATCCACCAGTAAAGTTCTCTTTTTATACTTTATTTTCTCGAAATAAATGACAACTATTTCTAAATCATGTGACGGGATGCTTACATTTTTAAATTGACATTGTATTCTATCGTTTTGATCAAATTACTAATTTACTGACATTTAGAACTCATAATTTGTTTTCATTCAAATATTCGCCAAAATGCACCTTCAAGTATTCGGTACAGTTCAAAATGCACTTAAGTGTTTGTTTGTTTTGTTTTTTTGCCAAATTTTAAGGCTAAATTTTAAGGCCAAAAAAAAAATAATTTCCACATTCTTAGCTATGAAATCTTAAAATGCAATCATATTAAATACAAACGTGCAACATATTTTTTAAAGAACTGTGGTTATAATCATACTGATTTTAAAGAATTACAGTTCAAAATACTACAAAGTTTGTCTCAGTATATAGAGAAAACAGACAGATCAAATCCATTAAATCACAGTGATTAGAATTTTCAGTATTTTCTCAATGTAAAATTCCTTGGCATAAAATACTGAAAATTGATGAAATAGAAAGATGAAAAAACTGCCGCATATATTCTATGCAAAAATACCATGGCCGAAATCATCTTAGTTGTACAAAACTTTTCTTCCTAATAATAGACTATTTGTTGCCATAAGAAACACGATAATAAACAGATGCGAAAGGCTCTCAGAAACCTTAGAAACAGGTAAATACATCTAGTCATCAAGTATAGAAGAAAAAAGGATGGAAAATGAGCAAAATCCAATGATTACTTATACAAAAAGCAAAGAAAATCGGTCAATACAATACACAGGAGAAATGGCATACACATCAACCTACCTAATAATTATTTTACAGGTTTTCAGACAGAAGATATGAAAATAGATACGGTAAATCATCTATACTTCGAGAAAGAAAAGCTAAGGTAAAGTGCATCAAAGAATGAAAAAAGAAATTTTCTTTGTTTTGCTTTTGGTGTTATATAATGAAATGTGATTAGTGAATGCTGTGCAAATGCATTTGAATCAGGCAGAAAAGGGTGATTTTGGCGGATAAACCGTGCTTCTTGTGATTATTTAAATAGTTATAAACATCGATGTGCAGATATGAGGAACAGAGGTTGCATCCGCATGCAGCATTCTTCAGATATCTGTAATTATCCATGTGCAGATCTAGGAGTTCACAAGTGGAATGGAGTATGATTCATTTAAAAACATACACCATTACACTTATTCTCCTGGAAATATGCAATGTACCCCACTACGTCTTCATACGTCTTCCATATATCTTCAGATATGACTAAGCTTCACCATTTTGGAATTTACTCACAGAATTCCTCTGGAATATGAGGGCAGCTACTTTCAATAAACTGTAAGAATCCATAGAGTTGTGTAAAACACTAATCACATTGCATTAAATTTCTTTTCTATCCTGTAGAAATGTAAACATATAACTTTTTAAAGAATATTATTGTTGTTGTTGCTGATATTATTTCCAGGTTAAAGAAGATTTAATATATAATTGCGAGATAGTGAAGAAATGCGATTAATATTTTTTGTTCAGTTTATATGAAATAAAAGCAAATGTAGAAAAGAAAGCTTGAACAAGATTCAAACTCAGAATATTTGTATAACCATAAGAAGGAGAATCACATTTTTTAAAGATATAATCTAACCCTTCACACAGTTTTTTCGTGTTTCTTATGACATTTAGAATTTTCAGCAGCTGTATTTCCCTGTCATCTGACGAGTTTCATAAGCAATAGCCAAAAGTGCAGTCCAACAAAAGCCCCATAGACAATCTCCAAATAGGTGTGCTGCAGCGTCAGCTTTTCAAACAAGCAAATCCACTTTAAGTAACCAGCCAACATAGAAATCAAACAAAACAAATCTGAGCTGCCACTAAGACGGCATTGGTGCTTGTCCAGCAGACCGTCGCCATGCGGCGATCAGACGATTTCGACCCTTTGCCAGACATTCAAACCCATTCAACTGAGACATAACCCGGTAGGTAGGGGCCTGGTCAGCGGAAAGAAAGAAAGAGAGTTTCAAAAGCAAAATATTTTCTTCAAAAAATTAATTTCATTTACCTTTAAAATTATTATTAATAAAATTGAAAAAATATATTTATTTATTTATTTATTTCTCTTGATGAAGCTTTTTTTTTTCTTTTGTCGCAAGTCGCAACCAGAGATAATCAGCTAACCTGGATTTATTCATAAGTAAAACAAAAGCTAAAGAAAAGTGTAATTTTGACCTGTCGTACTTTTGATCATTTATAGATTGTTCAATTCCTTAATATTTCAGCATAAAGCTAAATCTTGTTTTAGGAAGTGTGTATTATGATGGTTTACATTGAACTATTGATAATCGTACGCATTAACGGTGAAACATATATGACTACTGAGTTTTGTTAGTTTCATTATTTTAACTATTAAAAGTAAATGTATTTTAAATTTTACTTATCTTATTATTCCACATTAGATGATCATTTTTAAATTATAATAACTAATAAATACACGTGAAAAAACAAATCTTGAAGTGTAATTTTCATTTTTTAAAGCAGGGTTCTGATTTTGACCGGTCAAAACTAATTTTGACGAGAACAATGCTTACAGCTAATTTTAACCGTCTAAACTAGGTCAAAATTTGTTTTAACTATTCAGAAGTTCTTTACACTGTATTAAAACTTAGATAAATTGCTCAAACTGTATATTTATGTGAATATTAATGTAATTTTATATTATGTATTGAATAATATTATTATAATAATCATAGATGGATTTTTTTTTTTTTTTTTTTTTTTTTTTTTTTTTTTTTTTTTTTGTGACATTTGGCGCACAGTGATGAAAAAACTGTACATTTCATAATTGATCTGATGAACCATTGTGCAAACTCTTCATCAGCAGAAGGATTCTTTTCCAAGTTTGGTCTTATCTAGAAAAATATATGAAATCAGCATAGAAAATAGATCAAAACTTGTAGTTATAACCATTTTTGAGTTCTGATCAAAATTTTAAATTGTTCCTTTTGTTTAATGCTATTTAGTTTGTCACTTTTTATATAAAAATAAATTTGTAATCAATTTTTTAAAAAACATTTCGATACTTACTATATAACTGGTTATCTTTAATAATAACTTTTGTGCTGTTAAATAATTTCGCAATAAAAATTAAAGTACAGTACTGAGCAAAAATTTTGTAAGATATTTATAAAGTCTTCCACATATTGTACGAAATTTATTTTTTAACAAAATAAATTTTGATCTCTTTTTTCCAGTCAAAATTAGTTTTGACGACTGATGGTCAAAACATATTTTGACAAGCATGTTTATAACCAGTTTTTTACGTGATTAAAAATTAAAACCAATACTACTCTGTTGTAAAATGCACCTAGGCCTAGCTTAGAAAAATTATATGATCTTTATTTTGATACAGTTTACATGGTGTATCTTTGATAATCCTATGTTGATGTATTATTCTTGACAAAGGTATAACCAGAAAAATCCCATTCAAAATTTGGTAAATAATAATCACGAAATATAGGAAGGAAGGAAGAGGTAATTAAAAAGATTTTTCCGAAAAAAAAAAAAAAGAACAGTTGGTGTATTATGGCGAAATTATGGGTGCAATTACAGCAATTGAAATAAATTGTTAGAATGTACGCATGCAGAGTTTTCAGCTTATTAATATTCAAAATAAAATCTTTGTTCTAGAAAATTGTCTAAATAAAAATCCACCAAATCCAGTTAAATCAGCTAAGCCGGAATTGAAAAAAACTGAACAAAAATTCTGTTTTAGAGATATTTCTGTACTTTTCCTTCAAATAAATATGTATTTGAAATTTTTTCGAAAAAAAAAATATGAATTGTAACTTATGAGTTTGTTTAACTGAACTTGATTTCTAGAAGTTTCAAATATGCGAATCCAAAATTACACCTCACTCCGTCAAGTAGTTTTTAAGTTATACTTAGAAAAGTACCCGTATTGCAATCTGTTTTGCTATACAATTCAAAATGAATTTAACATTAGGAGTTCCAAACTTTAAAACTTCATAATTCCTAAAGTACTTGATCGAACGACTTCCTCTTTTGTATACGAAAGTAAAATTTACCAAAGAATCCAAATATGATGCCAAAATAGGTGTTAACATTAAAAATTCTGAAGTTTGATACAATTTCCATATGTAGACGACAGTCTAAGCAAAATTTAAGTAAAACATTAATTAGTAGACATTATTACTAATAGATTGGTACCAGTCATATTTTTATACGATTGTTTGCGGCAAAGTTAATAAATAGGGTGTGCTCTCTCTCACACTTTTTTGTTGTTGTTTGTTTGTTTGTTTTAAGACTGTACACCCAGAAAAAGGAATTGATTAAAACTACAAAACATGTTTTGTTGAGTACATTTTGGTTGTTTTAGCAAAATTCAAGTAAAATTGAACCATTTTACTTGAATTAACAAAACATTTTTTGATGATGATACAAAATTTTTTTTTTGGAATTGCAAAAAAAAAATTTTTTTTGTTGATTCAAACAAAATTTCCATTGACCTATATTTAAACAAAAAGTTTTGTTGGATCAACCAAATTTTTGTTGATTCAACAAAACTTTTTTCTGGGTGTACATTTGTTTATCACTATTATCTTCTTTTACTTAAATATTAATAGAATATTGCTTATAATACATGCTGCAGGGATGCCGCGGGAAAAGCACAACAAAAATAGTAGTTTTATACCCTAAAAACACTAACATATTTGATTTAATAGTAGTGTAAACCTCAAAATTAGTCGCCGAAATATTAAATTATACAAACATCAGAAGAAAAAATTAGTTATATCCATTTTCTTAATTTAAAATTTAACTAACTCGTCAAAAAAAGTATTTTAGAATAAACTATTTAGGAGTGATATTTTGCAGGTATAAAAAATAATTAAAATATCATCTGGGTAAAGCTTCAATATGATTGGCTGGCGCAAAAGGACTATTTTCGAGTGAATGCTTGATTAAAATCAAAATTGAAACACGATTGGTAAGACTTTTCCGGTAATTAGAATTTTTTTTCAAGATTGGCAAAAACAAAGAACAACAACAAAAAGAAAAAACTCCGCGTAAAGTCCCCTTCTCATGAAAATGTTTTAAATTTTCTGCTTTAGCATTTGGAAGCTTAAAAAATTCTCCACAGTTCTGTTGAACAGAAAATGGTTGCAAATAGTCTATTTTTGGTCGCACCTAGTAACATTGATATTGTTATACTGCAGCCGCTGTTTACATCATTGTAGTGGTACTTCTCACTTAAAAAGCCGTTGCATAAACAAATCAGTTTTGTGCAAATAAAAATTATATGCTGTCAAGTAATAAATATTTGGAACTCACATTTGATGAGATATAGAGTATATTTACATATTTATAAATAGGATATAAGATTCTCAATGATGTAATTAAATACATTTGTTATTCATGAGTTTGCAAGAGAATTATCAAATAATAGACACATTTGACATGCAGGTAACAATTATCGCACAGCTGTATTTCAACATAATATAGCTTCAGGAATCATTGTCATCTCATTTTGGAAGAGATGACCTTTTTAAAAAAAAACGTTCTCATCTTTTTATCATGTCGTGTCAATGTTATCAAATATAAAAGCAACAGGCAATAGTTAAATGGCCGATAGTTTATTTTACGTTGATAATTTATGGAGAACATATAGTTAATACATCAGTACAATGAACTCTTATTAATTCGACTTCAGCAGGACAACGTGATTGATTCGTTGATTACACTGGGTCGGCATCAAATTCTCAGTGTAAAAATAATGGTTGATTCGTGTTGCTAAATCAAATTACTTCAGCATGTACCATTTGTTTTGAGCGAAGGGTTATTTTGAATAGATTATTTCTTAGAGAAACATTAGGGGTAAATATGTGAATTGTAATAAGTGAAAAATAATATATCAATATTTTTTTTAATAAAAACATTAGTGGACATACTGCAACAAATGGAAAAATATATATATGCAGGGTGTTTAAGTACTAGGTTTACAAACCTTAAAAGGAGATAAAGAACGCTACAAAATATTTTAGAAACGAGGCTTGCAATCCATTTATTGAGTAAAAAATGCATGTTTCACTCCAATCTGAACAGGAATTTTAAAGTTAATAAACATATTTTAACTAAATTTTCAACAGACATACCTCGTATTGTGTGAAATGAGTTTTTATCGGAAATTCTGTAAATGCACAATACTTTGTTCAGTGGCAACGTACGTAATGTCTAGTGCATTTCGAAATGCGATAGTCGGATTTAGCACTGTTTGGATGCGGATGATGGCTTCTCTACCACTTTCCACTATAATATCGTTACATGTCGCACAAAGCAAGGCAAATCTGTTGAAAAACTAGTTAAAATATCCTTATTATTGTTAAAGTTACGAAAAAAAAGTATAGGCTTCGGGCTAGAGTGAGACATGTTGCATTTTCTACAATAAATGGATTGGATCCTGGTTTCGTAGACAAAAATTATTTGTTGTAGTGTGTTCTACTACATATTAATTTATTTTAAACCTGGTATTTAAACACCCTGTATATTAGTGATGCAGAACACATACGGGAAACACCAAATTAACAACGCACGGGACAAAAGTCAACAAAATTGTTTTGTATAACAGACTTCATTGATTTGTTAATTAATATAGTGAAAATGCATTTTTCATGTTTTAGTTATTTATTTATTTTTTAACATTGAAATGAATGTATCAATTGTTCAGTTGATACAATATTTTTATTGTTATAAAACTCCCTCGCATAAAAATTATACGTGATGGTGGAAACAGGATGACATATCTATATTTAGGTGTGTCAAATCTAATTAACATATTTTATTGGTAGAGAATTTTTTTTTTTTTTTAATGCCGACCTGCTTTATATATATATATATAAATATATATATGTTTTGTTATTACGTCTTCAATAAAAGCACAAATTTATTGATAGACAAAACTACATAACGCTCTTTTATATCCTTAGCAAATTTTTATGCTGCTTCTAATTATTTTTTCTTTTTTTCTTTTACTAATCAACATAAAGTAGTGTTATTTGTTAACCAATCAAATGTTTTCCTTTCGATGACTAACATTTAAGAGAAACTTTCACATCTTCATAACGAAATATTTTTGGTACTATTTTTTCACACAGTAAATGCATGAGAGAATAAAATTTAGTATATTCGAATTATTTAAATAAGTAGTTTGAAAATACGATTGATTAACAATATTTTAGCATTATTGCAAATGCAATTCCGAAAACTTATGTTGAAAATACCGAAAATTTCAATTTTTTTCATGTTCGAAGTAAAATGCGTGTAGTCTTTTGCATGAAGTTTTATTATATCTAACGCGTGGAGTTTATTGTAGACTACATCTACTTATAAACTATATAATAATAAATTATTCATCAGCTATATTTTTCCAGTGGTGTAGTATATATTTGTCTCTCAACCTGTGGTGTATTCAGCAAAGGCCTGACTAGCAATTTTTTTTTTTTTTTTTTACCAGTCGGAGGAATATTTTTTCGGATAATATATCCAGTGTATGATCCAGGAACCTGCACGAAACTGTTCTAACAAATAATATATATTATCCATCATATTTACACAAATGTATGGCCCTGTAATTAAAGAAGCTAAACTAAAATCTAAATGATATATACAAAAAAAAAAAAAAAAAATCTGAATTTTATTTTGTTTCTAAGTTTAAATTTTATTTACGCAACAGAGTGGCTGTGAAGAACAAATACTTTCGATTTTTCACATCACTTCCATACTTTCATATTTTTTATATCCATACTTAATATATTATTCCCATACTTGCATGTACTTGCATACAACCTTTTTACATCCATCCGTATTGATATTACATAACATACTTACAAAATACTTACTTAGATTTTAAAACATACATCTAAATGTTACAATAATACAATATACATGCATTATTATAAATAGTATGTATATATATATATATATAATGCATAAAACAGCGGTTTTTCAATAATTTAAATTATTAGCGACTACATTATCGCTAATGAGATATTTTCTACAAATCGGATTTAACTAAATTTAAATTTAAAAAATAGACTTAAATTGTGGAATCTCCCATCATCGAATCATCCTGTAATATTTTATATCAATGTTTTTCAAGAAACCAAACTACTCTACTGCTAATTGTAACAATGACGACGGTAAATCTGAACTATTATACTTTCAACAAACGACCACTCATATCATATTTTCGAAAATATTAAAAAATGTCCGATATTTGAACTTATATCCATTTTTTGTTATTATATAATATTTTAAAAATAGTCACCTTACTACTGATTATAAATATTTTCAAACTTAATATAAATTAGAAAGTAAAACATCTTGCACTTAACATGAAAACTTAATAAAATAATACATATATTTTTTTTCCTTCTTCATTTAGAACAAGAATATAAGTAAACTATAATTGAAAACAGAGACAATTTTCTAAGTTAAACAATTTATTTTTACACTCATTAAACAAAAAACTATAGGATTCTGTATCACGTAGCAAAAAAATTTTAAATACAATTTATTTTAATTGAAAATTTTGAAACATAAATACGAACTTGTTTGCATTTTCCTTTCTTAACCAGCTATGTAATTTAAACTGGACTAAACGAATTTTTTATTTCCAAAACATTCGCAGATGTGCTAGATAAAATGAAACGATACATATTAATAATACTGTAATCGTACTGTATCGCTGTGAAAAATGCTTGCAAATAGAGCTACCGTATCTTTTAATGCTATTTTGATGCTTGAACATAAGTGGAATTATAGTCAAAATATTTCCATGAAAAAAATATCTGTTAGATATAAAGTTATGAAATTATTTGTTTCCTCTTTTTATTCGTGTAAAAAACATTTTCAGCTGTGTCAGTGATATGAACTACATAGAGAAATCAAGTAGATATTAAAACAACCCTGCATCCACTATATGAAAATGTTTAATAAAGAATCTTGAGTATAATATACGCACTAATTAAAAATTGCAATTTTATGTCATAGTCTGTAACATATAACTATTTTTATATTGACTTTAAGCTATGTTCTAGGTACGCGTGTACTTTTTTTCCTTTTTAGGTGCGTTCGTAATTATATAAATACGTAGCACCTATAGTCGTCGCTTGGTCCGTCCGTCTGTCCGTCCGTCTGTCTGTCTGTCCGTCTGTCTGTCTGTCCGCATATAACAACGCAAAAACTACCCAACCAAATGGTTTGCAATTTAAAATATATTATCTTTGCAGAATTTTGTCGAGACATTTCAAATTTTATTAAAATCGAATCAAAACTTTAGGAGATATTAATAAAAATATTTATTAAGAAATTTGATTTTTTTTTTTTAAATCGGTGCTTTTTTGTTATAGGAGCTTCCGAAGTTTAATCGTCAAGAGACCGAGATACTTATTTTATTACAGAAATTAATCTGCAGACGATATAATTCATTTCACAGAATTAAAAATCATCAAGATCTGAATATTTATATAACTAGCTGATACATATATATCTGAATATTTATATAACTAGTTAAGATATTTGTATGAACAGTGTCATAAAATATATACTTAACTAGCTGTTTAACCCGTTCTACGCACGGGATATCATGAATTTAATTCTAAAACGTGCGTACGAACGCACCTCGTTTGTAACGTTTGACGTACAATTTCCAACTTGTTTTTCTCGTAAGTATGGTCATGGCGGGAGGATAAAAAACACCGTTTTACACTACAACAATAAGCAAATGAATAAGAGATTATAATGAAGAAAATGTGAAAAATATAACTACGCATAGCAATACATACATCTGGTTTTTTGGGGGTTTTTTTTTCACCATTTTTCACGTCGATTCAATTTCTATATTCCCCCCCCCCCCCCCACAAAAAAAAATGAATTCAACTTACAAGTTATTTGTTTTCTACTTAGTATTTAGGTTTATTTATTGGAGAAGTATCAAAGAATCATAATGTATATACTTTTTCTCAAAATAATATGATATATGTAAACAAACTTTGCCTAATATTACCAGACGTGCCATTCAGTTACTATTGTTCATTGTGTTGCTTATATATATTAAATTGGTAATTTTTTTACGGAGAACATTGTTCACATTTTCACGTATTGTATGTTATTATTTATATAAAATTCCTTCTAGGCCATCTTCTAAGGGCACAGCCGCCTGCCCTTTTTAAAGCTGGTAAAATGCAACCTTCCTTTTTAAAGTATTAAAATGCATAACTAGTACTAGTTGTATTCAGTCCCAGACACCCAGAGATTTGTAGCAAAAATTGTCTTCGTACCACAGTTATTTCTAAATGCGTCTGCCCGAAAACTTGCAAAAATTATAGAATTTATTTAATAATGTTGTAATTTAATTGTACTTCTTATTGTTAATTCATAACATTATTCAAAATAATTGTTACTTTATTCATCATATCTAAAAATTACATATTTCCGTCTTCTTTTAGGTAGATTTCGTAAGAAATACTACCTATTACATTCTCACCTAAGTTGGAAATTTTGAAAAATTTTTGCAGATCTACGCCGATCATGACTCCCAGAACCCAAAACCACCCCCAGTTCAAAACTTTATATATCTATCTATCTATCTATCTATCTATCTATGTCACTTTTTTCTAACCACGATAACTGGAAAAATTCTGCATAAATCTCTTCCAAACTGATACATAAAATCAAGGGTTCGTCAATTCACAAGATATCAAATCCGCGTAAATTTATTATTAATCCTCTTAGTATTATCTAAAACTTTTATATTGACAAGTTTTTTATAGGACCAACCGTTATAGCAAAAAAAAATTAAAAACAAAAAAATCCCTGCCGGCTCCGCCTGCAAACAAGTTATTTTTCGAAGTAGGCGGTTCCAACTCCCGCATCTTTTCGAAACTGATACATAAGATCAAGGGGCATAAAATCTCGGTCAAGTTCGTTAATGGGCAAAATCGAACCAAGGGGGGGGGGGGAAATGGGGGGGACTTTTTGTGAAAACAGAAAAAAACTCATAATTTCTTAATTATGATACATATCGAATCCGTTTGAAGTTATTATTACTTCTAGGAGAAGGGCCAAAAATTTATGTATGACAGATTTTTGATATAATTAAAAATTGTCTTAAGGGGGGGAAGGGGGGTTTTAGAAGAAAAAAATTCATAACTTCGTCAATTCCCAAAATTTCAAATCCGCTTAAATTTATTATAATTCCTCTTAATATTATCTAAAACTTTTATATTGACATGTTTTTTTATAGGACCAACTCTTATAGAAAAAACAAAAAATCCTTGCTGGCTTCGCCTGCAAACAAGTTTGGTTTCGAAGTATGTGGTTCCAACTGCAGCATCATCGCAAAAAGGTCATTTCTTTCGCAATTCCCGACAAACAGGTGCCCCACGGTCTGCATCTTCGAAATCTACCTGTGCCTGTAGGCCGAGCCGTCAGGGATTTTTTTTTTTATTTTTTTTTTATCGTAACTAAACGTGGTAATACATTTTCTCTTGCAATAATGCCTTTTCTACTGAACTAGTGTCATTTCTCTTACTACAGTAAACAGAACACAGCTTTACCGTAATATCGAGTTCAATTTAAAATTTTTGAAGCGCGTGGCATTGCTATAAAAAATAAATAAATTGAAACATATACCAAGTAAACATTCGTCTAATTTTCTTAAGCATGACTGAAGTAAAATCACTTAACCAATTATTATTTAATTATTTCGACTAACAAAGGTTGCTTCCATTACCTTTATACTATCATTAGATCCAATTATATCGCGAAATTATCGAAAGGATGTTTTAAGTACAAAAAAGCACTTGCAATAATGCAATATATTTTGCGTTACGAACTCAATCCGGACTATTGTGAGCAATGATGCTTTTACGTCACTTTTATAGGAAATTCAGGTAGGTGGTAATTATTTTTTACCGTTAGAATTTATGTCAACATTAAGTTTAATTTGATTTTTGGAATTCTTTTATTTGCATTCGGTTCATTTCAAATAGAAACAAATTTCTGTTCATAAAAATCATAAATTTGTATCTTTTATTTCATTGCCTTTTTTCCTTATATGAAGTAAAATTGAGTAGGCATAAATTTATTCAGCAAAATAGGCAAGATATAATCAAGCAATAGGCAAGAACAAAATAGAAGGGACTTGCGAAATTTTAAATTTGAAAGTAAAAATCAACAGTTGGAACAAATATTCTTTTCAAAACTTAAAATGGATATGTAGCAAGCACTAATAAAATGACTCCTACTATTAACATACGTAACTTTTTTCATTACTTGGACTTACAATCATCACTATTGTTAGTTTCAAATAAGGGTGGCGCTATTACCCTCAGTTACCTTAGATGCAAATCTATCATGCAGTCTTAGTTACATTAAAATTCGGTATTGTTAGTTCAAAAAATTAAACTGCGTCTAAGTAGAAAATCAAAAAAATGCTTAACATTAAAAATAATTTTTGAACAGCAATAAATCTTAACAGTATGATTAAAAATAAAATTTCATATGAAATAATAGAGCAAATGCATTTTGTTTATAATTCCGTATTTACTCGCGTAGCTTTCGCACATTTTTTTCTTCGGTTCTAAACAAGAAAAGAAAAGAAGGGGGGGGGGGCATTTTTTATCGTATTCATTTACAGCGAAGAATAACTAAGAATAAACAAAATCAGTAGAACTATTTTTAAGTATGTAAATTTTTAATTAAAAATTAATTAACATTAAATAAAATATACAATAGTTTAAAAAGTTTGTATAGTTAGTTTTTAAATTGGGACAAAATATCTTTCAGTTTTCTGGACCATTCTAAAATAAAATGTATAAAAAAAAGAATTAGCGAGCCAATACAAAAAGGAATTTGTCTCTAAAGTAATACATACTTGTACTTCTATAGAAACATTTAATGCAATAAAATATTTTATGCAAGCACTTTAGCATCCATTATATGCGATGTATTGTCGAGAGCCGAAATGCTCATACACTTTTTCTTAGCGGATAATACTCTATTACTATGAATATAAAATTTTCGGTGTAAATTAACACTCATGTATCACAGGATTGATAATATAGCATTATGGGCTATAATACTACCTGCACACAGTCGCGCACATAGGCGCAGACATCGCGGGAAAATAAATAGAGCTTTATTCTTAATAAGCAAACTTAAATATAAAAAATAAAATAAAAATCATGAAGCACATGCAGATTTATTTATCTCAAAATAGATCATAATCAGCATGCAAAAATTACAGCAATCTTAGTTTTTCATCTAAATTTTCTGTCAAAATTAAGGAATGCAGAAAATATGCGGGGGAGGGAGATAAATTATACGAATAAATACGGTATTCATAAATGCGCAATTTCTTTATATAAAAGAATACTCATTTGTGCATAAAATATTTTTTCATACCAGAAAAAACAACGTAAAAAAATTAATGCACATCCATTTAATATATTATTGATTAATTAGCATGAGCCTTCGCAAACAATTATTTTAAAAATGAGGAATAATTTGTAAAAAAAAAAAAAAAAATGTATTTTTAGATGCGTAAAACAAATGCATAATATGTATTCACATGTAAATTTATGTAAGCTCTAAAAATATTTTAAGCTACACACAATAAATGCATAAAAATTTACTCACGTGTAAATTTACAAAAAAGAATCAAACAAGATCTGGAGAGGAACACTAACTCGTTTGTGTATCAGAAAAACATTTTGTAAAAAATTAGTACACCTCCATTTAATTTATTATTGGTAAATTAGTGTGTGACTTAAACCTTCGCAAACAGTGATTTTAATAATGAAGAATAATTTTAAAAAGTATTTTTAGATGCATATAACAAACACATAATATTTACTCAGATGTAAATTTATGTAAGTTCTTAAAATATTTTGATACACAGAATAAATGCAAAATATTTACTCACGTGTAAATTTAAAAAAAAAAAAAAAATCAACAAGATCTGGAAAGGAACAGTGACTCTTTGAGGGAAAAAATGACAAGGAACAGGGGCAAATAAATCAAGGTCAAGCGCAAGTGGAAGGGAAGATCAAATAGAGCGAATGAAAGAGTATTTTACCGCTAATTGTTAAAAGAGCAGATTTTTTTTTTTCCCGAATAAAATTAAACAAAAGCAGAGCACTCCACTTAATTTATCGATTATTTAAAAAAAACTGAACTCTAAAGTAATACATACCGCGCCATCTATTACTCCTCTGTGGTACTAATTTAGTTGAATGTGAAGGATTATTATGCAGTACGGACTGGGTTCTTCCTCTTGAAATACTAAACGCAGGATCTTCAAGATGTTTTTTACAAAGTTTTCACATTGGAAAAAATTAACTTTTAGAGGAAATGTTTTTTGTTTGTTTGTTTGTTTTTTTTTAACATATTTTAGCAACTTTTTTCTGACTTTGCTCAAAAATTTAATTTTTCAAAATCCATCTGATTTCTCAAGTTTATTATTGTTTTTAGACAAACGAACGATTCGGTTCATAGATGCATAGATGGAAAACAGTCTTTTTATTAAGAAGAAATGATTTTATAGTTTTAAATACAAATTCATACATGTATTGAAATATATTTTCATTGACTAGCATAATTTATTTAAACACTTAATACACATTCTCTGGCAAATATACTTTTGTAATTTCTGGCTTCATAATGCACAGAATCATAAATATTACTTCAAACAGTTTCTGCTTTTGAAATTTCAAAAATATTTTTTGTTTTTTAGTAAGAATTATTATTATTGTCGTTGTTGTTATTATTATTCATTTGTTTTTGTGTTTTATGTAAATTGTTATAATCACGGGTGCCTTTTAATTTCCAAATAAAAAGGTACCACAGTATGTGTATTTCTAAATAAAAATGTACCACAGTCAGAAAAACAACCTTTCGAAAAAGCACATTTTATTTTTAGCAGAATGTGAAAAGTTTTTTTTTTATTCCCTAGAGAAACTTTGAAACTGCAAACTCGTAGGCGACTCGCAGGCATTATATATATGTATAAATATCTGTTATAGTAACAAAAGCACAAAGTTGGCAAAATATTGTGTTAATTTTAAATACCAAAGAGCACGATACTCAAAGGTACGAATAAGAATAACCACATATCAATCAAACATAGTAATGAAACATATAGATTACTAAAATCTTCGAGCCAGATTGACTTTCAGTCAATAAAACTGAATTACAATTTTTAAAACGACTCAGTTTTCAGTGTCATAAATTTATATTATTTTCAAATAACAATAAATGCAAATTGTTTATATTTTTAAAACGACTCAGTTTTGAGCGTCATAAAATTATGTATTTTTAAATAACAATGAATGCAAACCGTTTATATTTTTAAAACTGCTCAATTTTAAGTATCATAAATTTATGTATTTTTAAATAACAATGAATGTTAATTGAAAATTGCTTATTTTTTTTAAAAAAAACTCCGTTTTGACTGCCATAAATATGTATTTAAATAACAATGAATGCAAATTGTTTATATTATCTATAACTCAATAGTCTTGCCCCTATCCCATACATACACACACATTAAACTTAGTTTTGAGTATTAATGAAATCTTTGGCGGACACTTTTTTTTTTCATCTAAGTTCTATCTTTTTTTCCTCCTTAACAAAATATATATCTTTCCAAATGCTGAATTAAAATTTCGTTCAGTTTATGTATAAATTAACAAGCTAATAAAATTGGTATATTTTAATTTAAAAATATAATTTTTCCACTTATTTCAATTTGAGAATCTTACATTTTTAGATGTATGTTTTTGTATTGT
This sequence comes from Maratus michaelseni, assembly GCA_963931845.1. NCBI lineage: Eukaryota > Metazoa > Arthropoda > Arachnida > Araneae > Salticidae > Maratus > Maratus michaelseni. Next base: position 157,102,393 of record OZ007591.1, on the reverse strand, counting down.
ATTATAATTATAGGTTCATATATTGTCCATTTTTTGTGTGATTTAATGGTTACTATACACAAAAGTTTCGTTTTATATATATATGTTCCGGCTGATCGCTTACTATATTCAAACAGAATTCATTTGAGACTTACTTATATTGTGGAATATTGCTCTTGATAAAATTTTTCACAATATAAGTTTCCATTTTCCTCTTTGTAATGTAAACACCTTCTGTATTTTGTTTTTTCCTACTCCATTATTTATTTATTTTACTATAGCAATATTGCGATATATATGTAAACTTGCGAGTCATTTTTTTTTCCAGAAGCGTAAAAGTGATTTACTCTCGTAATATATAAGTCACAAGACCAAGCTCTTCATAAAGTTTTGGAACCAATGTGTCGTAACGTAAAAGAAATTGTAACAAACTATAACGGAAAATTTAAAAGGATAAACGCACGACGCTAAATGTATCTAAAGATCTTATAAAATGAAAATGAAACGAAAGTAGTAAAATAGACAATAACACAAAGAGAAATTTTTGTTCTTTTACTAGATTTTTAAAGTGGTTAATGTCTATCTTGATTCAAATTTGATATATTGTTAACTGTGCCTGACTGGGAATAGCTGGAGCTCTGGCGGCCTTAACATGAAAATGTTATTTTGGAACCCAAAAATTGCGGCTCTCAATTTCCAGGCCTTGTATTCCTAGTCGAAAATCAGATCCTGGCTGTTACACAAAATTGTGAATCCAATTTTTCCAGGGCAAAAACGACTTACACTTATAAAATGTGAGTACAGAGCGAGCTTTGCCCAAAGTTTCGAAATCAATAAGTTGTAGCGTAAAAAAAAAAAAAAAAAAAGGTTATAACAAAAAATTTAAAAGGCTAAATGAACAGCGCAAAATGTATGTACATAGATCCTAGTCAAGAATTAGATCCTGGTTGTTACAAAAAATTGCAAGTCCAGTTTTTCCAGCGCAAAAACAATTTACACTTATAAAATATGAGTTCAAAGCGAGATTTGCTTAAAGTTTCGGAATCAATGAGTTGTAGTGTAAAAAAAAAAAAAAATATATATATATATATATATATTGTATAATAGAAAATTTAAAAGGCTAAATACATGGCGCAAAATGTATCTACAGAGCTTATAAAAAGAAAATGAAATGAAGGAAGAAGTAAAAAGGGACAATAACACAAAGAGAAAAAAAAAGGGGGGAAAAGAAAAGGGGAGCGAAAGAGGGGGAGAATAAATCAAGGTCAAACCAAAGTGGAAGGGAAGATCAGGTTCCTTAATCTCTTCGGGCAATAAAAAATAAGAATAAAAAGGAAGCAAGACATTGGACGGAAATGGCGATTGGGCGAAAGAAGGTGGCAGGTATGCTTAGAGGATGGAGAGGGACAGAAGAGAGAAAAAACAGATACAACAGGTGTAAACGATTAGGTGTTCAGCTAGGAAATGAGATCAATAAATTCCTTTTCTTCTGTAGTTCTTTGCAGGAAAGATAATAGATTTAAATGGTTTTTATTTAGTTAATATTTAATAGGAAAATTGAGATCATATTGTCTTTTTAGGTGATTTGTTTAAATAATCTTTATGTATCAGAAACTGAAAATGGAACACATGTATAAGTTTGTCCATCTATCGCAAAATATTCTCGTGAATCGGAATATGCAGGATGTACTATACTATAGTCTGTCTCAAAAGTTTAAGCACTCTGCAAATCTGGTTTAAAATTATTAAAGAAGAAAATATTTTATGCTAATTTACAATAAATACTCGACATTTAATCAAAATAAAATAAAATAAGCCATTTTGGATGGTTAAAATAAAAATATATTTATTTTTATTTAATTTTTCTTTTTTCTTGAAGAAACGCTGTCTCAAAAGTTTAAGCACTTTATGCAATTTTTTTTAGAAACACGGGATTGGCCGTGTGTAATGACGTTGTATGACATCATATTGCACTTTAATAAAAGTATAAAAGGTGGAGAAATTATTTCCTGTCGTTTTAAAAATGCCAAAGTGTAAAGAATTCACAAAATGTGAGATTTTGAAAGTTTTTAAATTGAAATCGCAAAATAAAACTGTTTCTGAAATTGCAAAAGTTTTAAATCAATCAAAGCGAGGTATACATCAAGTACTCTCTAAAAATGATAATTTTAAGCGGAAACCAAGATGTGGAAGATCACGTATGACGATAGTTCACATTGATCAGAGAATACAGAGATTGGTATCTAGACAAAATATGTCCATACGGCAAATTAAAAATAATCTCAGTGTACAGGTGTCCAAAGACACTGTACATAGACGTATAAAAGAGTGTGATTACATCATACTAAAGAAAATGGCTCGCAAACCGTCTCTCAAATTACATCACAAACATACAAGAATGAACTGGGCTAAAAAACACATGTCCTACGGGAACAAATGGCTTACTGTTTTATTCAGCGATGAGAAAAAATGGAACTTAGATGGCCCTGATGGTTAGAACGCGTATTGGCATGATTTACGAAAGGAACCAAGGGCATTTTTCAGCAGGCAGCAAGGCGGTAAATCTGTTATGGTTTGGGGGGGGGGGGGGCATTTGGCTTCAATGGCCAGACCTCTCTGGCTTTTCTAAAAGGAAGACAAGATTTAAAAAAGTATCAAGAGACTCTGAACCAACATTTGCTTCCATTCGGTGACATTTTCGGTTTCCTGAATGGACTGTTCAACAAAACAATGCCTCAATCCACGTATCACATTCTACAAAACTTTGGCATTCTCAGAAAAATGTTAAAGTTCTTGACTGGCCAGCTTTACGTCCAGACTTAAACCCGATTGAGAATGTCTGGGGTATTTTAACCCGCCAGGTTTACGGCAATAGAAAGCAGTATGACTCTATTGAAGAACTCCAAGAGCACTGCAAATTCCCAGCACACATTGGGAACACATTTGGAACACTTTGATTCAAAAAATGTGTTCCAGTTACCTCAATGTGTACTGAAATGTGTTCCGCTATAAAGAAAGTGTTCCGAAAAGTGTACCGAAAGTGTTCTGCTCAGGATATTTGTTAAATCTAAACTCGGAACACATTTGAGAACAGATTGGGAACACATTTGAGAACAGATTGGGAACACATTTGAGAACAGATTTGGAACACATTTGGGAACACATTTGGGAACACATTTGAGAACAGATTTGGAACACATTTGGACGCACTTGTTAAATCATCTCTTTTTTTGTTACAACCTACTTTGTTACTAAGAAGCCTTGATCGCAATCAATGCGGGTTTCAAGATCATTATTTTTATTACTTGGGTAAGTTAAACTTTAAAATTTATTTTACAGCGCACATGAGCTCGTTATATTAAGGGTCCTATTATAGTGGCTCCACCAGTGGCTGAGAAGTTCTGCTTTCAAAGCTGGTAGACGGGAGGTGCTGGGTTCAAACCACTGTCGCGCCCGTCGACCTAACCGTTCGGAGTTTTCCGTGGTTTTCTTGGAACCTTGCGTAAATACGGGTTAGGATCCCTTAGAAAGGTCCGTCATGGAAGGCACCCTCCCCCCTCCCACCGTTCTATATCCCTGGCGCAGATAATTTGCCGTAACAAATAACCAACCAACCAATTGAACCATTATAGTGATTGTCGTTTGAACGATATACACTCTAAAAAAATCCGTGAAAATACAAGAGATTTTCCGTAAAATTTTACGTAGAAGTTTCATTTTTCCAAAATTTCAGTACAATTTCCGTAAATGATATTAGTTCCGTTAAAGAGACTTCACATCCGTAAATATGCAGAAAGTTTTCCGTAATTTTAATGGATTTTTTCCGTATTTCTTTCAAAACAGTACAATTTCCGTAAATGACGTTTAAAGGTTGAGTACAGAAATCGCTTTTTTTGAAATGCGAATTAAGATTGTTATATTTACTAGAGTTCTTCTAGGATACAGGCCTGGCCCGGCTCGACCAGCTGGCTAATTCTAATCGAGGCCATGCCAATTTATTGTGAAAATAATAGTAATATTTATATTTTTTAATGAAATATTTAGAAATTTATTTTATTTTTATAAATTACAAAAAAAAAAAAAAATCTAATCTACTTATTTTTTAAATTTACTTTTTTTTTTATAGTACTTCAAATTTATGATTTTGTTTCACTATTTTTTTTTAATTTATCTTTTTTAATTAATGTGAGGCAATATTGTGTTATTTAAAGGTTTCATAACATAATATCTCTGCAAATTATAGCTATGCAAATTGGTATTAAACTAAACTGTTTTGGCTTACAAATTTATGAATTACGCTAAAATTTATTATTTTATAATTTATAATTTTACAAAGTTTACAATTTTTTTCCTTAAATTTATAAAATTAGTTGATGTTTTTTCTTTACTTTTATAAAAATCAAGTTTCTAATTTTATAACGTTTTTAATTTATTTCGTTAGTTCATATTTTTATAAATTAAACTAATTTAATTTAAAATAAATCAGTTAGTCCATATTTAATCTTACCTATCCCAAAGTCATTAATTATTTTTATTATTATTATTATTATTATTATTATTATTAATGTAATGTTAAAAATATAATGTTTAACAGAACCGTACGCAAAAGCTCTCAGCATAGCTGAAATATAATAATTTAATTTATTATAAAATCGTTTATTTGCGTAAGTTTTTTTAAATAAGAGATTAAAAAAAAAATATTTCAATAGCATGTAATAAATAAGTCTGATTAAGATAATTGATGTTTTTATTGGAATTGATAAATAGATAATCAGGCAAATAATTTTAAAAAAGTATACGTTCGAAAAAAGAAAATGTTGGTACCGCTGTTGAATACTGGGGGTGGCCCAGAGGGGACATTATCCCCAGGAACATTAAAATATCCTCCCCCCGGAAGATTTTATACTTTTAATTATCAAAAAGTGCAATACCCCCCCCCCCCCCCCCCACAGCAGAAATCCCTCCCGGAGAAAAATGTCTGAATTCAACACTAGTTAGTTCTGTTGCAAAAAGAAGCAATTATTACTCTTTATACAATTTTTTTATGCATATAATACATAATAAATTAAAATTTATCTGTTATAAGGCACACCAAATAATACAGTAAATTCTTGAAAATTATGAAAAGAAAATATTAAAAACATTGGAAAAATCCATCTACAGATGAAATCTCAAGTCATCTTTGCATCATAAAAAACGATTCAAATAAGTTACAGCATTTGAGCGAAAAGCGCGGCGGGTCACAGCGTCGGGGTCTAGGTCATCGGGTTAGTACACCGGACGTTATGCGTTCGATTCCGATCTTCGGTAGGGTTGGGTAAATTCTATAAACTCACTCAGAAATGAAAAAAAAAGATGCCGAAATGTATCTGTCCCTTATAAGGTTGTCCTCGCGAAGTACCTTTTTTTTTTTGGTCCTATAAATTTTATTTTAACGACATAAAAATTTCTATAAAATACGGAAGATGTGTTCCGAAAAGTGTTCTCAAATGTGTTCCCAAAAGTGTTCTCAAATGTGTTCCCAAAAGTGTTCTCAAATGTGTTCCCAAAAGTGTTCTCAAATGTGTTCCCAAAAGTGTTCCCAAAAGTGTTCTCAAATGTGTTCCCAAAAGTGTTCAAAATGTGTGCTGAACAAATTAAGTGTTCTCAAAGGTGTTCTGAAAAGTGTTCCAAAAAGTGCGCTACAAAGTGTGCTGAAAAAGGGGACAAAAATGTGTTCTTAAACGTGTTCCCAAAAGTGTTCAAAAAGTGTGCTAAACAAGGGGACAAAATAAGTGTTCTAAAAAGTGTTCTGAAAAGTGTATAAATATTTGCAGTGAGGCTATTGAGAAAGCATGGTACTCTTTGCCACCAGAAACCCTACAAAAACTAATAATTTCGATGGACGCAAATTTATTTGAAGTAATCCGGATTCACGAAAAAGAATTTGTAAGTAAAAGTTCTGTAAAAATTATAAATCTGGTTGTTTTGCACATTGTGCATAAACTTTTGAGACAGTTTTTTTAATTATATTTTTTACAATTATGTAATTTATTTTTTTTCTACTTTTGATATCATTTATTTAAATAACGTTGCGAAATCTGCAAATAAAAAAAATGTTATTTATTCTAACTTTTTATAATTCTTTGAAAATCGACATTTTATGCTTGTGCTTAAACTTTTGAGACAGACCTTAATGTACAAATTCAAATTTGAAAATTATATGTACACAGACACAGACAGAAAAACAGAGATAATTCACAAAAAAAATAAAAGTAAAAAAATTATGATAAGGGTGGGGAAAACAAATTTTAAGTATTATTTTTAAAATATTTTCCCCCCTTTTTAAATATTTCTCTCCCCAATTCCTAGTAAAAATAAATAAAAAATTAATTTAATGAACGTTTCTTTATCTGAACACAACTATCTAGAAACTTGTGTACTATTCAGAATTTACCTGTCATGAAAACACATATAATCTCCTCATATTATAAATTAGTATTATTATTAGTAGTAGTAATGTCGTCATCATCATCATCATCATCATTCTGATCAATTGAAACTGCAACTTATGCAGGTTCATAGTTGCCAAGTCTCGTGATTTTTGAATACCACTTTTACGTTTAGAAATATCCGCTTTACGTAATTGCAGATTTTTACTATTAAAAAAAAAAGAAAGAAAGAAAGAAAACTAATATTTATATTATAAATTAGTGGTAGTAAAAAATCGGGAGACTTGGCAACTATTCAGGTTGCTAATCATAATTTGACTTACAATGAAATTGAAGTACAATTCCCTCAACAACAAAAGGATAGAAATACAATGTCAAATAATCGACAAATAATCATTTTGCATACATTTATTGACATAATTAAACCACAAAGCACATATCACACATATTAATAGGGATATTTAAGAATATTACAATACTCATTAAAAATAAATTTCAGAGAGTATGTTAAAACGAGCTCAACATTTTAGTATTTGTATATTATTCTGTGTACTTTAGTATTTGTAAGTTTGTTACAGATTTGCTTATAATTTACTTAAGTAAAAGTTACAGTGTATGTAAGTAAATAATGCAATCTGTTCTGCATTATGTTGGACGAATTTTCATAGTTACGAATTTAATCAAATTTTTACTTTTATTTTATTTTTTTAAATTAAACACGAACTTACAAAAATATTTAAAATTAAGGTGGTAGACAAATTTACTGTTTAACTTAATAAATTACCTTCATAAGATCTCATCAAATATGTGTTTCTAAATCATTACATACGATAAGTAATTATGATTTTCTTCTTAGAAAATATATTTTTAAAATATATTTTCTGTTTAAAGACATCTAAAACTCTTACACATTTATGTCTATAATATTTTAAAAAGAAGAAATTTTTATGCAACTACGAGCTCACTATTAATTAAAAAAAAGGCGAACAACCACAACTGGGGGGTGGGGGTATCAGGCTTGTTATATGCGGTTGAGAGACAGGCTTTAATAATCAATTCTAATTATTTGTCCATTTTAATTTAGAAAATTTAAAAACCTACTAATGTGCAAGCATTTAAACATCTAACAAGAAATGAAATATAGCATCCTTTTAATAAAAAGTAAAATACGCAGTTCTTATTATTTTTCTTTCTTTTGGTTTATTTCTTTCAACTTTCCACCAACTAATTGTGTTTATTAACGCTTTCTAAAATTTTACATATATTTTCAAATTTCATAAAATGCCAAAAAACAATTACACAAGATTTAATTTTCAGAAAGATAATATACCTTTAAAATTGCCAGAGAACGACATTACAACTTTCAGTTATATCTGAGAATAATTTTGAAAATTAGAAAGATAATATTTTAATTAATGACATTTGTCTAAAATACATTTAAAAAATAATAAAGAAGAATAAAATATGCTATTCTTGAAATTGTTCAAAATAATACTAAACAAACATATGCTAATCAGTAAAAAAAAGAAAAGAAAGAATCTTGTTTCTTTAGATGTTCATTATAAATTGCATTTTTTAGTACCAACATCACAATAAACAAAAAAATTACTATTGAATTACCTTATAGAAATTAAGTTAACTAAAACAAACAAAAAAATTTACTAATGGATTACTTTATTAATAGAATTAAAAATATTTTTTAATTATTTATCCATGGGCTATTTTAAAATGTAACAGTACTTCAGTTATTATAACCATGTTTCTGAATGAATAAAGATTTCAGAAATCATAGCACACAAAAGTATGTGTGTTACAAAGGGATATTTCTTGTATGTTTGTACTACTTGTTATTAAGGTGTTTTTGAAATTGTCTACTAGCTGACACATTTTTAAATTCATTTTTGTTCTCGAACGCATGAAATTAGCAGGTGTTTTATTCAGAAACTATGTAATGGAAATGTTTTTACATTTTTCGGCAAAAGCAGAAGCTATTTCAGAAAATGCCGTCAAAGTTGCCGTTTTGAACCGAATAACCATTCGCGACCGCGCGGTACAGGAAAAAGACTCGATGTAAAACAAAAATCGTTTATAACTTAATATGTAATTCATTTATCGAAAAGCAAAAAAACTGTTCGATGACAAAACACTTCGTTAATTATGTTCTTGCTAGTGTTATGCTTTTTCGCTTAAAAATGTGTCAGAAAGTATCGCGTATTTGAGTAGGGGAAAATATTTTTTTGAGAACCGCCTTAGTATCAATATTGTGCATTCCTCTATAAAATAAATTTCTATATGTAAGTATAAAAACATTGTAAATTATACACATATTAATATTTATGTTGTGTATTCGTATTTGTTGCTCTAAAATAGTATTTATATAGTAGATTTACTACCATTGCTAGTTAACTTATCTCAAATATTACATGTTTGCTTCTGTTTCAGATTGAAAGAAAATAAAATGATGGAACTGACTTGGTAATTGAAATAAAGTTGGCTAATGAACTGTTGGACTATCGAGATTTCAATACTGTTATATATTGATTTTTACTATTTCTTAATCTCATTAGTATATCTGGATATACACTTACGGATATATTTACACTACGCTGTTACGAAATTATTTTTTCGTGAAAAAATAAAATTTATGAAGTTTTTTTTTTTTTTTTTTTTTTTATCGAGTTATAAGCGATTAGTGTCACGTAACGACACGTTTTTCTCCCTTCTCGTGCTTTTGAATCGGGAATTCGGTTCAAAACGCCGATTTTGACAGTATTTTCTGAAAGATCTTCTGCCTTAACCAAAAGAAGGAAAACGTCTTTCGATTACAAAGTTTTTGAATAAGAACACTTGTCAATTCCACGCGTTTAAGAGCAAAAATGAATAAAAAATATGTCATAAAGTAGGCAGTTTGGATTCGAGGACAGCCTTAAGGTTAAACTTGGTTACTTATGGGTAGATTTAATTACTTGAAGGATAGAAAAGTATAAAATTTAATTATTCATCAGGAAATAAACGATAGCTGAAAGAAGATTTTATGACCGTTTACACTTGCATACAAGAAGGATTCTTTAATTCATTTATATATTACTTATTTATCATAGATCAGTCCAGAATTTGGTCTATGATATAACTTTAGAAAGGATACTCTGTCATAAATATTTGAATGGGGGTGTCATTTGTATTTATAGCTAGTAATATGTATGGTATATGTAAATTTTGAGTTTATCAATACAAATCATTACCCACCTTGAATAGCATCAGATTATATTTCAGTATTTGTAATGGTGTCTACAATAGCTTGGAAGATAAAATAGAAAGTGTAGGCCATCTGACGCTTCAAAACATTGAATTTCACCAGTCCGTACAATCTGATTTGTATATTTAGCTTTACATTTGTGCAATGTGCAATATTTTTATTCTCGACTGTTTGAGATTTAAATTAAATGTTTGAGGATAACTGAATATTTAACGATGAAATCAATTGCTTAGAAAATATTTATTCAAATAATTAAGGAAACAACAAATCAATAATTATTTTTTTCAAAAAGAAAAATGAAATATAAGGATTACAAAACAAAATGTATTAAGGTTTCTGAAAATAGAAAAATAGTTTACTGCTGTTACTTCTGATAGTAAAGGATAACTGACTCAAAACTATCCGTTTTTACAGGGCTAAATTTAATTACTTGAAGGGCAGAAAAGTATAAAATTAAAATCTTGATCATGAAAAATCGATAGCTGAAAGGGAATTTTGACGTTTAAAAGTACACACAAGAAGGATTCTTTGATTTATTCATTTATTTACTTATTTATCATAGTTCCGTCAAGAACTTAGTCTACTTCATGACGTAACTTTAGAAACGATACTCTGCCATGAAAAATGGGAAAGTGGGTGGTACATCCTAATTCCCTGGAAGAAGGCATGCAAGGTTCTGATTGGCTGGCGCAAGGCGGGACTGCTGTATTGGAAATTTAATAAGTTTGATCGTCTAAATCCCGTTGAAGAAAATCCCTTCATAACAGTCCTTTTCTGCCCCAGAAAGGAGTTTCTGAGTTCGGCGAGTGGATAACGAATGCCTCTCTATCAGCCGATTTCAAATTTTTATGCGCAGCTCTGGCTGTGTGTAACGTTTCCGCGTGCGTGCGCAGGATGAATTAACCCACTTAATGTTCACCGGAATGCAAAATGGATGAAAACTTTTTTAATTACAAACTGCGATTAGCAGACTTGGATAACAAGAACTTCCTGATAAGCCAAACTTAGATATCACTTCTAAGGGAAATTAGAAAAGGGAACAAAAAATAAAGAAATCAGATTCTAATGTTTCAAAATTTCAAGGGTCATTCCCCTACTTTAGTTTTTTTTAAGTCACGTGTGTAGAACGTGTGCTAATTTTCTCAATTACAAATTAAATTAAAAGTTTAAATATATTTTTGTACGAAAAAAAAACAAGAATTGGCATAGAATATGATAAAAAATTATAATGGTCACAAATTTATATTTTAAATATGTCGCATTACTTCAATATAATGTCATCCAATTCGTATAACCTTAATCACTGTATATGATGCGTACATACTTTTAAAAAAAAGGCTATTAGAACCTTTTTTAATTACCAACTGCGGTTACCAGACTTAGATAACAAGAACTTCCTGATAAGCCTAACTTAGATATCTCTTCTAAAAAAGTTAATATTTAATAAATAAATACATTAAAAATAAATATTTACTTATTATATTAACTTAAAAAGAAAAAAAAAACTTTTCACTCTAACTATTTACTTAACTTAAAAAAAAAAAAAAAAAAAAAAAAAAAAAACTTATTTCTATTACTGAAGATTCAATTTCGAATTTTATGAAAGACACAAAGACACCTTAAGCACCGTCCAAGATAAATGATATATATATATATATATACCGAGTCAATTGAAAACATATGTATCAGCATTTTTATCATACAGATATTTTGAAAAACACAAACTGAGATAAATGGATTTAAAGATTGAATTTCTGAATCATTTAAAGGGAAATGAATACAGTAAAAAAAAAATTTTACATATTTATAATCAGCCTATTTTTATGTAACCTTGCCAGAATGTACTAGGGTACTTTAGAAATGACTAAATACATGTTACGCAAAAAATTGGAAAATTGATATTTTTACCATTTTTCAACAAATGGAGGTTACCAAGTCCCTTTAAATAAAATTATATTTCATGTTTGAAACCGTTTACTGTTAAGTAATTTCAGTTAGTGTTTTTTCATTAATTACAAACCATCGTTTAATTACCATGTATCATTTGTGATTTTTACATAAAATAATACTTCGATAACATGATGTAACTTGCGCAAGGTATTATTTATTAGATTACAAGGTATAATAATTACAAGGTTGTTACAAGGTATTATAATGTTTATTTACATAAGTTATTAAAACGGATTAAATAATTTCAATTAGTAATTTTTCATTAATTACATTCTTAACTCAAACTAACGTTTAATTTATTATTATTAAATATTATTTGGGATATTTATATAAAATAATATGTAGATAATAACATGAACATGCAAGGTGTTTTGTGTTATGGTTTTTAGAAACAAATTTGATACAATTTCCCATACCATCTCAGAATTACCTTATACTGCATGTGGTATAATTACACACTTTTTACTTCGATGAGTGGACTGTATGCGCTATTTTTATAAATCTAAATACACTTATAAATTTATAGTTTCGATCATGTTATGGAGATTTCCTAGATTTAGTCTTTGTAAACTTTGTCGTAAACCTTTTATCAAAACTCATAATGGCCAATTACTTAGAGTTTATGGAACTCTAGCTAATTCAAGGGAAGGAAACCTATATAGCTAAATCAATGGTTACTGAGACCCAAAAGTGTCAAGGGGGAATTTAACACACTTAATTAAAGTTTGAAAGATAATACAGAAATGATTTACACGACAATATTTTACAGTCAGTCAAAAAAAAAAAAAGTACAGCGGTGTACTACACTTATTATATTACATATAAATTTCACATTTATAATATACAAGATGAATAGTTTTATCGAAAATAATAAATAATTCCATAAGAGTAATTTCATAAAATTATAATATATATATATATAGAAAGGGCCGCCGGGATTTCCACCCACCTGCCCACCTTCTCTGCGCCACTGATCAAATGGACAATGTTTATAAAATCCGGTCATTTTTGTTCAACATAAAACAAACAATTACAGATAAAATTATGTAACTGGCCCAACATGATAAGACACAAAATATTAATAGTGCCGAATTTTTTGGGAAACGTATATATTCATCGAATATCAAAACTAAAATTAATAATCAATTTCCAAGACTATCATCAATATGAAAGTAATCTTATTCTAAAAATAATCCCAGCAAAATTACAATATGGACAATATTTATCTGGTTTTATAGTAACCTTAACTATTATAATTTTAAAAATAAGATCCAATATAAGAAAGCTCGCGCTACTACATAATATTTTAATGCTATCAAAATAAATTAAAATTCATTTTCGAAATACCAAAATTATTTGGTCTAGTATCTATATAAGCATGAGATTATTTAACTCACTGTTCAGTTAATCTGCATTTAATGCATATAATTTTCAGATTTAAAAATAAATAAATAAATAAATAAAATATTAAATGAATTCTTACCTTGTCCATATCTATATGGCAACCTAGAATAGAATGTAGATGTCAGTAACAACACTTAATAGTTATAATAAGAAGAAGAAAAAGAAGAAGAAGAAGAAGAAAGAGTTGGTATTTATATATTTACAGCAACAAAACAATTCCGAAAAGACGATAAGGCAAGCCGCACACTGACAAGACAGAGCGACATGTAGCGCAAGACACGAGACAAATTCTGATATTCAAACCGGTTTTTCTTTGTTAAAAGGGTGAAAATGTCTCATGACTTAAGCTTCATGTCGCTCTGTCTTGTCAGTGTGCGGCCTGCCTTTAGAATCATAAAGAAAGTAAAAGATTGTCAAGGAATTCTCACCTTGTGTAAAATAAGGTGGCAAAACGTATTAACATGGTAAAACATATAAAGCAAAAACTTATTTAGAATCATGGTAGTCAAATAAATAAATAAAAATAGCAGGAATAATGCAAATGGAGTACAATTATTACTATTTGTTAATTAGAATCATTTTCATGAAGTGCCAACTCAAAATGCATTAATAATAAAACTACTTTCAGTTATTTATTTAGCCTTTTTTTTATTTTATTTTTTTTTAAATCTTTACAGCATACTAATATGAAAAATAAAGGATTACATTGTAATAACATAAAATTTAATTGAAAAAAAGTCCGATTTTGAACAGTAATCAAGTTCAATTTTTCAATGCAAACGTGGTCATAAATCTTTGATGTACCAGATCTTTCGATTTAAAGAATCTAGCAGCGCAATCGGTTAAAAAAATATTAGATTGCATGAAAAAGATAATACAAATTATATTACTTAAAAACAAACTGTATATAAACAGTAGCGTGAGGAATAATACAACACAATGCACGCGCGCACACACATATAATATAATATTTAAGTATGGTAGCGTACATTTTGTTATACAGAACGTTTACAGTCAAACATATTGTTGTAAAATATTGTATACAAAATTATTGCTTATAATTATGTGATCCTTGCATACACATGCCAAAATGACAGAAAAAAAGACAATAATACTAATACATTAATCTGCTGACAGTTAATTAAAGTATCTCATTCAGTTTAGTGAATAGTTGTGTGTATTTAAATATTTCGTTTTGAATCTGGAAAATGTATATATAAAAATATATGCATGACCCTTTTATTATTCTTTACTATTTTTATTTGTTCATTAAATTAGGCTAAAATAAATCTTTATCAAACCGAAACTTATTATTAGCAGAAACACGAGTGAAAATTAAATATTAAAAAATAAAATAATTTGAATATTTTTGGTTTGTTTTATCATAGTGAAGAATGTCTTCATTAATATTAAAGTTAGGAACAAAAATTCAGATTTGGCTCGCAGTAAGATACCCTGTATTTTTTATCGAGTAAGTGGATTCAACCTTAGGTTCTATGTCAAATATTGTTTATTTTACTCTGTACTATCACCTGTATATTATTGTTGAAAAAGTTCGCAGTCAAATTGTATAAATGAATCACACAACTTCACAAGTACCACAGACAACAACCTTAAGGTGATTCTCAAATCTAAACTGGCTACTTTCTGACACATTTCGAAATTCATTTATTTTCCCCTCGGAAACACGTGGAATTAGCAGGTGTTTTTATTCAGAAACTATGTAACATAATGGTGTTTTCCATTTCTTTTTATTATTATTATTATTAAGGCGGAAGATCTTTCAGAAAATACTGTCAAAGTTGGCGTTTTGAACCGAATTTCCGAGCACGACAGCGCGGAAAAGGAGTAAAACATATCGTCACGTGACAACAATAGCTTATAATTCTATAAACAATTCATTTATCAAAAAATGGAAAACACCATTCGATGACATATTACTTCAAAAAGCCTGCAAAAGCCATGCTTTTGCGCTTAAAAATGAGTCCGTATATGTTTCAGAAATCAGAAAGTTTGGCGTTATTGAGCAGAGAAAAATATTTTTTTGAGAACCTCCTTAAACGGTGGTCTCGGACAGTAGCGCCCACAACCAACCAACCGTTTTCTGTATAGAAAGTTTGATATCACCATATTTAACTAAATAAATTACCATAGCTAAACAATAGCATTTAATCATAAAAGATACCGTTGCAAATGAAAGCACTTTACACGTTGGTATTTATGTACTACTGTTAATATGCAAATACAAACAACAGCTGAAACAAAATAGGAAAATAATCCGATATAGAATTTTAAAAATAATAATAAGTTTGTTTTAGAATGTCCCTACAAAATTTTCCAGCAAATTTTTAACAGAAAAAAAAAGTGGAGTGTGTGTGTAGCGGGGGGGGGGGGGGGAATTTCTTATAAACAAAGTCGTAAAAATAATGTGTGACCAACATTTTTCATTAAAAAGTCTCATGAAAATTCAAATAAAGACCACAGTTCAAAAAATACTAAAATTTAATCAGCTTGCACGTTCTCGACTGAAATAATTTTTGAGTTACAAAAGTAAAGCATCCAAGACAAATATAATTTGAAATTTCTATGTAAACTAGAAAATCTTCCGGCTTTGTTAAGCTAGCGATTGATTAAATGGAACGACAGGGAAGGGGGGAAAAAGTAATTCAAGAAACCTGCTGAAAGATTTTTTTTTTTCTTTTTTTTTTTTTTTTTTTTCAGCTGATCTCTTTTCAAAAGAAACTTGATAAGAATAAGACTAAAATTGTATTTTTATATTTCTGATATCATAAGTAATGAAAAGTTCCTAAAATTAGAAAATTGTAACAAAAAAATAGACATGCATGTTGCCTACTACACTGCAAAAAATAATTGTTGATTTTACAGTATAAAACTGGCATCCCAGCTGCCAGTATTATACCGTAAAATTAACAGTATTAAACAGTAAAATAAGCAGTAATACGCTGCCGTGCAAGCAGTAATACGCTACCGCGCATGGGATGCCAGTTTTATACTGCAAAATCAACAATTATTTTTTGCAGTGTAAAGGGGCAAGAAAATACTCTAGTATTTTAAATTTAATTCATTATGCAAGAAATATTTTTTTTAAGATGATCACTTGTAGAATGTAATAATTTTGGGAATATCCTCAATAAATTCTTTGGAAATTATATCTATAGTAAGTTATGTCTTTTGCAGGGAATATGAAGTTTGGTATCTTTTTTAAAAAGTTATTTGAATGATTTTGTTTTAAGTCCACTAAAGCCACTGGATTAACTTAGATATTTCGATACTTTATTATTCAACCGTTTTATGTAATTGATCATTTGCAATTCAAAAACTATTTTTAAATATGTAAAAAATAAATAAATAAATAAATAATAATTATGTTTTTGTTTGATTTTTTATTTGCTTTTATTATTATGTATTATTATTTTATTCTGTGTGTATTTAGACCAAAATAGAAACTACAAACAATTACTATTAAATTACGTTTTATAAAAGTTTGATAAATCGTCAATAAATAAGCAATGTGCATACTAAACAAACTGCTATCTTAATATCGCGCATATCCATCACCTATAACTATATTTCACCCTACTGAATTTATTTATATTATTATTTTTTGCGAAAATCCTCAGCATTTTCGCTTCCTGAGGATGGTTGCGGTTGCCGGCCGAAAGTGTTTGGAGGGTTTATAACATTTTAAACATCGTTTAACATCTATTTGTGTTTTTAAATGTCACCTGTTAGGTAACATTGAGATCTATTGAATCTCATATTGATACTAAAGATATCTGATAAATTTATGTGAAGTACAGCAATTATTTTTTTCAAA
The DNA here is from genome assembly GCA_963931845.1 of Maratus michaelseni. Taxonomy (NCBI): domain Eukaryota; kingdom Metazoa; phylum Arthropoda; class Arachnida; order Araneae; family Salticidae; genus Maratus; species Maratus michaelseni. The sequence goes on along the minus strand of OZ007591.1, from coordinate 157,085,535 downwards.
ATAAATATTATCCTGTATAGTTTAACGGTTTTGATATCCCTCTTCTTTAAAAAGAAAAAAAAAATTCTCCATGCTAAATATATGCATGTCAAAGTCATCCAGAAGTTCCAGAAATACATCTCCAAATACATCACTGAAATTACTCAATCACTGTGAAAGTGCGATAAGTATTGTATAAATGGGACAAAATACTCCATTCCAAAATGCAAACTGACTTTTGACTTGATGGCTCTTCTACACAGGAATTCAGAAACCGCTGAGGAATCTATGGTTTGAGTAGAAAACAAGTAATATAAAAAAAAAATTTAAGTCAATTCCTACTTTTTAATCATAAATATATAAAATAAACCCGTGCAGCATTAATGTCCCACGTTATCTTTATTGAACATTATTTTATAATCATCGTTGCGGTATTTTATTTTTTGTTGGCATCACTCATTTGAGATAAATCTTTCATTTCATTTATATGAAAACAATGGGAGGAATTTTTTTCTCCCATATAAAAATTAAAATTAATTAATTAAATTTAATTAATGAATTAATATTTGAAAAAACTGTATTAGCATCAATTGTCATTCGGTAAAAGTTTAAAAAAACTTATTTGAACTTGAATGGATGAATAGAAAATATTTTATTAACGATTGAAAATTCCAACAAGATATATATAGAGAGAGTGTGAGCTAATAGTAGGAATTTAAAAAAATGTCTGATTATTAAATTTCCCAGAACCCCCAGCCCCCACTTGCAATATGTTTCCAATATTTTCTTTCCATTTTTGCACCAATTCAGAGAATGTTTAAAAATGATTTTAAAAAGGTGGAATTCCTCCTTTTTTGCAGAACTTTTTCATGCCTTAAATATGCTTGCAAATTTTATGCATTTACGAATGAAAATAACTTCGTTAATGTGTCATAAAACAAACAGTTTGGAGTTGTAAACAAACTTAAGATATGAAAATTGCGCCCACGTCCCTCCCCTTTCCATCAATAAAATAAGACATAACCCCTCCCCTTCTCTAAACGGAGGACTGGATCCGCATTTAGGTTAGAAGAAGGAAAATATGACGTTTTTCATCAATTAGATCCTAAATATCAAAATACGTTATAGGACAAAATTCTGCATTAAAGTTTTTGTAGAATTAAATCGACGAGTTTTCAAAATAAAGAAAGAATGATAATAAAAAGTTCCAAATTAAATACTCTCATTTTTAAGTGCTTTCTCTATTATGTCTCAACAGTTTGCCAAAAGACATAGAAATACTTCTTAAGATTTTTTTTTCCCCAAAGATGTGGGATGTAATAGATAAAATTTCTTGGAAAATTTTAAAATACTTTTGACAGTTGGAAAGTAATAAATTACTTACTTCATTACTTATTAACGTAAGAAATATTTTAAGATACAAATTATAGGACATTTAAAAAAGTAATCTTTTTTTATTATTATTTATTTATTTATTTATTTATTCTGGTTTTTATTTTATTTTATTTTATTTTATTTTAATACTTATTTATTCGAGTTCAGAGAAAGGACGAAGTGGCGTTTTTCTCCCATTAAACCCTAAATACTAAGACATACTTATAAATATGTACCTAAGACCTAATATACCTAAATACAAATAAGTTTTAAGGCAAAATACTGAACTAATTTTTTTGTACCACTAAATTCTCTAGTGTTAAAATAAAGTAATAAAAAAGAGTTTCAAATTAAGTACTCCCAATTTTAAACAATTTTTCACTTGCGTCCCAAGCACAACGTCAAAGAACACGAAAATACTTTCTTGGGCATTTTTATTTTAAACAATTTAAAAAGTAATAGCTGAAATTTCTTGGGAAAAAGGAAAGAAAAATGCTGACAGTTTGAAGCTAAAAAAATATTTAAAATAACAAAAAATATTTTTAAGATACAAATTATAGTGTATTTAAAAAATTAATATACTTTTCCTTCTTTTTTTTTTTTTTTTTTAATACCTATTTATTCTGATATTTACATTATTTTTTATTATTATTTATTTAATTGAAGTCCGAGGAAGGAAAATATGACATTTTTTTTATCAATTAAAATCTAAATACTAAAAGATTCTACAAGATTCGTAACTTAATTTTCTGCAGCATGGCATTCACGAGTTTCAAAATACGGTATATTAAAAAAAAAAAAAAAAAAAAAAAAAAAAAAAAAAAAAATCAAAATTAAATACGCTTTTTATATTTAAAAAAAAAAAAAAATCTCTTGGGTCTTACGTATATATAACATGAAAAAACTTCTTTCGACATTTCTTAAAGCAAATTAAAAAGTAATAGTTAAAATTTCTTGGAAAAATGAAAAGATTTTTGACAGCTTGAAAATATATAAAATAAATATTTCAAACAAGAACTATTTTTAACATACAGATTATAGGGAATTTTAAAAATTAATACACGTAATACATAAGTATTTATTCTGAGGTTTGTAGCATTAAATTCACGAGTTTCAAAATAAAGTAATAAAAATAGCTCAAAATTAAATAGCTCTTAAAAAATATATAGTAAAAACCTTTTGGGTCTCAAGTAATGTACCAAAGGATATGAGGCAATTTTTTTTAAGCAAGTTAAAATGTAATGGTTAAAATTTCTTGGGAAAAGTGGAAAAAAAAAATAATAGTTTGAAAGTAAAAAATATTTCGAACATGAAATATTTTAAACATACAGATCATAGGGCATTTTAAAAGTTAATATACTCCTTTTTAATTTAAATAACTATTTATTGGGTTAGCTCTTTTATTTTATTTTATTATTTATTTACTTGAGATCACGAAAAATATGGTGTTTTCCATCAATTAAATCCTAAATACTAAAAGTCATTTTAGTATAAAAATCTTAACTTAATTTTCTGTAGCATTAAATACACGAATTAAATCAAAATAAAGTAATTGAAAAAAAAAAGGTTCCAAATTAAATACTCTCATTTTCAAACGACTTTTCTCTTGCGTCTCAAGCACAACTTCAATTCGTCAAACGACACGAAACGACTTTAGGCTTTATTTTAGCAACTTAAAAATTAATATTAAAAATTTCTTGGAAATGTGAAAAGATTTTGACAGTTGAAAACTAAAAAATATTGAAAAATAAACATTTTTAAAAACACAGAATTAAAAAAAAAAAAAAAAAAAGAAAAGAAAAAAAAAAAAAGACTTCTTGCAGTGGCTATTAAAATAAAATTTTAAATGACAACAAGAAAACATTAGCATGCAAAATAGTTTTTCAAAAAATAATGATTTGCAAAATATCACTTAAAATAATTACATTTAACTGAATTAAATTTATTTTAAGAAAGTAAAATAATCACAAATTTGTTTCACGTCATTAATTTATTTTATTTTATAATTATCTTATTTTTCTTTATTTTGTTTTAGTTATACTCCATTTTAAGGTGTATAAAAAAAAATTAAATGAAATGTCTTGAACATATAGTAATTTTAATAGAAAATTAATGCAATAATGTAATAGTAGTAAAATAAGTATTTGTTAAATTAATTCTATTATCAAAGAAATTTGTGGACCAAATAACACTGAATCAGGGTTCGTACGGGTACTGGAATTTTAAGACCAGGAAATTATTCGGTACCAGTATTTTCTTATAGATAGTCTCTTCTTCAATAAGGTGAAATTTTGCATGTTTGGACTTGACGTATTTTTTTAGAAAAATATAGTGGTATTTCACCTGGAAAAGTAACGGTACCCGTACGAACCCTGTGAATTAAAATTTCTTTTTTTTCTTTTTTTTTTTTCTAAATATTTATTATACACATATTGGGTACGATTGTTAACATATTTAAATACGTTTTAAAAATGTAGGCAGAAACTAGGACTTTACATTATTAATATTATTTTTATTCCAATGATATTTTATGCCTCTTCAATGGTAGTGTACGAATATTAAAAAGAAATATGCACTACGCAACGATTAGGGCCTATTAAGTTTAATTCACTTATAGATATAAACGTAGTTACTATAAAAATATTAGTCAATAATCCATAATAACCTAAGTATAATAAACTGATAAATGTTTTAAACTAGGCTTGAACAATCAAATATATTTAAAAAACAATTATAATTGCCATATGCTTCTTAAATAGAAGTGTTTTTTATATGGGGTAGACCGTATAGTATAAACATTACCTTCTTTAGACTGTGACATTTAACATACATTTTCAATTTTGTTCTTTTACATATCATAGTATTATAACATAGTTTTAATAAATTTGAAAAATAACAAATTACTTTTGTTTTTCCCGAAATACAATAGATAAAACTTTTAGTGTAAAATATTTAACAACAATTACCATCTCATATTCCCATTTAGGTAATTGACCAAAATAAACTACCCAAACAAGCGAGCATTGCTTTTACGTTAGATCATTTTATGCTATGCAGTTTTTTGTTTGCTTGTTTTGTGTTTAAAAGTTTTTTTTTACAACAATTAAAATGAACTAATTCAAATTTTGAGCATTAGGGCTTAGCTGTAATTGTTTCTGTATACAAATAAACTCTACGCATACTTTGATGTTGTGGATGTGGTATAAGAGATCATTTATTCAAAAGATTGGAGAAGTGAAGATTAAAGATATTGTGTTACGTTCTTTAGGGTGCATAATTTTCTTCCTGGAAGGAACAAAAACTTTTAGTGACAGGACATAAGGAGACATATCTTGTATTAATATGTTGAAATTGTCTTATTAATAAAATGAGTATACAATTGTTTAAAAAAGTACCCGACGTATATTGAACTCTGTACATTATACGCACATTATGACAAGTTAAAATATATACCAGTGTATCCTATTAAGATTCCTAAATAAATGTATTAATATATATATTTTTTTCATCTTCAAAACATGAATGTGTTAAATATATGTTTACTTAATAAAGACTCGTTATTACAGAAATATTTTATTTCCTTCTTTTCTATTTTTTTCCTTGTCTTAGTGCTAGAACATATAATTACCAAGAACGACGACCTGTTTGTTCCTTCTTGGTGAAGGCCAATAGTAACAGAAAATATCTGGCACTTACGCCTGTCTTAGATGCATAGCAAAGAAACATGTTTATATTTTTAAATATTCTTTTTAAAAAAAATTTCATTTTTTTTAACATATTTTTTTAACAACACATCATATCGACCTTTTAAATATAGCAGTAGATCTTTCAGAAAATACTATCAAAGTTAGAGTTTCGAACCGAATACCCCATGACGAGAAAGGGAAAAAACTTGTCGTCACGTGAAAAGAATCGCTAACTCGATAAGTAATTACTTATCAAAAAAATGGAAAATGCCATTCGATTCCAAATCGTTTCAATAGTCAGACCTGCCAATTTTATGCCTTTACGTTTAAAAATGAGTCAAGAAAGTTTCGCGTTGTTGAGCAGGAAATTTGAGAATCACCTAAATAAATGTTTTAGGTTGTCCTCTAACCACATCAAATAGCATTCGCATTTGTAACATATCAACTATGTAGTCAAATAGCTAAGTTTTGAAATGTATTAAGAACTACATATTATAACAAATATGCAAGCTGTGTATTAATATTGTTTATAATCTTTCTATATTAAAATTTTCACAGGCCATTTTCGGCCATTTTTCCATTTTACGATTTTTTTTTTCTTATGAGAGAAAGGTGATGAAGTTCTCGCCAAACACGGGCAATCAATTGCCAATTGGCAATCGCTGCCACATTTTCCTTAGTTTTGCATATTTATTTATATTACTACAAAATGTTCTTTTACGTTATTGTAAGAAACAAATGTTTACAGTTGGGATAGCACTAAAAATATATATATATATGCTTGAAAATTATTTAAAAAATCAGCACATTGTGTTACAGCTTCTAAACAAGTTTGATTTGAAAATACATTTTTTTTTTTTTTCGTACTATTCGAAAGTGCATAAATTGAAATTATGCCATATTTAGAAACGAATATATGTGCGATAAAACGAAAACGATTGCTCAGCTCGTAGCCAGCCACTATCTTTATATGACGCACATGCTCTTTTGTTTTACATGTGATTATTATAGTTTAAATCAAGCAAAAACAATGAAATCTGATAATCAAAGTCTAAATTTTCTTTAATTCATAATAATCATGAGTTATTTAGCTCAACTTTTTTTCCCGATACAGTTATTGCATGTCTGAATAAATTTGCATTTTTCTTGTTTTTTTTTTCTTATCATTTTTTTATCATAAATTATCGTAGTGGAAAATATCTTTCGCACAGCAAGTTTATTCTTTTTTATTTACTCAGCCTCGAAAATTCCACTTACCTTTACAATTTATTTATTTATTTTAACGTATACCAATTCAATACTTTTACAATTGTTTAAAGTACAACTCACGATAATATCATGTAGAATTCCAAATGCAGGAGTCGAAATTTATAAAAAAAATATATACTGAAAACATCTTCGTAGCTAGAAAAACATAAAGCAATTTCATTCCTTTTTTCAGATTTTATAATTTTTTTAATAAAAAATGGACTACTAAATTCCACAAAAATGGACTACTAAATTCCACAAAAATGGACTGCTAAAATTGCAGACAGAATAAAATTCAAAAACTTTTTTCTTAATTTTAGTCAATACGGTATATCAGAAAATCAACTCTTATTAAAAGGACTACATCATAAAATGAGAAGAAAATTATAAAATGGTGTTTTCATTGTATTAATGTTTGGTTTAATTTCACATGCCGTCGTTATTTCTATATAGCATGGCAAATTCTTCACGAGCACACAATGTACTTGTGTTTAATTTCAAAAGTTTATAATTTTATTTTTTGTTTTCTACAAAAATCATGCCCGAAAAACATGCGAAATTTTTTTTTTAAATATTTTGTTCTTTCAAAGACAATGTTGCGCATATCACATATTACAAAATATGTTATCCATATCATATATGCATAGTTTATTTTCAAAAATATATTTTTGATGACATTATTCTAAATATCAAACGTGTTTTGGTGTTGATGATGTTTGTTTGATTGTTCATTTCATAAAATACGAGCAGCAGCATCATTTTATGTTCTTGAATTCTTAAATATGCTTACACATTTTATCTTTTTATTATCATTACGTAAAATGTTATAGCCACTAAATACGTTTTAGATATTATCTTAGCATATAGAATATAAAATAAACCAACTTCTGATGCGAAATAGGAAAGATAATAACTAATCAAAAAATAAAGATTGTCACGTAAAACAAACTTTTAAAAAACAAATCAATTTTAAACTATACTGGTTACTGTGTCATGTCACATGTCTAAGTAAATGATTATATTGCAACATAATATTTTTATTTGTTTCAATTTTCAAAATATGAAACGAATAACGGTTTTGCACATAAATAACTTAATCAAACTGTGTTAAAGCCTAATTTTGGCAGTTTACCATTAAAACGAAGAGAAAATACCTAACTTGCAATATTTGTTCCCAAATAATACTGTACATAACTATACTGATTTCCTTACATAAAAGAAATCTTATGCAAAATGTGTATTTCAAGATTCCACCAAGAAACTTTTAAGAATCATTTTGTTTTTATTTTTATTGAATCTAACTTCACAAAGATATAGCACATTCTACAAATTAATTGATTTCAAGCTGATTATGACACCAATGACACCAATATATATATATATATATATATTAATATAACAACTTAACTTTTTTTTAGAACTTAAATTTCATTTATTTATAAATGTTAAATATTCATCAAAATAGTTGTTTTTTGCAGACATATTTCAAACGTTAAAATAGTCAAATTAATGTCACTATCACTCTTAATACAACGAGCTTAAAAAATTGTTAAATAATCAAATTTTGAGAAAACAAAGCATCTGGCTATTTGCCACTTAAAGAAAAATAAATATGATCACGAGCATGCGTAAAAAGTGGAGGTGAAAGAAATGACTGACATTTATTTCAATTATACGATCAACATTTAAAGTTTTTCAAACATGTAATTGAAGGGAAAATCTGGCTTTTTTTTACTTTATATATATATATATATTGGAAAAACTAATTTTGGTTGACGAATAAATATATTTTAATTATAATATAGTTCAAAACAGCTTTTGCATATATAAATGTATATGATTCCAATCAATATTTTATCATAGTTTTTAGGAATGCACTCTTTTCGTGCCATGAATGTAAGAACACTAAAATATTAAAAAAAAAAAAAAACACTGGAATCAAGCAACGATGATATCAGCAATTTTTATCAACGTTTATTATTATTATTATTATTATTATTATTATTACTAATGAATTTTTAAAATAAATAGTAGTTTATAATTAAAAATTGTAATATCCATATTACATTATTATTATTATTATTATTATTTTATAAATTACAACTGCAAAGCACAATACTTCGATGTTATTTCCTTGTCATTAAATAAATATTTTGAGGAATAAAATTTTTTTGAAAACACGGGCCTATTATTATTGAAAATTAATGTTTATGGGAAAACAAAGCTTAGTTTAGTAAAATAACTAATAATAAACTGCATTGCAATATAATGTCTTTTTTTCCCGATCTTGAGTAGAAATTCTTAACCCATTTAATGTTTCATTTCAATGCTAAATTAAAATTGTTTGTATTAAGTATGGTCAATCGTATATAAACTTCAAATGCATGTAAAACTCAATAAAATAGAAGCCATGGTAAAACTGACATAATAAAATAAATTACGTATGTATTAAGTATCAAATCCGCAGGCAAGTGATACAATGAAGTGAAATATAGTACAAAGTAATTCAATAAATACAATTTTTACACTTGAAATGAAATTAAATTTACACATGATCATTGTCATTTAAGGTGAAGTTAAAATTTAAAAAAAGTGGAATCACAGACATATTTTATAAGTGTTACTCAATCTCGAGTAGTAAAAACAAATAAATATTGGAATAACAAAATATTTAAGTAAAATTATTAAATGTTAATCAAAATACTATCAATATACATGTAAGATTTCGTATTTCTTAATTTTTGTCTACAGAATTGTAGAAATAATTAAATAAACAATACAAAAAAATCGAAAAAATTAAGTTTTTTATTATTATTATTTTTTTTTTAATATTTTTATTTATTTAATTGTTTTGATATATATATGTTACAAACGATTAAAGAATAAGTGGCCACATAGTACAGCCACAAATACCTTTTCTAGTTAAAAAAAAAAAAAAAAAAAAAAAAAAAAGGTAATACACATTTTTTTTTAAACAATGAGTTGTAATTATCGTCAACATTAAATATTATTATTATTTTGAAGAAAAAAAATCAAAAATAGACGATAAGCCGAGTTTAATATAATTCTTTCAAATATATATATATTTCTTATTCTTTCAATGTTTTTGATTCCATATTAAGTGTGTTGGGGAATCTTTCATTGTCAACTAATTATTTCATACTTAATTATTTCATTGTTTAAGTTGGTGTTATGATAATGTTTCATTTATGGTTATATATATATATATATCAAATTATTTCACCTATTTAATTATTTCAAATTTCAACATTTCACCTTTTTTTCTATTTTTGATGTTTTATGGATATTTTTCATAGCAGATTTGAGTTTCATCTTTCATGTTTTTATTTTATTTTCTTTCCAATCAGTTTTATGTTATCTTTGATTTAAACTCTATTTATTTATTTATCTATTTCTCCATTTTTCTGGATATTATTTAAACATGTATGTGTTCATTTGTAATTTTTCCCCCCATTTGTATGGTGTTTCTGTGTTGTTATTTTAAAGGTTATATATATATATATATATATATATATATATATATATATATATATATATATATATATATATATATATATATATAACCTGTGTAAAGATAAATACAAAAATTTGGACACAAGAGAGTGAAAATACAAAAATAAGAAACTATAAATGTGGTAAGTATTCATAAGCACAATTCATAGTAAGGATATGTTATTTCGCCAAATATTGTCAGCATAAGACCGAAAAATGACAATATCCTTATATATATTTATAAATATATTCCCTCATTTTTAAAGATTAATTTAACTATAGAACTTTTTTAGCAAAATAATTTCCGTGACATTACATACAAGTTTGTTTCTATATTGTAACTGTTATACTATGTAATTTTCAATAATTAAATAAATAGACTGATATAACGACTTTTGAAACAAAGACATTACAATCGTGTAAATAGGGAGTAAATATTACGGACTATCTTTAACTTCAAGGGTTAATGAATGAATTTAGATTTTGCATAAACTGAATGTTTATGTAAACATTAAAACAAATTTTGTTTTAAAAAATTACTAGTTAACGTTGAAAATACAGAATGCAGCAAAACAGAATATTATCTCGCCTTTTGAATTATTAAGTGAATAACAGAAAAGTTATTAAAAATATATATAACAAATGCAGAGTATGGTAATGTAAAATATGACAAAAGAAATTTGAATATTTATTATGTTATTCAAATATTAATAGAAAATTGGATTTTTTAAAATTAATTTTTAAAAAATATATTAATTTCATTAACCAGGAAAATTCGATCCAGATAATTTCAAATACGTACATAAAGTTCACACATTCTTAAATCTTTAAAAATGGATTTTTTTGCAAGTAGTTTTTGAACATGCAAAATCATACATAAGAGGTTTTATACCATCTATATATAGGCATAAAAATTGATTATCATATATTTTTTTATTACATCAACTATCTCAGTGATTACAATTACTGTACAAATATAGACATGGAGAAAAATGAATGCAAAGAGGGATGTAATTTAAAATTTTCAATGACATAATTGTAATATATTCACTGACCCATAATGTGTACAACACCAAAATATATCTCCATCCCATTGAAAATCACATTGCTGTTAAAAGCAACATTTCTTTATATTTCAGAAATGTTATTGTAAAATTAAAAATATCAAAGTATGTAAATTATTACATTGATTTAGAAAAAGGCAATAATAAAACAAAAAATAACATGGTTTACTTTACAATATGCTGTTGCTGAAATATATAATGATATTTGCTTTTTACCCATTGTAATACTGAAATATACATACATGCATGTGTTTGTATATTGAAATGTATGCTTTTCCATAGAAAATATTTAACGTTTCGTGTTTTTTTTGACGGTATTAAAAAAAAATCTTTTGTATTTCATTTACCATTTTTAGGGTTTCGTTCATCTCACGAAACCCTATTGCTCCCGCTTCGTTGTCTGTCTGTCACAGTGCCATTCTCGAAAACTACGTAACTTACAGAGTTGAAACTTTGTGTATAAATCAGAATATCAGCTGTGAAGAGCTGAAAATATTAAAATTTGAAAAATTCGTATTATTTTAATAAATAGAGATAAAAAACCAAAATTCTAACAGCCTTTTCCTTTTAAATTTAAATATTTTTCATTAGCAGATGCCAAAAATTAAAAATTCACGATGAAAATCTTTCCACAATAATTAATTTTCTATCAGACGATTTTCACGTGAAGAATGAAAATGAAATAAAAAGTTTCACCAATTGAAAAAAAGATAAATATGAAATAAAATTGATTGACGCCATAGTCGTAATAAAACGGAAAATGTCTAAGATTTCTCAATAATACAAGGAGTATGAGTATGAGTAAGTAAACAAAGCAGATTAATATTACGTCATAGAGAATTAAAAAGAAAATCTGACGTCATATGGGAAGTTTAACTAATTTTTCAGATGTTTGAGAATAATACAAAGCGAGTATCAATATAAATAATAGAGAATGGTAAATATATGAGTTTGAGAAACATATTGAATCGTGATAAAAATCCGATTATGGAAATATTCGCATATTTTAACATTTTGAAGGTATACAATTTGTTTAATTTTGAAATTATTTTTTTAAATATTGCATTTAGTCCGTATGACTGATATTATTATGACAGAATATAATAGCGGGCTTGGCCCGCTATCTGGCTGGTTTAGATATTCAAAAAAACGAAAAAATAGACCGGTAAATTTTTACTTTATAAAAAACATGACTTTTTTTTGTTGTTGTTGCTAAATGAAATTTGTTTGAATTTATTAAAGAAAGGATAAAGTGTTTTGAAAGGAATATTAAACGAAACCCTTTGAGCGATCTTTGATCACACTTACCCACTTGTTATCTTTTTAGAGGTAATCTTAATATTAGCATTAGAAGTTTTTTTGACTCGAAACGGTAACATACGTTACATTCATTTGACTTATGTATAAGGTGTGATTACAAAATGGAAACAAAATTCATATATTTTAAAGAATATCAATTATTCAAAAATATTTTTTTATGGATATTGTGCGTAAAATGCTATAATGTAAAAAAAAATAAAATAAAGTAAAAATTGTTAGGAAAGAAAAATAGTTATAAAACTATTTTTGTTTTTTAATTTAAAATAATTCATACAAACATAATCTAATTAAAATATAGAATAAAGATGTTACATTTTAAAAATTATTTCTTATAAATTATTCTTTAGATTATCTTTAATCGCACATGTTCAAAATATAAGGATAGATGAAATTTGTGCATGTAAGAAAAATGCTGTTAAAAGAGACAGATAGGGCAGTTTATTTATGAAAACGTATTTATTTGAAAATATTTTGCATGAAAAAAAAAAAAAAGTTATAAATAAATATTTTGGTATGATTTACTGCTTTAATTTATAGCACTTTATCTATACGTAGAAATTTCGTCTGTCCTTATCCTGTGCACAATTATATAAAACACAAATAAGAAATGTTAATACTTTAAACTGCTCGAATTGTATCATAAATGTAAGAGTCATTTGCAGTTTTTTTTAATGTCTTTTATTTTTATTTTTTTCACAACGTTTATTTTATATCGAACAGTTTATTGTCTTCAAAATACAAAGTATCTTTGAAGCATTGATCATTATTTAAGGTTGCTCTCAAATCCAAAATCTCTACTTTCTTATACATTCATCAACTAATTTTGATCTGTAAATATATAAAATTTATAGTACAGATCTTCTTACTCAAGTTCTCCAAGAATCGAACAACATTTTCCCTTTTCTATAAAAGTAAGGAATCTTTTGAGCGATTAATCTTTTAAAGTAATTTTAGATACATAAGTAGAATTCTGAAAAGTTGGTCAATAGATAAAAATTGACTGCAGTCAGGGAAGTATCAGTATCACACATACTTACAATAAATCATTCGACTCTTTTTCACTTGAATGGAAATATCTGATAATTTTACACTTTATTCCTGGTATTAATGATAATGATTTTTTGAATGAGTTAGAAAGATTCCCGTAGCTCAGCGGGAAAGCAAACATTGTAAGAACTTCTTAAATCTGGGAATGTCTAACTTTTACAAAGTTATAAAAACTTATTTCCTCCCGCTCAACAATGAGAAACTTTCTGACACATTTACAGACTCATTTTTAAACGTAAAAGCATGAAATTTGCAATGACCATTAAAGTGATTTGGAATCAAACAGTTTTTGTTTACTCTTTTGATAAATGAATTACATTTTGTGTTATAAGCTATTGTTGTCTCGTGACGATCTTTTTTCGGGCTGTCGCGTTCGAAAAATCTGTTCAAAATGCTAACTTTGATAGTATTTTCTGAAATATTCTTTGGCTTTATTGAAAAATAGAAAACATTGTTCGTTTTTATACTTTCTGAATAAGAGCACCTGCCTATTTCATGCGTTTACGAACAAAAATGAAATCAATGAATACGCGAGAAAGTAGCCAATTTGAATTTAAGAACAACCATAAAAAAATAAGAGCGACAGAAAATACTTTTTTAGCTTATAAAACAACGAAAAAAAAAAACATTTTAATAAAACTTGCGTGTTAAAAAATTAAAATGTGGAATGCAATAGTACATAAAAATATTAAGGGGAAAAAAAAACTTACCAATCTCCCACGAAAGAAACTTATCACAGACAATGTTGTTTAAGGAGATAAATTACATTTATAAGAATCTTGGGGATCAATTTAATCGTCTATACCCCTGAAGAAGAGGAACAGGAACTGAATCTGTGAAAACATCTCACTACAACGTCTGTCACGGCACACGACATTCAAAGGTCGGTTACACGTGTGGTGAAAGGGAAAGGGCCCCACGTGGAAGGAAGTAAGGGTCCCTTTCAGGGGGTCCTCTTCAAGGCCAGAAGTGGAAATGCTCCCCTCCCAAAACAGGGGGAAGTTAGAGGTCACAGAGGTTATAATCAATATTCAGAAGAAGTATGTTTGGCATAATATATGTGAGGAGAAAAAAACAGAACTTCAAATAATACATATAATTTTTTTTTTTCAAAAAAAATGTTAATTAACCTTTATTAAAATATTTATGTTTATTGAATAAAAAAAGGCGAAAAAAATTGCAAGAAAAGGTAGGTATGTTTGGCATAATATATGTAAAAGAAAACAGAACTGTAAATTAAATATTTAATTTTTTTCAAAATTTTCTTTTAAAATTAATCTTTATTGAAAAATTTCTATGCACTAAATCATAAAATACGAAAACATTTGCAAAAATAATATTAAAATATTTAGCAATACACAAAAGAGATAGGCATGTTTGCCGTAACATATGTGAGAATGAGTGAGAAAGAAACAGAGATGCAAATGAAATATAGAAAAAAATTCACAACTTTTATTTAAAAGTAAATTTTATTGAAATATTTCTATTCAATAAATGAAAAAAGAGCGAAAAAATTCAATATTCCGAAGAAGTAGGCATGTTTGGTATAATATATATTCTTTCTAATCACACTTTAACATTCAATATCTATGATAAACGTAATGATTTTTCCTTCAATGTTATTAATTTTACTAATTTTCATTCATGTCTGCATATTTCAGTTTACAGACATATTCTTCTAAACCACTGCAATCGCATTAAACGTTTATGCTCCTCTCATTTCATTAGGCCTAATTTATTACATTAAAAACATACAGCTCTGTCTTACAATTATCCCCTTGCTTTTCTTTCTTCATGGATTAAACATTAAAACATTAATCTAAGTTTACCAGTACGAACATTAAATAATGTATAAAAATTATAAAATTGAAAGCAATATTAAGGCGGGAAAGCGTGGATTGCTGAAAAAATAATTAAAACTTTTTTAATTAACAAAAAAAAAATCATAAAATAATAAAATTTCCCTCCAAAAATTATAAAATAAAACTACCATTGAGGAGGGATGTGGCGGGACTGCTAAAAAAAAAAAAAAAAAAAAAAAAAGAAAGAAAAAAGAATTTATTAAAAAAAAAAAGGGTTTTATGCATTTAATCATTTCATTTACATGACAAAATCATTTTAACAACATAAATTATACACTCTTCATTTTACTCACACAATGTCTCATCATACATTGCTAATTATTGTATTTGTCTTCCCATTTCATCTTTAATATTTAAATTTTATTTACTTTCTTTATTTTCCTCACATTTCAAATTATTTGCTTTGTCAATTTTTTCGCTTTTGATTCTTTTTTATTCTTCATTAGCAGCACTAGACTTATTATTTAACTTTTTTACAATTTCAGCTTTTACTTATATTTTTCTGTGATAGATGGCAGCTCTAATAAATTTATTTCCTAATATATATATATATATATTCTTTCAAAGCAATGTTTGCATACATATTGCAGCCATTTTGAGTTAATGATGACTGGCTGCTTGTCAAGTACTTATAATCTTGTTCAATCTACAGTAACATTAGTCTTTTTTGGTCAGTCTTGCACATTATTTTATGATCAAATTTCTTTTTAAGTTGAATAATTGTCTATTTATCTTATTTCTATTTAAGTTGTATATTTATTTATTTATTTTGTAATTTGAACTCATGTAGGTTATTAATTGCTTTGTTTCACACACACACACACATATATATATATATATATATATATATATATATATATATATATATTATTAGAGGCTTAATATTGTCGATTTTAGGCAAAATGCTGACGATATTTGATGAAATAATCTATATTTACTATGATTATTCTTATAGAGCCTTTCTGGAGATCACATGTGCTTTCATTTATATATATATATATATATATATATATATATATAAGAGGAAGCAACAGAGCTGCAAATTAAATATATCAAAATTTTCTTCTAAAATTAACTTTTATTGAAAGATTTCTATTCGGTAAATCAAAAAAGATGAAAAGCTTTACAAAAAATAAGTAAATAAATAAATAAAATATTTCACAATACACAAAAGAAGCAAGCATGTTTGGCATAACATATGTGAGAGTGTGTGAAAAAAAAAAGTGGAAATTAAATATAGAAAAAAATTCAAAATTTTATTTAAAAGTAACCTTTATAGAAAGATTTCTATTCAGTGAATGAAAAAAGGCAAAAAATTTGCAAAAACAATATTGTGAAGAGGTGGGTATGTTTGGCATAGTATATGTAAGAAAAAATAATAATAATAAATAAAAGAACTGTAAATTAAATATATAAAAATTTTCAAAATTTTCTTTTAAAATTAACTTTTATTGAAAGATTTCAATTCAGTAAGTAGAAAAAAAAATTAAAAATTTTGTTCAGTATTAAAACAGTATTAAAATATTTAACAATATAGAAAAGCGCTAGGCATGTTTAGCATAATATATGTGAGAGTGTGTGAGGGGGGGGGGGGCAGAAATGCAAATTAAATATCGAAAAATTTCAAAACTTTTTTTTAAATTAACCTTTATTGAAATATTTCCATTCTGTAAATGAAAAAATGCGAGAAAAATTGCAAAAACAATATTAAAAATAGTTAACAATATTTAGAATAGGTAGGATTGTTTGGCATAATATACAGTAGCTGACAAAAGTTTTGAGACGATATGTTTTACTGTCCTAAATTTTTTCTCTAAACAAAATGATGTAAATTAGTAATTTGTACCGACCTTAAAGCTCAACAAAATGCAACATTAAAACAATTGAGACATACGCATGAATAAAAATAGCTCGGAAATTCGAAAAATTACTTAAGCAAATAAAGTTTTTCTAAACTTTTATTGAAATTAAGCGTCTTAATGTAACGAAATACGGCAATATTTAATATTTAGTTGCATATCCTTTTCCTTTCAAGACTACGGCACATCGTCTGGGCATGGAATTAGTAAAACTTTCTAAGTTGGACTTTTAGGGATTTTCGCCCATTCCCATTGAAGATCCTGAAGGAGTTTTGCCTTTATGCTTCCGTGTCCCGACTTTTCTAAGAAAAGCACCAAGGAAAACAACTCATCGTCAAGACGCATTGATCCGAAGGAAGTCGATCACTGACCCAAACAAGAACGCTGCCATATGCAAGAAGATGGCCACCGAACATGGACTCACAGTGAGTAAGGACACCATATAAGACGTTGTCTGGATGCTGCTGGATTGTGTGCACGGGTCCCTGCAAAAGAACCTCTCACCCGGGCAAAGAAAAAATTGAAATTCGCCAAGGAGCACGAAACGTGGGCAACCAAAAATTGGAAGAAGGTCCTTTGGAGCGATGAATCCAAATTTAATTTGTTTGGAAATGATGGCCGACGTTAAGGCACCAGAATGGATCCCCGGTACCAAAACGTCCAGCAGCTAAGCACAGAAACGGACCAGTAATGGTTTGAGGAGCTTTCCAACATGATGTTGTCATCCTGCTCGTACACATCGATGGGATTATGGATCAAAATGTTTATAAAAACATTTTAAAAGATCATATGCTGCCTCATGCTCATAAAAAGGTGCATCGTTGGATGGATGTTTCAGCAGGATAATGATCCAAAACACACCTCCAAAATGGTGACAAATTGATTTACAGCTAAGAAAATTAAAGTATTGAACTGGCCGAGTCAGTCACCTGACTTCAATTCAATTGAACATCTTTGGGAACGTATCGGAAGAAAAGTCGGGACACGGAAGAATTCTTAAAAAAGGCAGAAGTCCTTCAGGATCTTCAATCGGAATGGGTGAAAATCCCTAGGTCCACCTTAGAAAGCCTTATTAATTTCATATCTAGACGATGTGTCGCAGTCCTCAGAGCAAAAGGATATGCAACTAAATATTAAATATTGCTGTATTTTGTTACATTAGACGCTTAATTTCAATAAAAGTTTGGAAAAACTGAATCGTCTCAAAACTTTTGCTTAAGTAACTTTGCGAATTTCCTAATTATTTTTAATTCATGCATATGTCTCAATTGTTCTGATGTTGCATTTTGTTGGGCTTTAAGACGTTACAAGTTACTAATTTACATCATTAAGAAATTTTGCTTACAGAAAATGTTAGGACAGAAAAACATATCGTCTCAAAAATTTTGCCAGGTACTGTATGAAAGAGAAAGCAACAGAGCTGAAAATTAAATACATACAAATTTTCTTTTAAAATTAACTTTTATTGAAAGATTTCTATCCAGTGAATCAAACAAGATAGAAAACTTTTCAAAAACAATAGTAAAATATTTAACAATACACAAAAAATATAGGCATGTCTTATTCAATATATGTGAGCGTGTGAGAGAAAAAAACAGAGATGCAAATTAAAAACAAGAAAAAGAAAAAAGGCTATTATTTAAATTTAACCTTTACTGAAAGATTTCTATTCAATAAATGAAAAAAAAAAAGGCGAAAAAAATTGCAAAAATAATGTTGAAAGTATTTAACAATATTCTGAAGAGGTAAGATATGTTTGAAATATGTATATAAGAAAAAAAAACAGCTCTGCAAAGTAAATATATCAAATTTTTAAACAACATTTTTAAAATTAGTCCTTAGTAAAATGTATCTGCTTGATGATCAATAAAGACGAATAGCTGTATACAGGTAATGTTTAAAATATCCAACAATATTCAAAGAGGTAGGTATAATTAGTACAATCTCATAAAATGCATACACATTTTATTTGTTAATAACTGGCATGTTCTTCTTTTTATTTAAGCGTTAATTAATTTGAAGTAATAGCTGAAACCAGACTATACATTGAGCAAAGGGCATTTATCCTAAAATGTTAGTGGAAGTTTGAAAACGCAGCGGAAATGCAGAGACAGTGTAAGCCAGAGTTTCAGAAAGTTTCCCCTACGCCACTTACAATCACAACAATCACAAGCATCTGAAACAAATTTAGTCGCCAAATTATGAAAAGGCATTAAATTATCTGTAGTTTAAACCCACATTTAATTTGAAATATTGAATTTTGACAAAATGTCAGTCATTTGAACAAAAAATGTCACTTTTTCACTTCTATTTTTACATTTTGCGAGCTCGAAAAAATAATTAATCAATGAAAATTATATTTTTCGGTGCTACAAACTTCAGAAAAAACGATTAGCTTTCTCTTAAATAAAAAATGAAGAAATCGGTCGAAGAGTTCTCGAGAAAAATGGTCGCACAGTTTAAAAAACATAGTTTCGAGAAAAACAGTTTAAAGTTTTACACTTAGCGGTACGTTCAACGAGCGACGTTACATTCAGTGAATAAAAAATATTGTAAGGAATTGGAATATCACGAAACGGTTTTAGGGCAACAATCAAGCAACAATCAATTTGCACTTGAGGGTGCAAAGAATGTAAGATTTAAAAAAATCGAAAATTTGACCCAAAGAAGAATGCCAGTTTTCATTGGCATTTATTAGAAAAGTTTCCAAGATTAGTCCATCACGCTCTGAATGAAGATGATCCAGACCGGAGAGTTTCGGTTGTGTATACATAGGAAAAAAAAAAAAAAAGCATTACATATGTGAGAGTTAAAAAAGACTGTACAAAAATTTAAGTAGTCTTTTAAAATTATTTTGATTCAAAGATTTCTATTTTATGAATAAAAATATAAAAAAACCTAATATCTGGTCAAAAGCAAAGATATTAAATATAGCTAACAATATTCAAGAGAGTTTGTCTGTTGTGGATTAACACTTGTTAATTAATGGTGTATATTTTCAGAGCCATAGTGAACCAAGTCTTATTGTCACCGCGTCGTATTCATTTGATTGACCTTATGTAAAAAACATTTCAGGGCTAAAGTGATTCAAGTCCAGTAAATTCTGATTTAAAATTGAGTTGCCACCTTAATTATTGTTTTTGAATTTTCATATTATGACCTATATTTATGTTAGTCTAGTCTTCATACTAGAACAATAAAAAGACAATTATCCACTAAATCACGTTAGGAATCACCTTAGATTGTTAAAAATTTGCAGCAAACTGTCCAGTTATTCGATCGTTTTTATAGAAAACGGTTTCATAACCGTAATGTAACTCTATTCTGACTATATTATTGCCCACATTATGGTTATAGAATAGAGTTAAATTACGGTTATGTAACCATTTTCTATAAAAACGGTCAAATTACTGAACAGTTTGCTGCAAATTTTTAATAGTGTAGTGTTAATAAACTTTAACCTTGATTGTATCAAAACTATAATTTATGGACTTGATCCACTTTAGCTCTGAACGCCTCATATATGTAAAAGAGTTGCAAAGTAATCTGAAAATTTTCAAACACTTTCTTTTGAACTATTCTTTATTCAAAGATTTTTGTTCAGTAAATAATAAACAAATAATAATAATATGAATAGAACTAACTGTGTAAAAACAATATAAAAAATACCCAACAATAGTCAAAAGAGATAGGCATCTTTGGCATAATATATGTGAAAGATAAAATGCTGCAAAGAAAAACACGAAAATTTTCAAAAATTTGTTCCAAAATTATGAATTGCAATTCAACAATTTCTGTTCAATAATTAAAAATATGAATAGCTGCACAAAATCAATATTCAACACTGTTCTAAAGAATTAAGTTTGTTTGGTATAAAATGACTTTCTCAGTTTGGAAGAATCTGTAGCTAAAATCAAAGAACGGGATGAAACTTCTACATTTTATATGTAATTGTAGACTTTTTGAAGGCATAAAGAGATGAATTCAGCAAAGAAAAATAGTACCAGAAATCAAATGCGAAAGTTTTTTTGTACTTTAGCACAACAAGACTGGACGCATACTACAAACGGGAGAGCGGGAGGAGGTGGGTAGAGCTGAAGAATTTTAGTTTAAAAATCACATTAGCGAAGCTTGAATTAAGTTTGAAATGTTTCAGTTATTTTCTGTAAAATAATTTTCTCAAAAGGGAGTTTTTGTCCAGTAGAGCAAACTTTTGTGCGATGGGGTTTTTGTCCTGTGGTGTTTTTGCCCAGTGGGGTTTTGGTCTGTGGGTTTTTGTCCATGGAGATTTTGTCCGCCGGGTTTTGGTCCGCGTCTTAAAGGCCCCTGATCAAAAACACAGGTAGAAAATTATTTTTGTATACTGCATATATTTCTTAACTGTTAAGTTTTTGTATTGCTCATTATGGTGGTATTCTTTAAAATTGTTTTTCACAGGGACGGAAGGAAAGGCGAAGGGTCCTGACAAAAAATTCTTAATTTACCTTATTTCATATTTGTATTCATTTTATAAAACGCAGCCTAAGCTGCGGAGCACAGATACATCTGTTCCAAAACTTGCTCCTCCCTGAATTTCATTCTGCCGGTACCCGCATCAAAACAAATCCTTCTTGAGTTCTACTATTACATATACTACTAGTTAAAATGAGAAGTTCTTAGTTTGTATAAATGCCAAGAAAACAGAACTAATATTCTAAGCTGTAACAGGCACTTCACACCTCAGCGTGAAATAAATGGCACAGTCTCTCCCTGTAGAAGCATAACTTTTACAGAATATGCAATACACCTTACAGAAGTCCCTTGTCAAAGACGGGATATTCAAAGTTCTGTTGAAGGTCCTGAATTTTAGCCCACATTTCACTCCCAGTCAGTTATGAACTCAGGTGGTGTCCAGGGTGACAACGCTCTTAGAGCATGAAAATGACATCCCCCCCCTCCCCATGAAAACAAGAATTTTGATAACATTCCGTTTAAAAATCTTCTCCATTCCTTCTGTAATACAGTCAAAACCAATTGATGTCGTATAAAATCCCTTCCCATCATTCCATCCGTCTTTTTAAGGTGATTCTCAAATTAACTGCGAAATTTTCTGACACATTTTTAAACGTAAAGGCATGAAATTGGCAGGCTAGACTAGTAAAGCAATTTGGAATCTAACACTTTTTTAATTTTTTGATAAATAAATTACTTATCGAGTTATAAACTATTCTTGACACGTGACATAAAGTTTTTTCCCTTTCTCGGGCTGCCGCGTTGATAATTCGGTTCATAACGCCCACTTTGACAGTATTTTATGGAAGATCTTCTGCCTTTACAAAAAATGGAAAACACATTTCGATTACATAGTTTCTGAATAAGAACACCTGCCAATTTTATGCGTTTCTGAACAAAAAGGAATTCAGAAAGTAGCTTCTTTGGATTTGAGAACAACCTATGGCAAGTTTCCGATGTGGAACAAGTGTCATTTTTACAGATTTTGCTTCATATGCTTTAATTTGGAAAAATAATGTTAACAAATTCCTCTTTACTTCTTCAATTATATAAGTAATTAAAGTAACAAGCTTTTAGATGTCCAAATGCTTACCAAAAAAAAACTAATATTCTAAGCTGTCATACACACAAAAATAGTTGGAACAGCTTTTCTTTTCACACTTCCGCGTGAAATAAATGGTACAATCTTTCCCTGCAGAAACATAACTTTACAGAATATGCACCTTTCAGATGCCCCCTTGTCAAGGACGGGATTCTCAAAGGGCAGTTGAAGGTCCTGAATTTTAGCTCAAGGGTATTTCTATTTTCCCTTCAAACAGAGGTGGAGGAGAAGTGCTTTAGTAGTCTAGAAAACACCTGCACAAGAAAAGAGAAAATGGGCAAGTTGGGAAAAGCGTACTCTTCACAAACAAATATTCTAAAAAATTTGAGAGAAAATAATCACGAACTGACTTAGTAACATTATATAAAATTAAGATGGTGATTTCATATAATGTCATCAAATGACCTGCTCAACAACGCGAAACTTTCTGATTTTTAAACGCACAGGCACACATTAAATTCACAGGCCTGGCTATTGAAGCGATTTGGAATCGAAACGAGTTTTCCCTTTTTTGATAAATAAATAATCATCGAGTTATAAGCGATTCGTGTTACTTGACCACACGTTGTTTCTACTTTCTGGCACTGAAATATCGGGTTCAAAACGCCGATTTTGACAGTATTTTCTGAAAGATCTTCCTGTTCCAAAAAATAGAAAACACCATTCGGTTACATAGTTTCTGAATAAGAAAACCTGCCAATTTCATGCGTTTCCGAACAAAAATGGATTCAGAATTGTGTTAGAAAGTAGCCATTTTGGATTTGAGAACAGTCTTAAGGCTGTTCTCAAATCTAAAAAAAGGACTTTCTGACGCATTTCTGACTTCATTTTTATTCGTAAACGCGAGAAATTGGCAGGTTTCCTTATTCGGAGACTATGTAATCGAATGGTGTTTTCTATTTTTTTGATAAAGGAAGAAGATCTTTCAGAAAATACTGTTAAAGTTGGCGTTTTGAACCGGATTTCTGGAAGCGACAGTGCGGGAAAGCAGAAAAACTTGTCGCGTGACAGCAATAAACCGTTTATAACTCGATAAGTAATTTAGTTATTAATAAATGGAAGACACCATTCTATTCCAAATCGCTTCAATAATCAGGCAGGCCATTTTAATGCCTTTATGTTTAACATGAACGGAAAATACTGTGTCAAGCATAGATTATGAAACACTTTCCAACACATCCAGAAAACTGTAACGTAACTTCATCGTTAAATAAGGTGAAAGAAGATATGTAGTAAAAAGATTAGGAAACATATAACACATTTAAAAATCCAATTTCAGCATTTACTTTCCACAGTCAAAAAAGTAGTCAAATTATTTTGTGCAGCCCTATATATGATCTATAGATTTGAATATACACTACATAGCAGGATAAAATTTAGTTTAGTTGGAAAATTCACATTTGGGAATTTTCGCCAATCGATGGAAATGCACACGAAATTTTTTGTACAGCCCTGTATATTAATAAAGACTTTTGTATACACCACATATTAAACTAAAATTTAATTCAATTAAAAAACGCATAAAGAAACTTAAAACTCACTTCCAGCAATTACCAACCATACACGACAATGTAACTTATTCTTTGCATAGCCCTGTATGTGAATTTATTTATATTCCACAAACTTATATTAGTCTACTAAATATAGTTCAGCAAGAAAATGCGTAACAGAATTAAAAATACCTTAAGCAATTCACTCGCATAGTTAGCAATACTTATGAATTCCTTTGTGTTGCCCTGTATATGATCAACATAATTTATACACACCAGGTACTTTACAAAAATTTAGTTAAACTTAGAAACGCAAACCAAAGTTAAAAACGCACTTATCATACACACACTGTAATTATCGCACTAAGACTGGTAACCGAATTCTTTTGTGTGCCCCTGTAAATGCACAAGAAACGCAGTGCACACCATGCTTTTCGGTGACCAATTTATACTGCACCTCAGTAATACATATAAATTTCAATATGTTTGAAATAGTAAAACATCATTTAAATTACACTGTAAAAGATTCCCTCCCGTAGAACACTGAGTAAAAGAATTTTTTTGTGTGACCTTGTAAATTAATAATAATGCTTTACACGCCATATTTTATAAAAAAGCATGTTTTATTAGTGCGCTTCATAATTGTATATCAATTTCATCAAGCTTCAAATGGCGTAACATCATCAAAATGTACTTGAAACTGATTTTTTTCCATTGGCTGTAATGCAACGGAATATTTTTGACTGTCCCTGTAAATAAACTATAAATGCTACACGCTTCATTTTCAATAGGGATCATGCTATAGTATAGACGTGAATAACATACAAAAATTTCAGAGACAAACCAAAGTCATAAACACTTTTCAACTAAGGTTGAAAAGTGTTAAAAATGAGCCAGAAAGTTTCGCGTTGTTGAGCAGAGGGAATTTGAAAGCCGCCTTAACATCAGAATAAATTTTGATTTTATATCTATTTATCATGCTTATTATAGTCTTTTATATATTTAGTTACATTAATATGTAAGGATATTATTATTGAAACATTATTGTAGTTCTAAAACAATATAATTTATCTATTAAAAATATCATTAATTACTTCGTACAACACGCAAACAACATAAAAAACTCTGAAAAAATACTCAGCATCAAACTTCAGACTTCTTAAAAAACGAGAAAGAAAATAAAGCATTTTTAAAAACCAAACTAATCACAAATGAGCAAGTTGGGAAAAGTGTACGCAAACAAATATTCTACAAAATTTGAGAGAAAATAATCACGAACTGATTTACTAACAATATCTATTTATCATATGTAAGGAATCTTTATCATAGTCTTTTATATTTTTTGTAACATTAATATGTAAGGGTATTATTAATGAAACATTCTAATTCTAAAACAATAGAAATTATCTTTTAAAATTATGGAGAAAATAGCATTAGTTAATTCGTACATCACGCAAACAAACAAACGAAAATGCTCTCTGAAAAAAATACTCGGCATCAAACTTTTTTGAAACAAGAAAAAGAAAATAAAACATTCTTAAAAATCAAACTCTTAAAAGACTGAAACTCTGAAAGAGCAGAAGAATAAAATACGATTATAATACCTATGTTAAACATAACTTTCAATTTCCAAACTTAAATCCATTCACGCAAAAACTCTAATAAGAAAAATCTTTTTCTATTACAACTTCAACGATTTTTATTCCTGAGCGTGAATAATAAGATTTTTAGCATTTATTTTTATCAATCAAACCTCTTTTCCTTATTTTCTCCTCACTTCGCAAATTTTTCATCGAAATTTTTGCAAGAACAATTTAGTACAGTTCTCTTTTAAAAAAACTTACTAAAATTTCATTTTTCGATTAAATAAAAAACAATTACTTTTGTATTACATCCGAAAGAAACCATTCATTTGGTTTCACTTATGGAATTTTCTGCAAGAATTTATCTTTAATAAATATTTTATTAGCGTGCAAGGGACAGTGAAAAGATTTCCTTAAACTAATAGCTATGAATGAAAAATATTACTATAAATGATGAGAAAATCGTTTGAAAATTCATGCTCACACGTTTTCAATTTTTTCATTTTCCCTGCTTGACTAAAACGAAACTATCTGAAAAAATCATAAATTTATTTTTATTTCTACATACGTGAAAATTTTAGGTATTCTCATTCAAGTAATAAGCATCTACACTGCAAAAAATAATTGTTGATTTTACAGTATAAAACTGGCACCCAGCTGCCAGTAATACACCGTAAAATTAACAGTATTAAACAGTAAAATAAGCAGTAATACGCTGCCGTGCAAGCAGTAATACGCATACCGCGCATGCGCGGTATGCGTATTACTGCTTGCACAGCAGCGTATTACTGCTTATTTTACTGTTTAATGCGCGGTATGCGTATTACTGCTTGCACAGCAGCGTATTACTGCTTATTTTACTGTTTAATACTGTTAATTTTACGGTATAATACTGGCAGCTGGGGTGCCAGTTTTATACTGTAAAATCAACAATTATTTTTTGCAGTGTAAAGCGGTTTTGTTTTCGTATAACTGCACTACCATACATCTTTTAATTGTAATTGACTGCCATCTGATGATTGCCACCACTTTGTAGCTTTCATGTCCTAAATATTTGTTTAATATTCTAACTTTTAACAGTTTATTAATTCTGATTGACAACGCGAAACTATCTGAAACAGTTACAAACTTTCTTTTTTTTTTTTTTTTTTTTTCCATTAATACATATGTGAAAGTTTTCGATTTTCTCATTCAAGTGATAAAACATTTATATTTATATAGCATGTGATACATTTTTAATTACAGTGGACTGCACTGCAAATCTTTATACAGTTTTCAGAACACTTTTTAGAACACTTATTTTGTCGCCTTTTTTAGTACACTTTGAAACGCACTTTTTGCAACAGTTTTTAGAATACTTCTGAGAATACTTCTTTTGTTCAGCACACTTTTTGAAAGCGATGACGTCACATGTGTGTCGAAATGTGCTCCCAATCTGTTCGCAAATGTGTTCCCAAGTTTAGATTTAACAAATATCCTGAGCAGAACACTTTCGGTATACTTTCGGAACACTTTCTATAACAGCGGAGCATATTCGGAACACATTTCAGTACACATTAAGGTAACTGGGACACTTTTTTGGAATCAAAGTGTTCCAAATGTGTTCCCAATGTGTACTGGGAATTTGCAGTGTGCAACCTGATTGGTACGTATTCGTGATTTTATCTCTGAAATTTAGGCTGTAAAATTTCAACTTTTAATTAGTTCCTTTCCCTGTTTCCTAACACGAAAATATCTGAAGCAATTATAAATTTATTTTATTCACACGCATGTGAATTTTTCCCCGCTCAACACCTCGAAACTTTCAGACACATTTTCCGACTCACTTTAAATATAAAAGCATGATAAGCTATTGTTGTCTTAAGACGGCAGTTTTCTCCCTTTCCTGCGCTGTCACGTCCGAAAATTCAGTTCAAACGTCAAATTTGAAAGCATTTTCGGAAAAATCTTCTTCCTTTAGTGAAAAACAGTTCGATTATATAGTTTCTGATTAAGAGAGGACCTGCCAATTTGATGCGTTTCCGACAAAAATGAATTAAAAAAATATGTCAGAAAGTAGCTAGTTTGAATTTAAGAACGGCCTTTAGGTGGCTCTCAAATTCTATGTTCAACAATGAAAAACATTCTGACACATTTTCTGACTCATTTTTAAACGTAAAGGCATAAAATTGGCAGGTCTGACTATTGAACCAATTTGCAATCGAATAGCGTTTTCCATTTTTGATAAATAAATTACTTATCGAGTTATAAGCTATTATTGTGATGTGACGACAAGTTTTTCCTCCTTCTTGCGCTGCCGCATCGAGAATTCTGTTCAAAACACCGATTTTGACAGTATTTTCGGAAAAATCTGATGCCTTTACCAAAAAATGGAAAACGCCATTCTATTACATAGTTTTCGTCTTTCTCGCGCTGCAGCTTTGAAAATTCTGTTCGAAACGCCGATTTTGACAGTATTTTCGGAAAAATCTCATGCTTTTAACAAAAAATGGAAAACGCCATTCTATTACATAGTTTTCTGGGCCTGACTGATGTAGGGGCATGCGGGTTCAGCTGCCCCGGGCCCCCCATTTTTGGGTGGGGGGGGGCATGGGAGTAATCAAGATTTTCGTTCAGAGGGTGCCAAATGGTTACAATTGGCCAAAAGTGACCAAAGTTCTTACATTTTCAAAGAATTAGGAAAGATGCATCCCAGGTGGAATCCCAGCTGCCAGTATTTATACCGAAAAATCAACATTTTTTTATTTGCAGTGTGTGCGCTGTGCGGTTCTCTCTTTCCCCTCTCTGCTGTCCGTACTCTCCCCCCTCCGAGGTAAACAAAAAGGAACGAACTATATCATTAGAAAAGTAATGATTAACATTTTATTATAACAACTTAGTTAAACTAACAGTTATTTTAACCATTGTTTTTAAGAGAAATTCATTATTGACGTTTTCCTTGAAACGAGACAAGTTAAAGCCATTAATGACGACCAATTGAGGCATTTTTCTTATAGACATCTTATGACATACGCAAAGGGAAAGTTTATAAACAAATACTCCCGTCAACCAATCCATAATTTTATCTATTTTGATTCTAGTATTTTTTCTCAAAATTGTGAGTATCTTTCTTGTGATACCCTGTATGCAGATGTGCATGGTACCTGGTTCTAAATTTATGTATACATACAATAAGTATGAAGTTTAGTATTAGTCACTTCAGTATAAGTCATAAACAATTTTTGTGGTTAGATAGAAATCCCCCCCCCCCCCACACACACACTCACAAGAATGACACTTGCCCCGGGGCCCTATACAGTCTAAGTCGAGCCCTGAGTTTCTAAATAAGAACATCTTCCAATTTCATACGTTTTCAAACAAAAAAAAAGAATTGAGATTGGGTGGGGGGAGAAAATGAATTGAGAAATGTGTCAGAAATTAGCTTCTTTGGAAAAAACGGTTTTATTCTTCTATAAATGTAATACATCCTTAGTTATGGACGACTGTTACCTGACTGCCACCTCTTCGCGACGTTTCATGTCCCAAATAATCGATTTAAAATGCTAAATGTTAGTAGCGTGTGGTCTCAGAGTAACCATATTATATACCAGAGTAACTAGATAGTACATAGGGGAACTTCAGGTATTATGGAATACTATTTACCTTTGAGGCAATATCACAGCTCGATATTGTTTAAAACCGAAAACCAAATACAATCACAAACTTCAACTATCTATGATTATACAAGTTGTAAATTTCCAACTGAACGAAAAATGTCCGGGGCCAGAATTCGAACCTGGGATCGCTTGGCTGAAGCCGCCACGCTCTACCACTGAGCTATCCCGGTCGAATCTGGAGGGCATAATTCATCCAGTAATTCATCCAGGAGGGCATAATTCATAATTCATTCCCAGGTTCGAATCCTGGCCCGGATATTTTTCGTCCAGTTGGAAATTTACAACTTGTATGATTACTTTACCAATTTGAAAAAATGTGTTAAAAAATAATCTAGTGTATCTATGATTAGTTATTTGTAGACAAAAATCATTTTACGAATTTTCATCACATGTTATTTCATCACATGAATTTTCATCACAAATTAATATTAATGAAAAACCTTTTTGGAGGGTATTATGAGACAGTCGGGTAATATGGGATGGAACAGAGGGTTAAAAATGAAAAAAAAACAAAAAAAAAAAAAACGAACATAATTTCGCAAATAACAGATGTGATATCAAACTATAGTGCATGATCAAAATATAATGTCTAGGTTAGTCAGCCAATATACTTTAGTTCATTACTTCAGATTTGCACAAATCACAAATGTAAGGATCTGTCTTTGCGCCACCATAATTATGGAATATTAGGAGATATTGGTATTCCATAAAGCCCGACACCGCCTTGGTAAAAAAAAAAAAAAATTACTCTATATTTATTGGTATGAATCGCGAGCTAAACAAGTTGGAAATTGTACGTCAAACGTGACAAATGAGGTGCGTTCGTACTATAGCTAGTTATATAAATATTCAGATCTTGATGATTTTTAATTCTGTGAAATGAATTATATCGTCTGCAGATTAATTTCTGTCATAAAATAAGTATCTCGGTCGCTTGACGATTAAACCTCGGAAGCTCCTCTGACAAAAAAGCACAGATTTTTAAAAAAAAAATCAAATTTCTTAATAAATATTTTTATTAATATCTCCTAAAGTTTTTATTCGATTTTTAAAAAATTTGAAATGTCTCGACAAAATTCTGCAAAGATAATATATCTTAAATTCCAAACCATTCGGTTGGGTAGTTTTTGCGTTGTTATATACGGACGGACGGACAGACAGACGGACGGACCAAGCGACGACAATAGGTGCTACGTATTTATATAATTACGAACGCATCTAAAAAACAAGTGTTACATCCTAAATTGTTAGTATTTCGGTATATATACATTATGCCTAATTTCAATGTAAAAAGATTACTTCTAATAATAAATATTGAAAAAATATCTCCTGAAACTTTCCAAAGACGAAAAACAAATATTTATTCGCACAACGTGCCCTGACCACAACCGACGAACTGCACGCTCTGACGGGGAGCATTCTCGAAACGTTCTTAAGTAGTTTATGATATTGCCTCTTAGTAGCAGCACTTTACCAAACAGAAACCTTGTAATTCCATATTACCCGACTATTCTATAATACCCGAAGTTCCTCTACTTATGCTGAGTGTGTAATGCTTCACCTTTTTTTTTTTTCAGAAACATTAAAAAATGTTGTCTAATGTTTGACAACCCAAATGAGAATATCTGCAAATTATATGCATATACACGAATGGGAATGGGTTCGCAATAGCATCAGAAAGTAGCGAGTTTTTATTTGAAAACAGTCTCATAAAAAAAATGTAGACCATATTCATATTATCTATACAGGGTGCCCCAGAAAGATCGAAACTTGCAATGTAAATTTCAAAAGTGTTCAAACTAAGGTCAAAATTAAGATTATGTTGGTGAAATAGTTCTGCTGCTATTAATTTTCAAAAAAGTTACACTTTTTAAATTTTTCTATGGTCGCTGGTTCTTTCTTATAAGTTAAAGTTGGAAAAAAATTCTACATGTTCTGACAAGTACAACAGTAAAAATTTCATTCTTCTTACTACCAAAATGTACCATGTTATGATACTTTGAATTTTATTAAATTTCGGATCTTTCCAATACTAGAAACGGACGAAGAAGAAACCTCATGCTAATGCGTCAGTACGACAGTAAATTTAAAATTTGCTAAGGGAATTTATGAGGACGAATAATATACTTGAGTTCTGTTTAAAAACTAAAATACAAACTTTTTCTTTAGGTCATAATATACATATTTTTTTAAGTGAGTCTAAAATATTCATGATGGGCCATGATACCACGTGGGCAAACTTGAAATTTTTCCAGGACGACCAAATTCACCATTTTAAATTTGTTACTAAACATTCAAGTAACATGTGATATGCGAGGCGGCTAGAAAGCAGGGGCGTATACTGCTACCCAATCTGGCCATCCCCTTTCACACCAGCTTTTCCCTATAGTTTTCATTTTCATCGCCTTAAATAATCGCAAGAACTTTCTAGAAAACTTATTAGGGAAAATTACTAGAAACTATACTGGTGGGAAAGACCATGCCTAATTTGAATAGAGGGATCCACTCCTGCTAGAACAACTTTATTGTCGCAGGGTCCCGGATCGCACTATCGGGGCTTAGTCAATTCACACTTTTGTTCATATAGGAAAAATTACTAGAAATTACTGGTAGGAAAAAGTTTGAACAGTTTGAACAGGAGGGTCCGCCCCAGCTAGAAAGACTATACTGTCGCAGAGTCCCGAATCGCATTATCGGGGCCTGGTCAATTCGCATTTTTGTTCATGTAGAAAAAATTACTAGAAATTACTGATAGGAAAGAGCATGCCCAGTTTGAACTGGAATAACCGCCTCTGCTAGAAAGACTATACACTGCAAAAAATAATTGTTGATTTTGCAGTATAAAACTGGCACCTGCGCGGTAGCGTATTACTGCTTGCACGGCAGCGTATTACTGCTTATTTTACTGTTTAATACTGTTAATTTTACGGTATAATACTGGCAGCTGGGTGCCAGTTTTATACTGTAAAATCAACAATTATTTTTTGCAGTGTACTGTCGCAGGAGCCCTGATCGCTTATAGGGACCTGGTTAATTCACATTTTTGTTCATATAGGACAAATTATTAGAAATTACTGGTGGGAAAGAGCATGCCTAGTTTGAACAGGCGGATCCACCTCTCTGATAAAATGAATGTACTGTCGCAGGGCCCCGGATTGCATTATCGGATGAGTATCCGCCAATTCACATTTTTGTTCATATGGGATAAACAGATCAGAGCCTACAGCTTAAAAGGGATATAATAAAATATTCTCTATCAGTTTCTCAGTTCGATCCTCACACATGGGGGAGGCCCTAACAAATAGACATTATGACGCTCTTAATTTCTAATTTTTCAGAATTATGTTTAATATATCAAAAAATCAAGTTTTTTATTATCGACACACACAATAAAAAAAAATCTAAACTAAGCATATTTTATGTAAAGGGCTCCAGTATGCATAAAAATGGTTTTGAAAATGCAATAGAATTTAATGGAACAGGAAATATATACTTACGTAAAATTTCATAAATCAGCATTTTAAAATAACCAGTATATGCCGTACAAGAAACTGAATCATGAATTTGACACGAGATTTTTCAGAGCATTTACTTCATATTTAGCATAATCACCTACAACAACAACAGAAAAGGGATAAACTTAATACATTAAACGAAATTTAAAATGAAAACAAATCATTTACAAAATTTATTACACTATCATTATAAATATTTCAAACAAAAATGATAAACAAATTGCCTAACCCACAAACCAAGCTCAAATGAATAAGTTACATAAAAGTAAACTATTATATTAAATGTAAATGTAGAAAACAAAATCGCAGTGTGCAAGGAAAAAATTATTTATGGTATATTATACTGTTTCTTTAGTCCCTTTCTTCCTTTTTAAATACTCATATAAAGAAACGTGATAGTACTCGTGTATCAAAATACATATTTCTTTCGTAAATTACCTTCATCACAAAATACTTTAACAGTTTTCAAAACTCAAGTCTTAACCAAATTATTGTAGACCAGAAAAGCAAATAATAATGGCATCATACAATAAACACTCTCCCTTAGTCATAAATATGGCGGATTTGGGGGGGGGGGAGTTTAAATTTGAATATTTATTATAATTTGAGATTTCAATGATAATCATATTATCTTTCACCATTTTTTGTCATTCTAAAAATTTTAGGTCTGGAATGCAAGCACACTTTATCTGCCAGTTTATTCGCCAATAGTTTAAACTTTTACTGCCTTATGCCAAAATCAGAAACCACACAAAATTCCTTTTAAATCCAATTTTGCATTTAAAAAATAAAATAAAATAAATATCTTGAAATATCTTGAACTTTATCTAAAAATAAATTTTAAGGGTGCTCTAAAAAAAAAAGTTTTTTTTTCTGTTCAACAACGCGAAATTTTCTGACACATTTACCGACTAATTTTTTAACTTAAAAACACAACACTTGCAGGTATGACTATTGAAGTGATTTGGAATCAAATAGTTTCTCCCTTTTCGATAAACGAGCAGGGACCGAGCTAAGCTCTGTCAAAATTAGCTTTGAATTAAAATATCATGACCCATGACCAAAATGACCCACTAATCAAATTTTCTCGAACATGTGACCAAGACATATTGTCTTCTCGTGCCCGAAACCCGTAGAATATAAAATTTAGTCAAAATAGTCTGAGCCGTTTTTTAGATAAAATAGCTTGACCCACAGTGACCCAAAACTGACCCACTAATCGGATTTTCTCGAGCATGTAACTTAGCCCAATGATTTTCTCGCGCCTAAAAACCGTAGGATACAAAACTTAGTTCAAATCGTCTGATCAGTTTTTAAGATAAAAATAGCTTGACCCATAATGACCCATGACCAAAATGACTCACTAATCAAATTTTCTCGAACATGTGACCCAGCCCAATAGTCTTCTCGTGCCCGAAAATGGTAGGATACAAAATTTAGTCAAAATCGTTTGAACAGTTTTTTAGATACAATTAGCTTGACCTTAACCCATGGTGACCCAAAATGACCCACTAATGGAATTTTCTCGAACATGTGACCTAGCCCAATGGTTTTCTGGGGCAATGGTTTTTCTGGTTCCCCAAAACGGTAGGATTCAAAATTTCGTCAAAATTGTTAGAGCCGTTTATAAGATAAAATTTTAATATATATATATATATATATCGTGATGAGTTGACATGTTTCAACTCCTCCCTTATTTGTGGAAAAAGGATAATCTCTCTGGAATGAAAATAATATGACAGATTGATCTCTATTGACAAAAATTCTATCAATAGTGTGAATTTCATTTTCATTTTGAGATAAGCCAAGCTGCAATACATGCTTTGTATTGAATGGTGTGTTATCTGAATGAGTAGATAAGAATTGTAAAGTATTGTTCTTGTGGATACAAAGAACTGGGCCCCTACGACATGCAATGTTTTCTGGGAAATTCCTGGAATGCAAGGAAAGCCTCTGGGAAGTGAAATTGCAGACGGCAGTTGATGGTGGAAGGAGTTGAATGTTGAATCAGTTGGATTTGGAATACTCGAGAGTGAGGTTCCACTTTGAGCGGACGTGAGAATCGGAGTTTGTCTGACCATGTAAATTTACAGCATGGATGCTTATCATAATTTTTCATTTTTACTTTTGTTTTCTTTTTTTAATGTGTTAATTTAAAATAAAGTTTTTTTCGTTTAAAACGATAAAGGGAATTTATTAATTATATATACAACGTCTCACGCTACCACAGCAATAGTATATATAATTAATTGGTGGCAGCAAATGGGATATGTAATCTAGAATAAATTAGATTAAGGATCTATGTTAACCTGATTAAACAGATGAAGAGCCAGTGGAAAACGGATAAGCAGAATTGTGGAGTTTTGAAGTATAATTGGAGTCGTGGTTTTTTCTCGGAGTTCTAGCAAGCAGAGAACTGGTAAAAAAAAACTTTATCGACAAAATCTGTGAGGTGTATGAACAGTCAACTATAGACTTGGTGCTATTTGTGTGTGCTTCAAAATATATCAGTGAAATGAAGATATGCGGCGTACCATCTGAGTTGTCTACATACGAATCTAAGGTGCAATTAGTGCCTCATCAGTGTCTTCAAATCTTCAAAAATCTGTGTGTGTGTCATCTTTAAAAGTGCTTGGAAGCCTGGTATCAGTGTGGAGGCAATATCTGCATCTGGAGGTAAGCTCTTTTATGAAATCTTCTATAGAGGTCTGTTTTAAATTGAATTTTGTGTATAAATTTTAATTTTGGGGAACAAAACTCTATGTGAAATTTAAGAATTCTAGGGAAGCTATTAATTTGGTATTTAAATTTTAGTTAGAATTTTTATGTTTGTTGATTTTCTGGTATCTGTTTGGTATAATATTGGGTTAAGAAAATTTTATATTTATGTATATGTTAAAATTTACTTGGGGTATAGTAAATTGTTATTGATATTATTAATCAGGGTATTTTAATCATAATTTTGTATAAAACTTTTGGAATTAAGAGTTTTGTTTATATACATTTTAGTTATTACAGTAATAAAGTTATAGCTTAATTTTATGGGTATACTCTGGATGATTATGATTAATGTTTCAAAATAAATTGATGTTATACTGTACTGTTGGGTATAAAATTTATTTTGGGGGATATACTCAGTTTGAAAGACGTCACTGTTGCATGAGAATTTGCTATATTAAAATTGTGTCGTTTTTGAATACATTATTATACGTATAGTGAAGAAAATTCTATTTCTGTGTTTATTGTATTATTGTAAATTGAATACATCTGATATTTTGAAAATTATTATATTTTTGGGGAAAATATGGCAGAATATTTAGTAAAATATAATAAAAATGTCTTGCTATTATTAGCAGAGGAATTTGAGACCAGTGTGTCAAACACGTGTAAAAATCAAGCTATAATTCAGGCTATCGTTAGTGCAGAGGATTATGATGAAAGTTTCGCTAAAATTCGATTACAATATTTTCTTGAACAGGAGGCGGAGCGGAAAGAGCAGGAAAAACAAATCGAAAAAGATCGTAAAGAAAGAGAGAGGCAAATTGAATTAGATAGGATTGAGCAAGAGGAAAAAGATAAACTTAGGAAATTTGAGTTAGATAAACTTGAAAAACAACTTGAGGTAGATAAACTTGAAAAACAACTTGAGGTAGATAAACTTGAAAAACAACTTGAGGCAGATAAACTCGAAAAACAGCAACAACTTGAATTACAAAAGCTTGAAAAAGAACAGCAATTTGAATTAGAAAAATTGCGTATTCAAAATTCTGCGGATATTGTTAGTGTTTCATCTAATGAATCAAATGTAGATTTTCATAGAACTCCTAAGGTAAATTTAAAGGATTTAGTTCCGCGCTTTGATTCTAAATTAATTGATATAACTCTTTTCTTTATGATTTTTGAAAGGCAAGCCGAGAAAGCTAAAGTTTCTCAGGAACATTTGGTCAGTCAATTAATTCCTTTGTTACCTTCTGATATTGCCGAAATTATTGTAAAACAACCAGCAGATAAATGTGATGATTTTCAACATGTAAAGAAAGTTTTGTTAGATAGGTTTAGGCTAAGTACAGGCGCCTTAAAACAAAAATTTGAAACTCATCAAAGAAAATCTGGTGAATTATGGGTGGATCTGATTTATGAGTTAAGGGGTTATCTAGATAATTGGTTAGAGTCGTTAGAAGTGAGGGATTTTGATTCACTAAAAGAACTAATGCTCACGGAACAATTGGAAAAACGTGTCCCTTTTGAGATAAAAGAAAAATTTATGGATGATTGGGAGGAAATAAAGATTGCTTCTAAACTCGCGGAAAAATCGGATAAATTTGAGAGTATAAGAAGAGAATTTAACAGGTCGGATAGAAAACTGTGGGAAAATAAATCTTTTCAGGATAAGCAAAAAGACAGCTTTAATTCTAAAAGTAGAAAGGAAATTAAACCAAAATCGGAATTTGAGAATACGAAAGAGAGTGGGAAAACTGACCAATTTAAGAGGGACAATGCTTTCGAAAAGCAAAGACAAGTCCAATGTTATAATTGTTTGGCTGTGGGTCACATCCGTCCAAATTGTCCGGAATTATTAAAAAGTAAAACTAATTATGAGGATAAAAGCATAGCTTGGATCATTACTAGTGATGGGAAAAGTGAAAATAATAGGGAAGGTGTGGAAACCGAATTACCTATGGTTGATTTATGCGTGAATGGTAAGAAAGTAAAAGCGATTAAGGACACAGGTGCGCAAATTGCGGTTTTTGATGCTAATGACATTCCGTGGAGTGCTAAGAAAGTGGGAAATGTCTTTCTTATACCGGCCCTCGGAAATAGACAAAAAGCGGATTTAGTGTCAGTGCCGGTTGCTTTGATGGAAGGTGAAAAAGAGTATGTTAAAAAAAATGTGGTGGTTGCAGTTGTGAGAAAACTAAATTCTCCGCCCCTTATAACACCAGCTGTTTATGAATTATTAAAGTTAGGAAATATGGATAAGCAAAATTCAGTGTGTAAACAGGTGGAAAATCAGAGAGAATTAAATGGGCAGGGAACCTTCAGATTGTCTAGCGATCATGAGCAAATATTTGTTAGAAAAATGGTTGTAAATGAAATCTGTGAAAGGGATAATAAGTCTGTTAATGAGATAGAGATAAATTCATCGGGAGACGTGACTGATAGGAATTTGGAAAAAGGGTCTAAATTGATCGATACAAAAGATGATGCGTCTCAAATGGATATGGTTAAAAGGTCATGTAAGAGAGGTCAATTTCGTGAAAAGAATTCTGAGCATGATGTAAATACACCCAGGTATTTTGTTGGTAGTATGGGATTCATACATGTTAGAAATAGAATTAGTAAGAAATTGAGTTCACCTATGACTGTGGCCAGTAAATTTAACTCTGGGATGAAAGATAATGATGGAGAAAATTGGGGGGCTAAATGCCAAGAAAATGGATATGGAAATTCAAAGTTAAAAAGAATGGAGCATTCTGTTTTTAAAACGGATCACAAAGAAAGATTTATTAAAATCAAACAAGATTTAGATAGGAAAAATTATGATTATGAAGTTGTAAAGCGAAATTTATTGTCGAAAAGATTTTCTGATAGAAGTAATTTAGATATTGGCTTTCGGGAGAATTCTCTAAATTAAGTTTATTCTAAATTTGGGAGTACTCATTATTGTAATATCTGTATTGTGTTTATTTATCATTTAATGCTTAATATTTTCGTAATAGTAAAACTTCATTAATTTAATAATTGCATGATTTAGTATGCGTTCTTTTTGTTTGTAGAAGTGTCTAAATTTAGGCTTTTAAGCAAGTTTTTAAGAGAATCGTTTTAGGCATTGTGTTGTATATAGATTTTTTCTTTCTTTTTATTATTATTATTTTTTTTTTTTTGTTAGAATCATGTAAAGTGTAATCTGTATTTGGTATTATATGTATGTGAAGTATTTCAAAATTGTTTCTTAGGGCATCAATTGTATAAATTATTCCTGGAATTATACTTAGGTATTGTAGGTGAGGGAGTATAGTAAATCCTATTGACAGTGTGGTCTATCAAATACTGAGTATCGGAATGTGTTTGTATTCTATAGGGATTTTTCATGTGTTATTCTAAATTCCTTTATACTTTGATGACCTCTTTAGAAATTGATTGAAGGAGCTTATTCTATTAATATATATGCCAAATTTCTTCTAGAAATTTTTTCTTAGGGGGAGGTGTTGTGATGAGTTGACATGTTTCAACTCCTCCCTTATTTGTGGAAAAAGGATAATCTCTCTGGAATGAAAATAATATGACAGATTGATCTCTATTGACAAAAATTCTATCAATAGTGTGAATTTCATTTTCATTTTGAGATAAGCCAAGCTGCAATACATGCTTTGTATTGAATGGTGTGTTATCTGAATGAGTAGATAAGAATTGTAAAGTATTGTTCTTGTGGATACAAAGAACTGGACCCCTACGACATGCAATGTTTTCTGGGAAATTCCTGGAATGCAAGGAAAGCCTCTGGGAAGTGAAATTGCAGACGGCAGTTGATGGTGGAAGGAGTTGAATGTTGAATCAGTTGGATTTGGAATACTCGAGAGTGAGGTTCCACTTTGAGCGGACGTGAGAATCTGAGTTTGTCTGACCATGTAAATTTACAGCATGGATGCTTATCATAATTTTTCATTTTTACTTTTGTTTTCTTTTTTTAATGTGTTAATTTAAAATAAAGTTTTTTTCGTTTAAAACGATAAATGGAATTTATTAATTATATATACAACGTCTCACGCTACCACAATATATATATATATATATATATATATATACACTGATCAAAACAATTAAAGGATCTTTGAAGTTTTATATAAAATAAAGATATAAACGAAATTTTTTTTGCCGAAAATAGAAGAAGAGAATCACAAATGCAAATTTTTCTAGTTTTCAAACTGTGGAGTATGCAAATTTTGAGTTCGACGTCAAAAACGTCGCTTCAGCGGCAGCGAATGAAATTTGACTTTCAACTGGATAAAAGAGAATGAAGACAAGGATGATCGGCATTCAGTGATTGCTTTGTTTCGATGAGTACGATGTCTCAGCGAAGTCATTTGACAGATTCAGAAGCTTGGAGAATTGTTGGTAGGTTAGAAGGGGGCCAAACTCAAGCCGAAGTAGCGCAAGCCATTGGAGTGTCACAAAGTGTCATTTCCAGGATCTGGAACCGTTTTTTGGAGAGTGGATGTGCAGGCCGAAGACCAGGGCAAGGTCGTAGACGGGCAACAACGCCCAATGAAGATCGGTATTTAGCGTTAACAGCTCGGAGACACCGAAACATGAACGCTACTCTTCTCCAACAACACCTTCGCTTGGCTACAGGCACCACGATTTCAACTCAGACTGCCCAAAACCGGCTCCATG
This sequence comes from Maratus michaelseni, assembly GCA_963931845.1. Taxonomy (NCBI): domain Eukaryota; kingdom Metazoa; phylum Arthropoda; class Arachnida; order Araneae; family Salticidae; genus Maratus; species Maratus michaelseni. The sequence goes on along the minus strand of OZ007591.1, from coordinate 157,045,351 downwards.
CTGTAGGTCTGTATGCTCGCCGACCGATGGTATGTGTTAGATTAACATCAAGGCATCGTCGCGACCGCAGGGAGTGGGCAACCGAGCATGTCAACTGAAGGAGAAATGAATGGAGCAATATTCTGTTTTCTGACGAGTCCCGTTTTTCTGTGCATCCGGATAATAGGCGTATTTTCATCTGGAGGGACCGTGGCAGTAGGAATAATCCTGCGTTCGTGCACAAAAGTGTCAGATTTGGCGGTGGAAGAGTGTTGGTGTATGGTGGCATCTCCATTGACGGGCTCACTGACCTCTACATCATTCGAGATGGAGCTCTGACTGGTCGCCGATATAGGGATGAGATCCTCAGACCTATTGTAGTCCCTTACGCTGCAGCAATCGGAGATAACTTCATTTTAATGGACGATAACTGCAGGCCACATCGTGCAAACCTGGTGGAGGATTTCCTTTTCGAGGAAGGAATCGTTCGAATGGAATGGCCAGCGTGTTCTCCAGACATGAATCCAATCGAGCACGTTTGGGACGCTCTAGGAAGACGAGTTTCTGGCCGCCAACAACCCCCACAAACTCTCCAAGAACTGGAAAGAGCTCTTCTGGAAGAGTGGGGCAGAATACCCCAACTCGTCATTAATAGCCTCATTGAGTCCATGCGTCAAAGGTGTTCAACGTTGCTGGCCGCCCGTGGAAACCATACCCCCTACTGAAAATGATTTTCTTTGAAGAAAACACCTTTTCTTATTCTTTTTTTCTCATATGCACAAATTGTGTTTTTTTCCTTTTGTACACAAATGCGCAATAAAATGCGTTTTTTTCTGCCAAACATGTGTAATTTATTCTCATATAACCTACTATGTCTGTCGACCATGTATCAATCAGCTAAAAAGTTTCCCAGATACAAAATCCACCTAAAACTGCAATATCCTTTAATTGTTTTGAGCAGTGTATATATATATATATATATATATATATATATATAACCACACACGATATTTCCTCGTATTAGAATATATGATGAATTACATCTTGAGTTATAAGCGATTGTTGGCTTACGACGAAAGTTTTTTCCTTTGCCACACTCAGAAATTCGGTTCAAAACGCCAATTTTAACAACATTTTCTGTATCGTAAAATGCAAAATATTGAACCATTATATAGTTTCTGTACAATAGCACCTGCCCATTTCATGCATTTGCATACAAAAATGAATTCAGGAATGCGTCAGAAAATAGCTCGTTTGGATTTGAGAACAGACTTAATAACTTTTGTGCTGTTAAATAACTAAGTAATAAAAATTAAAGTACAGCAGTACAGAGTAAAAAAATTGCTAAGATTTTTATAAAGCCTTCCATATGTTGTACTAAATTTATCTTTTGAAATAGTTAATATTTCCTACTTAGAGAATCTTTTAGAGACTGATCAATTAATCAGATCATTTTTGCGTAGCTATATTTGTTTTATGAATCTGGCATTACTTCTCGTACACTTTTTTCAAACCTTAAAATATGATTCTGAACAATGAAAATAATATTGTCTTGTCTTAGTAATCAAAAAAATGACTTAATAATCATTTTAAACAAATAATCAGAAATAAATAAATATCGCCTAAACTTGAAATTTTTTCTTAGACTCCACTAAAAGGAACATGAGAAAAAATAAACAATAAATAAACATAAATGTAATATTTTACATATTATTTCAAAGCCTGGAGATTTTTGCCAAAATCAAATAAGGTTTTCTGAGAATGAGAAAGAATGTTGGACGAGTATTTAAATATTTTTACATTCACAATAATTTCAAGTCAGAGGACAAAAGAAATTTAGGCACTTCTATGCTATAGGGGTCATTTATAAATTCATTTTCATTCGGAAATGCATAAAATTAGCAGGTGTTCTTATTCAAAAACTGTGTAATCGAATGACATTTTCCATTTTTCGGTAAAGGCAGAAGATCTTTCAGAAAATAAGTCAAATTTGGCGTTTTGAACCTAATTCCCGACGCGACAGCCCGAAAAATAAGAAAACTTATCGTCACGTGACAAGAATCACTTGTAATTTATTTATTAAAAAATAGAAAACGTTATTCGATTCCAAATCGCTTCAAATAGTCAGGTCTGTCAATCTTATTCATTTACGCTTAAAAATGAGTCGGAAAATGTGTCAGAAAGTTTCACGTTGTTAAGCAGGGAATTCGAGAACCACCTTAAAAGCAATGTCACGAAATAGTATCGTTAACGTCTAGCTACACCAAAATGAGGATACAATATGCTTTCTATGTTTCGCAAATTTCTTAATTCACATATAAATAAAGACTAATCGATCTTTGAATACGACTCTCCATTGAACAAACTAAATCATATACCGGTTGGCCAGTTATAACCAATCTAGAAAGTTAAAAGATTTATACAATAGTACGAAGCAACCGCGTTCTTTATAACCAGTTTAGAAATAAACTGAAAAAAGTTTCTGTTTTAGGATGTCGTTAGTCACTGGGGGAAAAAAATAAACTAAAAATAAAATGTTGATTTTACAGTATAATACTGGCACCCCAGCAGCCAGTATTATACCGTTAAATTAACTAAACAGTAAAATAAGCAGTAATACACCACCGCTACTGTAAAATCAATAATTTTTTTTTTGCAGTGTATTATTTATGTACAGCTGAAAGTAACATAGCATGTTAATGATAGTTAAATATTCCAAAATGCAACGGTATCTTTAAACTCTCATGCAAGAAAACATAGATTTAATGCACTGATCATTGTGATCCACTACGTGAATTAAGCATTGCGTGTACGAAGGAGCAAAATTCGGAACTTCTTCACTAATTAGGATTTTAAATGATTAAGAAGCAAATTCTGAGAAATATATATATAAGGCGGTCGCTATCTTTACATTTGCATCTATACTTAGATACATATACCTATTTACATGCATTTCTGTTACATACTTATACATATATATATGTAATAGGTACAATATGCCAATATATATATACTTACGCAGGACAATTTACATAGAACAAACAACGTACTTACCATGAATAAGGTCACTGTGCCTAAATGTGACGACCCATACATGCGACAATTTTCTTTTACTTAAAACATTAACGTAAGAATCGCATATAAATGATATAATGAAACATCCGAACTTCAGATACATCCGCAATTAAAATAAATTTCGTCCCCGGTGAAATACTGTCCCCCAGCTAATATAAGTTATATTTAGAAATTTAGAAAAACTTTCTCTATGCTCTGAGTGAAAGAGAAAAAATTCAATTCTTCTAGAACTAAAATTTACCGAGTTTTGTTGACTTTGAATTTTATGAATTTTCGATGTTTACTAGGACTAAAACTGGAATAACGTGTTTTTATACAACCAATTATACAATAATGGCTTTTCAATAAATAGTAATAACGACTATTCTGTAACTAATAGGGAATTTTTCATAATCCCAATTCAACTAAAACGTAAAAAATATATATTAACTTGAGAAATCTTCCATAACCGAACTGTCTTATAATTTTTAATAATACAGCTTTTTCAACAAAAAAAATAATAGCTACTCTGCCACTAAAATGGGATTAGGAACATTTAAAAATTGGCGATTGAAAAATGTGTCTACTGACAGCAAGCGACTTAACAGTATTTCCTAATTTTAACCTTTAAATTACGGACTACAATCAAAATGTAATAAAATTTACTGATTAAATAAACATTATATATACAAGATACCATAAATACTTAAAGTTTTTTTTTTTTTAATTTATGAAGGTTTCCAGTCTCTATATCTTCTTTTTTTCTCCCCTCTTAAATAAAGTTAACCACTTACTTTGTTTAGTTGTAATGGCTGGCTCTATTAAGAACTTAATAGAGGTCATTTATTTCTTTTTCCCCACAGCTAATTTTTTCCCCTTTTCTTTATCCCGCACACAACACTTAATTTACAAAAAAAAAAAAAAAAAAAAAAAAGAGAGAGAGAGAAATAACGCGGTTTTATTTTTTTTCTTTATTCTTGTGTAAATGCTTCCGTAGCGAAAATTGAAATATTTGAAATCAACCACTTGACATTCTTTCTTTTTTCTTTTTTATGTATTTTAAATAAGAACCTTTTAAGGCTGTTCTCAAATCAAAAGAGCTGCTTTCTGACAAAATTTTTAATTCCTTTTTGTTCGGAAATGCATGAAATTGGCAGGCGTGCTTCTTCAGAAACTATGTAATCGACTGTTATTTTCCTTTTTTTTTGGTACAGGCAAAAGATCTTTCAGAAAATACTGTCAAAGCTGGTTTTTTGAGCCGAATTTCCGGACGCGATAGCGCGGTAAAGGAGTAAAACCTGTCGTCACGTGACATCAGCGCTTATATAACTCGATATGCAATTCATTTACCAAAGAAATGGAAAACACTATTCGATTCCAAATTGCTTTAATTATCAGACCTGCAAGTGCCCTGCTTTTTCTTTTAAAAATGAATCCGTAAATGTGTCATAAAGTTTCGCGTTGTTGAGCAAGGAAAAATATTTTTTTGAGAACCGAGTTAACACTTTTGAAAATTTGTAATCATATTTTATTTTTATGATAAAATGCAAGACATTCAAGAGCCTTCGAAGGTGTTTGGATAGCGTAATAAAATAACATAGCATATTTATGAAATGTAATAGTAAACGTAATAGTAAACGTAAACATAGTAATAGCTTTGGAAGCAAATATTAATAAAGTTCTTTTTTTAATAAAAATAATTTCAACTAACTTTTAATACAAATTTTAATACTGAACATGTTTTTAATATAAATCAATGAAATTAATTTATGAAAAAAATAACTTTTAGTGAAATATTTATAAATGACTTATTTCGACCATTTGCTCTAGCTCTAAATTATGTTATAATAATTCTAAATAATGTTATATACAAAAATAACATAACACATTTACGAAACGTTAATAGTAATAGCTTTGGAAGGAATTTTAATGAACAGATTATTTTTTTTAATAAAAATAATTTCAACTAACTTTTAAATACAAATTTTAACACTGAGCATGTTTTTCATTAAAATCAATTAAATTAATTTATGAAGAAAATAATTTTTAGTGAAATATTTATAAATGACTTATTTCGACCATTTGCTCTAACTTTGAATTTTGTTATAATATTTCTAAATAATGTTATATGCACAAATAACGATTCCTTGACACAATTTTTCTTATAGCAAGGTAAAAAGGGTACTATAGAACATTCTTAAATAAAATTAATTAGAGTAATCAAAATTATTTAAACTTTGAAACAACACTTAAAAAAATTATATTATTTCCTCTTATTGGTAATTTATCGGCTCTAAGCAGATGTTTATAACTATACTTTTTTACTCAACGAAAAGCATTATCATGTTATTAAGAAGTTCTATTAAATATAAACAAATTGTATAATTTTAGATGTTCACAAATTATAAAAACATAATATACTGAAATTAGTTATAAAAAAAGTAATAATAAGGTTATATACCTAAATTTTTATGAATTATTTACATATTATACAGATGCATTTAACACGTGGATTCCACATTTCGGTTCAGCACCCGCGCTAGTGCGATTTTGGATGAACTTCAACAGCAATATTGTGATAATGAAATATAACACATGATTCCTACACAAAATTTAATCGGAAATCGTGCTGTGATATTTATATTTATCAAAATTTTTATTTTATTAATGAAAAATGCAAATCAGTGTAAACATGTTTTCAAAAAAAAGCCGATATTTAAAATTTTGAGCGGTGCGAATTCGCATTAGTTCACGGGTTACAATATACACTACTCTAAATAACACCAGTAGTTTTTGGCTATTGCCTACATATCGTTTTGGGGGAAAATATAAGCAATGAAACACGCAGAAATCACTGGAAAATATCAATTAATTATCAATCAACTGGAAAAGCCATTGGAAACTATACATATACGAATTACATATATTTATTATTTTTATTTATTAATTTCATTAATTTATTATGTATAAAAAAAATTAAAATATAAAAACTACATTTTACAGAATTCATTTTTATGGAAATTCAGATTATGGCGAACTTTAATACTATTACTGATATCGTATTCATTTAGCAATATAATATTATTATCATCGTAAAGTTAAGTTCCATTTCAAAACAAATTAGATAGAAACAGGAATATTTTAGAGAAATTTCATAAAATATTGTTTAATTATGCCAGTAGAAGAAACATTTATCGCTAAAAAGAGAAAAAGAGAAAAAGTATTACAATTATTTTTAAAATCTCACTTGGATTGAAAAAGTCTAATTGCATTAAAAAGTAATTAGAAAAAACAATCTCTCACAAACAATAATACTTTTCTCATTTTTACTTTCTTCTATCTATATACAAGCAGAAAGTATTGGATTCGCGAAAAATTTCGACGGTTTTTAACGGATTTATACGTTTTAGAAGGCTTTGAATACGATTAGACTGTTTTTTAAAAAAAATGTCTGTCTGTGTGTCTGTATGTGACACAAATTTTCTTGGCGCTTACGATCGATTGTGTAGAAAAGGATGAAAATTCATATAAAATTCTATCCTTATATGAATTGGTGCTGAATATTTTTTGGACAAAATCTCCTAAAGAGGGGTTGCCGCAAGTCGATGACTTGTTCGATTTATGTGTTGCTTATATCTCCAGTTTATGTGCGCAGAATTCAACGAACCTCATAATAGAACCCTCATAATAGGAATAGATTGTAATTCAGTTTTGGTTGCGGTCATCTAAGGGGAGGTGCCGAAATTCGATGATTTGTTCGAAATATACGGTGCTTATATCACCAGCTTAAATACAAAGAATTCAACGAAATTTCACGCTTAACTTCCTGAATACATTGTCATTCAATTTTGGTAGCAGACATCCAAGAGCAGCTGATTGCTAATATTATAAATGTATTATTATTTAAACTGTTTGAATATTATGTGTAAATAACACACATAATACGTTATATAATGAAATATTAAACGCCTCAAATAAATTTATATAAAGTATTGCGCTTAAATAATAGTTATATATTGTTACAGTATATTACTTACAATATGGTCGATCATGTACATGCATTTTATCAAACTGTATGCATGAAGTAAGTAAATTTGTTTTCCCTGCATTAAAAAAATCAATATGTCCACGATTCCATAACAATACTATGCATTTATACATATTAAAAAAGTCTATTTGCGCTAAATCGATGTTATTTCTTGTACTATATATAAATCATCTAATTGATTTGATATATATTGAAGAAAGTTTCGTCATGGCCACAACATATTAGTTTTTCAATTTATTTATCTCCATTGTGACGATTGGCAAGTATGCGTACCGAAAAGGGTTCGCAAATTCCTTGAATTTGAATACCATTATTTCCGAACAGTAATTGTCGCCTTGTCTGATCACAGAATTTCAGCGATTACATAAAGTGAAAAACACTATTTGAAAATAGTGGTAACGGAAAATTAAAAGAAGTATGCGGGGTACTCGTCGCGAAGAGATTAATAGGAATAATAGGTTCTCTTATGGAATGGGGGGGGGGGGGGGAATGGTGTTCGGCATCAGCCTCAATTTCTCAAACCCCCAGAGTCTATATTAACTGTTTAACTTTCTCACGATGTTTTAAAGTTTGAGTTTAAACAATATTTATCTTTAGAACGTGAAGAAATAAGAATTTCTGAATTTTTTTGTCTCATAATACCAAGGGAAAAAACTTCGTAAACACACCATAAAGAAGAAGTTAATGCAACGCGGTTTCGAAAGAAATAATATTTCTTCATCATGCACAAAACGAGGTCTTGCTACTACGAGAGCAGAAGGAAGTCTTCCTTTTGCTCGGTTATAGGTAGGATGTACAACAGATAATAAGTACACATTAATTGTGGAACTATATAGGGACAGGTTAACGATTTACTAAAAGATTTACAAGAAAGAATTGCATGTTCTATGAGCAAACCAAACAACTATACTTGCATAGGTCTGATAAGAAAGTCTCTGGATAGTGGATAATATTATTGTTCCAAAACTTGTAGGTAAAGCAAGTTGTTTCTTAGCAGTGGGGTTGTGATTTATCCATTGAATGGGGGTGGGGAGGTTGGCGAGAAAAGAAAACACTGGATCTGGACTTTCCTAAAATTGACTGACCGTCTACCCTGGCAACAGGGCCAATAATAGAAAAAGTTTTTTTTTTTTTTTATCGGAGCTACACAGTAGACTATACAGATTCCCAACGGAATGCAAGAGTGAGTAGAATGCTGGAATACCATACCCACATGGTGCACGAAAGAACCAATAAGACTCGTTTAACCCTCGTTTAGAGAACAATAGTTGGGATGTTACCTATTGCGTGAAACTATTATCTCAAAGAACTATAACGCGTTAGATTACATAAATTTTGTACCAGTTTGCAGAATTTTTGGAAATTTTGTACTCAAAATATAAAATAAACCTAAAATCATAAAAATGTTTTATTTATTCCAGAAGGTACTTGCAAGAAACATCCTAAAAGCACACTTACCGCAAATTTAAAATAATTTTCTCTCAATAATAATAATAAAAAAAAAAATCGTGGTATTAAAACGACATTTATGATGTCCACGGATTATTTTCAACGGATTAAAAATATTTGAAATATGATTGTAGATTCACAGTCTATTGAGAGTTAGTCGCATCTTCAAATATGTATAAATACATAGTATCTGCATAAATGATCTTTAAACGCCCCACTTTGCAACTGCCACTACTGGCTACAAATATAAGTTCGAGGATCAATTTATGGTAATGCTGAAAATTTTGTATGCTTACTCCGAATCGATTAAGATGCATTTTTCGTTTTTCCCCATACGAGAATGTAACAGAAGCCATTTTTAAGATCCTTAAAAAAGGAATCATATAAAAATAAACCTAACAGTAAACAGGATAATGAATGTATATAAAACATTTGCTGTAAAATTTTTCGAGACTTCAATTTCACAATCCAACAGCCATTTATCTGCTGTGCTTACATACAGGGTGTCCACAAAAGAAGTATGCAATTTCCATATTCTACCTCTTAAAACAAGTACATGAATCATAATATAGTAAAATTTATCCAAACGGAATCCTGTCTTAAATGAAAAAATATCATGGTCCCGGCAATAGAAATAATGCTATACAGTTATGCCTGCTAAGAAGAAAACCTGTCTAAAAGGGATTTTTTCCCTATCTTTAGAGATTCCATTTTCACAGGTTTTACTGCATAAGAATTCACGTTCACATACAATATATAAAATTTTTGCTTTTAAAACATAAGGGTATTTTCGCATATGTTGGCTAATAGGAAAGCGAGACGATAGTTCATTGGTAGTTAATTTAGACTGCTCATTATAATCAAGAAATATTTTTCATTCTTCGTGATTTTCCTATAAGAGGGCAACATTATATGCGAAATCCTATGGAAAACATCTAATATTGTAGTACCTTAATCCCGAGAATCACTGAAACGATTTCAATATATTTCTATATATAATTTTGGCAGTAAGCTAAGCTATAAAAGGATCGTTTGGCAAGAAATAAAAATGAAAATGCAACAGTTACACGTCTATAATTCTCATGATTTTTTTATATAAATAAGAACAGATTTTTCAAAAAATATACATTGAAATCGATAAGTAATTCTCGAGAAAAAAGTGTGTTTTCTATGGGCTCTCTACACTGCAAAAAATAATTGTTGATTTTACAGTATAAAACTGGCACCCCAGCTGCCAGTATTATACCGTAAAATTAACAGTATTAAACAGTAAAAAAAGCAGTAATACGCTGCCGTGCAAGCAGTAATACGCTACCGCGCAGGGTGCCAGTTTTATAATGTAAAATCAACAATTATTTTTTGCAGTGTAGCTAATGTATAGGATCTCTGGCTAATAGACCAGTGGCATCTTCTTTTAAATTACCCATTTGCATGTCTATTATATTTTTTAATGATTTTTTTTTTTACAATATATACCTGTTGTCAATGTCTAACAGAGTACTTTCGTACTTTTTCGATTTTGGTTGCAGTTTTTATTTTTTATTTTTTCCTAAGGGCACTTTCATTTTTGAAACCTTAGACATCAACCTCAGGTATGTTAAGCAAAAGGGAAAAACAATATTGAAATTCACACGAGTAATTTGAAAATAATACAAGCCATTTGGATTAACATTAGTACAGACAGCAAAATTACTTTTTATATTCCTTTTAAAATGCTTCTAGAGCAAATTGTGCTAAATAATCATGTTACGTGTCAGGCTCTCAGTAGCACATGCTTGTATATATATATATATATATATATTATATATATGAATTTGAAAGACACAATACATCATATAGCAATTAAAACTTTATAATAAGACCATTATATAAAAAAAAAATACGGTCATTTCACATTATCTGTATAAATTTACCAATTTTATGTAATAATAATAAAAGTATACACACAAGAAAATTGTTTTTAATTTCCTTTTAAAAAGCTTCTAGGGCATGTTATATATAAGTGTTTGAAAAATGTACAAAACTATGTTGCGTGTCAGGCACTGAATAGCACATATGCCTATGTTTCTATAATTATATTAATTCGAAAGACACAATACATATTATAGCGATAAATAAATTATAACAATACAATCATATAAAAAAACACACAATACATATAGTAATTGAAAAGTTATAACAAAACAGTTTTATAAAGAAACACACATACATATAGCAATTAAAAAGTTATAAAATGACTAACATTTTAAAAAATATAAAAAGTTACTAGAATAATTGACAAAATGGTGAACAGGCAATTAAAAAATACCAATGAGTTAAAACTTGAAACAAAATTATGGAGAGACAACCAAATGGTATTTAAAATAGTTAAAAGAAATAGTAGTAAAGCTATTCGGAACATACAATATATCTAGAATATCTAGAAATTAGAATTAGAATTTAGAAAGCCCTTCTTAGTAGTTACACTAAAAAAAAAAAAAAAAAAAAAAAGGTTGATTTTACAGTATAATGCTGGCAGCTGGGGTGCCAATATTATACTGTAAAATCAACAATTTTTTTTTTTTTTTTTTGCAGTGAACGTTTCTTCAAAAACATACACGTAATTGGTAAGTCAGATTGCTATTCTTGGAATACTGCTATTGTTTTCGAAAAAGTACGTTGAATTTGGAATAAATCTATAAATAAATCAATCATTTTCTTATAAAATATTCATTTTTTTATTTATTTTAAAGAAATTTATTTTGAAATTGTGTATTGCCTTTAGTTGCCGGAAAAACTTCGTGTGGCAAAAGCATCCCAAACATGGAAAGAAGTCTCAGAATAGAATTATGGATGACTCCCTTATTAGTCATTCATTCTTTATTTTTATTTATTTATTTATTTTAATATAAAAGTTTGTTATATCTTGTGATGGATTAAATACCGATCGCGAAAAGGCAATAACTACCTTCTAATGGACGAATTTAAAAAATATATAATGTTATTTCGGCTATTTGAATATGTTTCTGTGACGTTTGATTATAGAATCATGGTGATGTTTTCAAAGCAAGTTATAACTATAAATTACATACAATTGCCAATTAGAGACATGTGAACACATCCAGCCTCAACCACTAGCCCTAAAATCACCTCAAGTGGACTTTTTGCAATGCAAGTACACTGAAAAAAAATGATTTTATTGTATAATACTGACACACCCCGGCTGCTAAGTATTATACCATATAGTAATTACACCGCATTATAGTATTATATTATAAACTGCCGCGCATGCACGGTATCGTATTACCGCTTATTTTACTGTTTATTACTGTTGATTTTACGGTATAATACTAGCAGCTGGGATGCCAGTATTATATTGTAAAATCAACTTTTTTTTTTTTTTTTTAAAGTGGTGATTTACAAAAGAAGTATTTTTAGAAATATTTAAATTAAAGATAATTTAAAAGTTAACAAGTATTATATATATATATATATATATATATATATATATATCTGCTCCATCTGGCGCATAAATAAAACATGCCAAAAATGCTGTATTATTTTTGTTGTTCAGTTTTGACAATTTCTTTAGGTTTATTTTATTTTAATTATGCATCCTTCTAAGATCATCTGTGTTGTCAAATGAAGCCTGACAAGAGTATCTTAGTTCTAATCTGAAGAACTTGTCGATAATTCCTGGTGGATTTGAAGAACACTTTCATTTAAACTTTCATTTAGCCTCTCTTCTAAAGCGCACATAACCAGTTTTATATTGACCGATTCGTGTATATAGCTTATATTACTGTATATTAACGTAAGTGGAGTTCTAATCATTAGTGAAAAGATTCGCCTTCTTCTTTAGTTAAGAAATAAAATTTAATGTTGGAACTATAATTAAAACTTGTATGGTTTGAAATATTCCTTTTGTAATTTCAGCTCGAGTGCATGATTCTCTAATTTTTTTTTTTCTTTCAACCACCGAAACATCAATAAAGCCTTAATATTTGATTGGAAAATCCATCTTTATAATAAACGTGCTTGCTTCGACTTTTTGACAAGTGAGGCCCTAGGTAGCTGCTAATGGGCCTGCTTGTGAAACTGCTTCTGCTGCTTCTGATATGGAAGCTACTTAAAGTTTTGCATGCGATGATTAATTTGAACCAACAAAACTACTGCGGATGATGCGCCGTTCACTGGCGCCACCCACTATGCATAAGGAGCGAACTTATATCAGCTTTATTTCCAGTTTTCTCGCTTTAATTCCTTATTGACCTGCCATAAATTTTAGGAGGGGGGGGGGTGCAGAAGAACGAGTGGGGTATTTTATATTTGGAAATGGAGGAAAAAATTATTTCATTAAACAACGCTTGTTTAATGAGAGAGAATTCCTTTGTTGTCTAGTTAAAGGAAATTACACACACACGCATGCCACAGACTATAAAAATTATACAAGTTGTAAATTTCCAACTGGACGAAAAATGTCCGGGACAGGATTCGAACCTGGGATCGCTTGGCTGAAGCCGGCACGCTCTAACACTGAGCTATCCCGGTCGAATCTGGAGGGCATAATTCATCCAGTTAACCTTATTGATCAAAGCATCTGGTCTGATATTTTAATCAGCTCAACAGAAAAGATCGCAGGTAATGGAACTCCAGTAAACGCTGGATACGTGAATACACTACAATCCTCCAGATTCGACCGGGATAGCTCAGTGGTAGAGCGTGGCGGCTTCAGCCAGGCGATCCCAGGTTCGAATCCTGGCCCGGACATTTTTCGTCCAGTTGGAAATTTACAACTTGTATGATTGCTTTACCAATTTGAAATAACTGTGTTAAAAAATAATCTAGTATAAAAATTATGTCAATGATGTAATCTAAAATTTTGAATAAATAAATAAATAAAATAAGTTTAGAAGTAGTTCTGCAACTCTAACCTTATGCATAATATGCAGATTTCCATCTCACCCGTAATACATAATATTTTTAAGTATAACATATAGTGGTGCAGTTCTTGCCAAAGAATTCGTTCCAGAGAACCGAATCAAACTTTACCATAAGAAATAATGAAAATATAATTAATTTGCTCTCAGGTTACTTCCTGTTTCAGTGCACTGTGTAATAGTGCAGTAAAATACATAAAAACTCATTAGAATACTAGTACATGCGACAATGACAATTTTATAATATTTTATTAAAAGCTAAACAAAAACACTCACACCTTTATTAGTAAAACTTTGGATTACATGAAATTGAGAAAAAGACAAGGGGTTTCCATTCTAATTTTTTAGATCATTACACTGCAAAAAAAAATTGTTGATTTTACAGTATAAAACTGGCACCCCAGCTGCCAGTTTTATACCGTAAAATTAACAGTATTAAACAATAAAATAAGCAGTAATACGCTGCCGTGCAAGCAGTAATACGCTACCGCGAATGCGTGGTATGCGTATTACTGCTTGCACGGCAGCGTATTACTGCTTATTTTACTGATTAATACTGTTAATTTTACGGTATAATACTGGCAGCTGGCTCCAGTTTTATACTGTAAAATCAACAATTATTTTTTGCAGTGTAGATACACTAAATTAACTTGCTATTTTTAAATACATGAAATTCGAATAATTAAATACATGAATGCATGAAATTCGTTCTGAAATCAGTATATCGCATGTACAGTATATGTGCTTCACGACCGTAAAGAATAAAATTGAATAGAATAAAAATCAGTTGATTCATCAACCTTACTGAATATAATCTCAAAATGCATACATTTCGTCGCTGAAACCCCTGTACCTCATATAGGTGCTCTTTGCACCCAAAAGAAAAAAAATAATAATTCAGTCGCTTTTACTACGTTTGTTCATTTGGTCGATTTGTCGACGAGACTGTTCGAGACTTAATCGAATTTTGCTCAAATGTCTTCTTCGAGAACCGAATTTGTCGACAGCTGGGGTGTTCGAGAACCGAGGTTGTGTTGTATAATGTTTTGAAAACTGTAATACTAAAATTTTTGCTGTGTGTTATAGTGCGCGCACAAAACATGTTTTTGAAGAGACGTAAATACTGAGAAGTGCTTCCGAATTTTTTTTTCTACATTTTAGATATATATTTCAACCCACCCTGCTATTTCTTTTAACTATTTAAAAACTTCTATACTTTCATTAGTTCGGCATCTCTGCAGTATTTAATGCATACTAGAATTAAATAGACCGGGGGTTACGGTTTATGAACAACTCTGAAAATATTACAGTACAATAATACTTTTTGAGCAGTCATTATATATCGATACTTATAATCCAATTTTATTTTCAACACAGTGGATTTCAAGTTTCTATCACATTAAACAACGTTGAATTAATATGATAATCTTCATGTATATAGATAAATAGACAGATTCACATGAAAGAAGCTTTTTTTCTGCCCTTGTAAATTTAATTGACTTTAACGTATTTTATTTAATGTCATTTTATTCTATCAGAAAAGCCTTATATAATCAACTCAGTCCGACTCTAATAACTCAACCAGATATTATGCTACATGAAAATAGTGAAATCTAATTTACTTACACTACTACATTACAACTTACTTACAATTTGTTTAGTTACACTTCAAAAAAGAAAATAACAGAGAGAAAGAGACAGAGAGAGAGAGAGAGAGAGAGAGAGAGAGAGAGAGAGAGAGAGAGAGAGAGTTTTTTTTACTTCAGTACACTGAAAATATATATATATATATATTGTTGATTTTACAGTATAATACTGGAACCCCAGCTGCCAGTATTATACCGTAAAATTAACAAAAATAAGCAGTAATACACTGTCGCGCATAAACATTAAAATAAGCAGTAATACACTGCCGCGCATGCACGGTAGTGTATTATTGCTTATTTTACTGTTTATTACTGTTAATTTTACGGTATAATACTGGCAGCTGAGATGCCAGTATTATACTGTAAAATCAAAAAAAATTTTTGCAGTGTAGCTTTGATATACATATGAAAAATCTATCTCTGACAGTGCACGTAGAGGATTTCTTTTCATTGAGTAGCACTATTTTCAAATAGTAATCTTCGCCTGATTTAAAGATGAAGATTCCTATTCGTAAACAGTGGTACACAAAAATAGGCACCTCTATGCACCCTCAATGACCGTAGAAAAAAAAAATAAGAACAAGGTTTTGAATAAACAAGTTAGTAAATGGTTAATTGTGATATATTCAATGAAATATTTTCTCGTCTGTTCAATGATATACAAATTAAATTACTCAAAGCCATAATAATTCCGAAATAAATCTCGCATAGAAATAACATATATTATTTATAACAATAAGAATAATAATAGACATATTATTTTAATACCACGACATCCGAAGGCGATTCACATACCCAGTAATCTTTGGTGAAGGAAAATGGATGCCTTCTTTATCATAGACTACCAAACCCGTCAGAGGTTAGACTCTTGAAAGCTCAGAATTTCATCTGCGTATCGGTGATACGTTCTTAGATACGGCTTTCGACACCAAGAGTGCGGGATTTTCTTAACTTTTTGATTACTTCTTGCCTATGTCCCGAGATTCATCATTGTGAAAAATTTCACATCTATCATCCTAATATATTCTGAGGCAGGGTTTTAAAATACAGATGTAAAAATCAACGTTAATATTCTAAGAAAGAATGATTTTGGTATCACCAAAAAAGAAAAAGAAGTATCTAAAAAGGGGTAAAAAACGATTATTTAAAAAATAGATTTATTAAAACCAAAGCGAGTACCCATGGTAATTCCTGCTCAAAAATTCGGTGCTAACATTTTGGATGAGAAAAAAAAAAGCTTATTACTAAAACACAGAGTTAATAACTTGAAAATAAATATCGCACAGAAAAAAGGCTGATATTATTATTTACAATAATAATAACAATAAGAACCATAATATTTTAATAACACAACACAATTACATCAGAAGCCAATTCGCATACCCAGTGATCTTCAGTGAAGAAAATTGGATGCTTTCTTTATGATATATACACTCTCCGCCCGCATCCCATCTTATTAGTTTATCCGAACGAATAATTGAATCATTTTTTCATGTTATTCCACTCATTAAACAAAAAGAAGAGGGGAAAAAAGGCTCTTTTCTTACAATATTAACTAACATCTCCACCTCCATTCAACTTAACCAAATGGTCAAACATCACACAGACTTAATATCGATTTGCCGACAGTAAAAATGGGCGGGGTTCTCTCAGTCACATTGCTTTATTTCATCTTCTTTTTTTTTTATTTCTTCCTTTTTTTTATTTCTTCCTTTTTTTTATTTCCATTTTATTATTTCTTTCAAAACCTTTGAATACGGCGATAAATGCGATGGCTTAGAAAAACTCTTTAAGCAGAAATTAAAGAGAAAGTTTAAGAAAAGAAGGGAAAAAAAAAATCAGTGTTTTCGGATACCAAAGAAAAGTTGAGATAAATCATGAATGGTTCACGGAAAAAGAAACAAGACCGAAAAATCATGCGCTGCGCAGTGATTATGACAAATTCCCCAGTTTTACTGAATTGTTACAATATTTTTACTCGTGTTACCATCTGTTTTATGCTGTTCAAATACAACTATTCGCAATTAATAAAATATTGCAAATTTTCAATTGTAGAAGAAACGAACAAGAAGTTTCGCACAGATTACTGTTTGAATTCAGGGGCACAAGAAAGGGAGGAGCCCATGGGCCCCAAACTCACACTATTTAAACGAATACATTTTTCTAAGTCACATGAGCTATCCGAAGTACTATTATTTTTTTTATCTTAAATGTTTGATAATTCATCTCTGAAAGAAAAAATACATGAAATACCCCTATAAGTATTGATTATATTTCTAACGTGTAACTTTACAAATCAAGAGCCTGAACATAAGCTCTGAAAGTTTACATTTTTCTTTTGAATTCCTTTTATTTAATATTTCGAGACTTTCAACCTGCAGTTTCATTTCTTTCACAGTGTTACTAAAACTAGATTTAAAGTATTTTCAGGAGATGCAACTCTTATAATCTGTAATAAGAAATACGATTAAAAACGTGGATATACTCTGTCTTTTTCATTTTCTTTAAAATCTTTTAATATATGAGAGGGCTCTGCCACCCCCCCCACCCCCCATCAAACCCCCATTGTCTCATAATTTGAGAGCCGTAACTCTGTAAAATTTTCAGTATCCTAAATTCTCTACCTGAAATGATCAAAATATTGCTTTTCTGATAATGCCATTAATAAATTACTTTGAAAGATTAAATAGGCTCAGAAATATTTTATTGTTTATTTATAGTACTAATTGCACAATTTATTTGAAACTGACTATTTAACCCCCCCCCCCCCTCCCCCTACCCATAAATTATGAATTTCTGCGTCACTGTATGAATCTCATCATAATTTGTTACATTATTTACTGCTATTTTACTTTGATTCATACTATTTAACAGCAACTGGGACTTAACCAAAACAGCACCGAAACTTTTCGATGTAGAGTTAATTCAAAAGTATCTTTAACGTAACAATTTTACACATTAAAAAAAAAAAAGCTAACTGATTCCTTATAAAAATGATTTCGAAAATGATCATTAATAGTAACAGGCAAAAATGCATTTAAAATTTGCGGTTCCAACCCAGATCGACATCGCAATGTTTACAACTTTATTTATTTATTTATTTATTCTGTTTTTTTTTTTTTTTTTTTTTTTTTTTGTCTTGTTTTGTTTTGTTGTTGTTGTTTGTTTGTTTTTCATATTCAAATTCTTTTGCGTTTCCCAATAATTAACAATAAACATTTTTTTTATAAATGCCGAAGAATTATACATTGATCTAAAATGTACTAAAAAAAATACCGCATATAGGATTAGTTTCATTTTTCTAGTTCCTGATTCAGGAACTAGGCAAGTGTATAATATTCACTTCTTACAGAAAATACTTATTTGTATTAGGTCATAAATGAAATTTCTATATCGATTGAATCATATTATCTAACCATCTAAACAGAAAATTGTATAATTTAAAACCATAAGCCTTTATATATATATATACTGGACTGCCTTACTCTTTTGAATAATTACTTAAGGGGACTCTTCACCTACTTGAAAACCCCCGCTCGCTAATGTTAAACCTACGGGAATGTTGTTTTCGAATTTTTCGTATAAATTTGATTATTTTTAAACTATTCTTTTTCCATAAGATAGCTGAGATTGATCTCTAATATTATTACTTTTTACTTTTTTCGATTTCAGTTGTAGATTTTTTTAATAAAGATACTTTCGCTATTAAAACCTGTTCCGGAAATGAAAGTATACCTTTACTATAAAAAAAAAATTGCAAACGAAATCGAAAAGTAAAATATAACCATATTCGATATCGACCTTTAGCTATTCTATGCAAAAAGAATCGTTTAAAAATATTAAAATTTAAACGAGAAATTCGAAAACAACCTCCCCATGGGTTTAACATTAGCGAGCGGATGTTTTCAAGTGAGTGAAGGGTCCCCTTAATGCCTACATTGTTAACATTTTTGTGGTGGGTTGAACTAGCTTTTAGTGTTCCAGTAGCTGCAACCATAAGGTGGTGAAATCTCTTTCCAATATTTGGAGCTCCTGTTGAACCATAGCTCCAAATGCTACAACGAAGTTTTATTTTCCCACTTTATATTGCACCACCAAAAGTTGGTTCAACACACCCTACAAATTTTGACAGTGTACCCTATTAATTGTTGTTTATTTTTTGAAACTTTTCTTCATAAATCATCTAATATCTTGTACTATTTCATTTATTAATTTATTAAACGAAATTATTATTCCATTTCCCTTTAAAATAAAGTTTTAAGGTTTAATGTTAACCCAGAGTAAATTCTTTTCATTTGCTGCAAATTTATGAAAAGTCCATATAACAGAGATTTTCAACCTGTTTCATTTCAAGGGACACACTTGAATGCATGGTTATAATTTTAGGTGCGCTTGAGTGCAAAGTTATACTACCACAGAACACTTATATTCCTATAACAATATAATAAATTATAACACCTTGTAATAATATATTTCTTTTAAATGCTAAAAAGTGTAAAATAACAACTTTATAAATACACAGTAAAATAGCTTTTTCAAAAACAAATGAGAATACTCCATAATTGCACGGTCTTTGAAGTTATTATTTAAAATGCTATCATTTAATTTCCAAGTAAAAATAAAAGATAACGTGCGTAATTTTTAAAAAGTGCATGAAAATTAAATGATAGCATTTTAAATAATAACTTCAAAGACCGTGCAATTATGGAGTATTCTAATTTGTTTTTGAAAAATGGTTCGGACTGAACCGAAACATGTCAAACAACCAAATAAAAGTTATTTTACTGTGTATTTATTTTGTTGTTAATTTACACTTTATCGTATTTAAAAGAAATAACTTATATTCTTTTTAGACTTTTTATTTTATTCACAATTTATATTTTTCCAGTTTATTGATAAACACAAAATGACCACACCAAAATAGACATAATACTTTATTATAAATTGTAATTTAAAAATAACCAATTGTTAAAAACTTAATTATTTTTTCTTTAGTATTTGTTACTCGTTTATCTAATAAGTTATCTGTGTTTGATATTTTTATAATATAAGCTTTGCAAAATCAAATATACAGATAGGGGTACTAGTAAATTTATAACAAGAAGTGTAAGAAACTAAGAAGTATACCAAGAAGTCTGGAAATTTCTTCCAAATTTGAGTACTTTTGTCGTGAATCTAAAGTTTATAAAATTTAGTTAAAAGTTTTTAATCCAATTTATACATTGGATAAAGATTATTAGTTCAAATTTTTCTTCTGTATTTCCAGCTTTATTCCTTCCAGAGTCAAAGCATACATTTACTAAGAGTAATTCAAACATAGAAATAAACCTGCACAAAATGCAAAAAAAAAAAAATTATTACACTAAATTTTTATTACTAAGTAAATAATGTAATTTAAATATGCAGTGTTAAAAGTTATGCTTCTATTAATTTTGATTGAATTTAACTGAATTTTTACATGGCACACCCGAGACGCTTTCTCGGCTCACCGGTTGAAAACCCCTGTTCAGGGGTTAAAGTTCTAAATGGTTACCTAGCACTAATAAAATGCATTAAAAAAAATTAGTCTTGTCATACCAACATAAAACCAAAGTTCAAACGAAAATGTCTATGTAATTTATGACGAACATGAAAAGAAATTAATGTTCATCTTGAATTTGTATTCAAATTTCGAATATTTCGAATATTTATATTCAAAAATTGAAATAAACCTGCACCAAATTCTACTTCGTGACACTAAATTTTATTACCAAGTAAATATTGTAATTTATATAATGCAGTGTTAAAATTTATGCTTCTATAATTTCGTAAAATTTTGATGGAATGCGACTCAGTTTTACATAGCACACCTGACATTCTATCATCGCAAATACGGTTGAAAACCTTTGCACACTGCAGCACAGAACCGATATCGCACCCGTGTCACATACGGACGTTATGGTTAAATGTCTAAAAACTGCGTAAAAGTAATAAAATGCATTAAAAAAAATCAGTGTGTCACACAAACTTAAAACCTCAAATGAAAATGTGTATGTTAATTTTTGACGAACGTGAAAATAAATGAATGCTCATTTTTTATTCATATCAAAATTTTTAATCATGAATATTTGTATTCAAACATTGAAATAAACCTGCCTAAAATGCTACTTTGTTAAACTAAATTTTATCACCAAATAAATAGTGTAATTTATATATGCAGTGTTAAAACATATACTTCTATTAATTTTGTAAAATTTTGATGGAATGTGGTTGAATTTTTACATGGCAAGCGATTAAAAACCTCTGCTCATAAACTGCAGCCCATAAACGACATCGCACCCATTTCACACACGGGTGCTATGGTTACAGGGCTAATAGCTGCGGAGAAATAATAAAATACATTAAAAAAATCAGTGTATCACACCAACATAAAACCAAAGTTCAAATGAAACTGCATGTGTAATTTATGACGAATGTGAAAAGAGTGTTCATTTTGAATTTGTATTCAAATTTTGAATCATCGATATTTGAATTCAAATACTGAAATAAACCTGCACAAAATTCTACTTTTTTACATTAAATTTTATCACCATATAAATAGTGTAAATTGTATATGCAGTGTTAAAATATCTGCTTCTATTAATTTTGTAAAATTTTCATGGAATGTGGCTGAATTTTTACATGGCAAGCGATTGAAAACCCTGCTCATAAACTGCAGCCCATAAACGACATCGCGCCCACGTCACATACAGTGCTATCGTTACAGGGCTAAAAGCCGCGAAGAAATAATAAAATGCATTAAAAAATCAATGTGTCACACCAACATAAAACCAAAGTTCAAATGAAAATGTATGTGTAATTTATGACGAATGTGAAAGGAGTGTTCATTTTGAATTTGTATTCAAATTTTGAATCATCGATATTTGAATTCAAACATTGAAATAAACCTGCACAAAATTCTACTTTTTTGCACTAAATTTTATCACCATATAAATAGTGTAATTTATTTATGCAGTGTTAAAATATATGCTTCTATTAATTTTGTAAAATTTTCATGGAATGTGGCTGAATTCTTACACTGGCACACATGACATCCTTTCACGGCACAGCGGTTGAAAACTCCTGCTCATAAACTACAGCCCAGAAATGACATAAGTGCCCGTGTCACATATGGGCGCTGTGGTTACAGGGCTAAAAGCTACGTTGAAATAAGAAAATGCATTAAAAAAGAAAAAAAAAATCAGTGTCTTACAACAATATAAAACCAAAGTTCAAACGACAATGTTTATGCTGTAATTTGTGTCGAACGTGAAAAGAAATAAATGCTTATTTTTAATTTGTTCTAATTTCACGAATGATAACAAGTACGAAACATAATAAATACTGAAAATTAATTAACTTACTTAAATTTCTGAGATTTTTTTCGTTTTAAATTATGCTATATCGACATATAGATAGAATTAGAGGAATTGCAAAACTGGATATAATAAATTTAAAAAATCATTAAAATAAATTTCAAATTCCAATTACATCTTCTGTAAAGTTCTTAATGGAATTAATGACATAGAAGATTTATTACATATGAATAATTTTTTAGAGATGTGTTAAACAGCTGTGCCGCATACATAATAAATAATAAAAATAATAAAAAATAACAATTTTTGAACCATTTTCATAATATATATAATAAGAAGACTAATATATTTTTTATCATTGCCAAAATTACAGCCAACAATTCTCACATTCTAAATATGATTACCGAAAACATTAAAACAATTACAGTTAATTTATGAGTGATGAAATAAAAAGCATTACATTTATGTATTTGTAAAATTTTTATTCACTGAACTTTAATTCAGAAGACTGCAAATGTATGTTTTTTTTAAAAATAGAATTAAAACTTAAACAATGTAATACATTGTTCAAATAATCTCAAATTTTACACATTTTTTACTTCAAATAAAAATTAATCACGATACAATTAGCAATAATAATGATAATAATAATAATAATAATTGTAATTTTAGTTAGCAAATTAAAAAATAATAACAAATATACTACGTAACCTATTAGATTATGAATCCATGTATTTAACTAAGTAGGTAAGCATTGATCTCTTTACAGCATAAACAAAGAAATATCACAACAGTCGTGCCATCAGCAACGTTCTTAAAATCACCGAAATCAGTGTTCACCTCAAGTAAACAGTGAAATTTGTATAAAGGAGTTAATAAATAAATACACCTTTTTATTTAATCGCACACAACACGAAAACTGCGACTTTGATTTGTTACCTCTCAATAAACTCATATCAATATGAATTACCACACGGATTAATGAAATACAGTAGCCTAACAGTAGATAGAAGAAATTAGTTATGGAACAGAAGAGAAAATTATGAAATATTACTTATCTTCCTGACTTGCATTTTTTCTAACCTAAAAAACAACATTTGTGTATTGTTACTCTACTAAATCGAAATCATTTCGTGTTTCACAGATCTTATGCCGTTTCATCAATCGGACTTTATCTAACCTATAATTACTGAATCCACAAATTATAAGCTGCATTTACAGATAAGCGATCATACTCATTTATAATCAGACTTGGTGCGAATTTTTTTTTTTCATTGTGAATTACAACAGGATGATTACATATTCGAGAGTACAATATACTATATATTATTAGAATAAGAAATAAATAATTACTATGGATATAAAACAGATGCCTGATAGTGCGCTACAGTAACACGTAAAAGATATATTTAATATTGCGGGTTACAGAATCTAATTTAACATTTATTATAGTTATTGGATGACAGAATTATAAATAATACATTAGAATCATTTATATAAGTAAATTAATTTCACGCAATACAGAATAACTATCATTTTAGGGGGTATATAAAATAATTTGCATTAATATTTAAAGATATAGCCGGCTTACTTATTTCAAGATTGGATTATTTCGTGTCCTTAAAATATCGTAATGAACTAATTCAAATGCAGAAATATCTGCTTTATTATGGCAATTAGAAGGAAGAAAGAGCCAACAATACATCAGGACTGTGGAAATGGAGAAATGGAGCAAAGCCGATAACCGTGCTACGCCCATAGAATATTTCATATGCAATATATACATTTACAATGCATTGTAAAATATGGAACAACATAAGATTATAAGCATAATCTGTACCAGATTTCATTATTTTATGTCAATAAGTCTAATTTGCGAAGAATTCATAAATCAGGGGCTGATGAGAAGTTTTTAAATGAACCTCTATTTTGCGAGGGGGGGCGGGGGGGAGGAGAGATGTTTATGTGCAAAATAAAATTTTGTAACGAAACTTCGAAATCGCATCCAAACTAAGACTTTATTAATATTAGCTGTTTTTAAAGTCCCTCCCTAATAAAGTTTTTCTTTTCGTAAACTTTTTTATTTATAGTTTGGTTTTATTGGATGGAATTTTGTATAAATGATACATTTTTTGAAGAAGCTCCCCCTTTATTAAATGAGCTTTTGTGAAAAGATCTCAAAAAATAAGCCCGAATTTTTACTTGGATCGATCGACCCCTATACGTAAACAGACTTCAATATTTTTTGATTATATAATCCACTGAAAGGACGGATTTCTAAATAGACATCTCTATTAGTATATAATATACTTATTTTGCATTGGGAAGTGTGTATTATCCAGGATAACGGTTCATATGACTTATACTTTCTTAAGCTGTAGACATTTCCATGTTTATGTAAACAAACTTCATCTACAAACATATACATATATAGTACAGCCAATAAATATAATCTATACCGGGATTCACGATTTTTGTCAACAATTTTTATATGCAAAACAGAAGTCATGAAAATACTCCCAAAGTCTTTTGAGAAAGAAGTTTCGGCATCCTTAAAAGGCCATATCATCATCCGCATTGGGATGTGTGTATTCCCCACAGGATAGCGAGTTATGTGACCTACGGATATAGTTCTTTGTCCTGTTCACTGTAAAAAAGACAAATGTTTTTTAATCTACAGAAATATAATATAGCCTCGAATGAAAATTAACTCTTCCGAATTACCCATGATTCCGAAAAGCATTCTTTATCTTTCGTAACCTTAGAAACCAATATATTTTTTCAAATTTAAAGAGGCTTTTTTAAAAACAATGTTTCTTTTGCAGCCATTGATTTTCGGAAACGTTTCCGAGTAGTTTTTATAGTGTGTTAATCAGTTTTCTCAAACTGATCAAACTCCGGAATATCGGTTTTTAGGATGGCATTCATTCTCAATTAAACATTTTCAACTGCGTAATTGAATTTATACATGCAAGAATAACAAAATGATATTGATTTTAATGTTAATGTTAATATTGTTAATTTATCGCGTTTATCTGTAAAACATGTTTGTTGGACATGAACATGTTTACTTGAGAATGGATAGCATCCTAAAAACCGATATTCTGGTTTGAGAAAACTGATTAACACACTATAAAACTAGTCCGAAACGTTTTGGAAAATCTGTGGCAACATAATAAACTTTGTTTTCACTTACCCATCATACGTAGTATAGGGTAAGTCTTGTAATCGGTTTGAAAATTGAAAAATTTTTTTTGACGGATTTACACGTTTCAGACACTGGAGATTCCGAAAAACATATTTTTAGAAAACATTTTTTGCCGTCCGTCTGTGTGTCTGTAAACGCTCTATCTCCCGAAAAAATTGAGATAGAGACTTGCAATTTGGTATGTACTTAGTATGTAATAATGGGAAGAAGCATATTTCATTCCAATAACCTCGATTAACCGGAACTATTTTTTTCGGACTCTCGATATATTCGTTCTGATAAAAGGTATATAAAAATTTTCGAAATTGTTTATTTTAAGAAATGAATATAAAAGACAATAAAAAAACATAAATTTTGCATTAAGCAGGAAGTCGATCGGATAATGAGTTGCCGAGATATTTTGAATCCTATTTTCCACACTCTTCGATTTTTCATGACCCTGTATTTCATCCAAATTTCACTTTAAAGATATATTTTAATTGGAAATTTGACGCTTAATCAGATGCAATAAACTGCTAGTTAATAGGATTATTATTTTTGGAGTTATAAGGAAAAACCTCTTTCAAGCAATTCAGTAATCGAGCCTTTAAAGTTTATGACGTCATCAAGCCACGATTTTACTCGTGTTTGAATTGCAATGCATTTTATAAGTAGTTTACACATTTTTATTTTAATATTTTACATTATGCATATCCATGATGGGTAAGTATTACGGTGGCCCCCAACGACTAGTTTATAAATGTTTCCTTAAATCTAAAAAATATATTGGTTTCTGGGGTTTCTAAAGATAAAGAACGCTTTTTGGAATCGTGGGTAATTCGGAAGAGGTTATTGTATATTTTCGTTCGTGGTTATATTATATTCCCTAGAATAAGAAACATAAGCTTTTTTTTTACAGTGTGGACCAAGATATTCCATGTTTATGTAAACACGTTTCATGTACAATATACGCATTTATAGTGCTTTGTAGAAAGACGCCCACTCATGAATATAGGTAACGGACCTCAAAATTTCTGCAAACGCTCCTGATTTGAATTTGAACTCTATAAATCATAAACTGACTCCCAGAATCTTTTGAGATTATCAATTATACAATCCCCTGAAATGAAAAGAACTTCTAATTAAGTATCCCTTTCCCTATCACTACTAGGGAATTTCATCATTTTGCAATCGGAAGTGAGTTTATCCCCCAGGATAACCAATTATATAACTTATGGTCCTTTTTCCTGAGTCTCAGTACACTTATATATTTATGTCAACACGAAGACAAAATGATACAAATATATATATTGATACAGATATAGACATACTGTTTGCGTAGTTGCGGAATGAAAATGTAATAGATATAACAGGAATGAATAAGGATGACCACCTCGGGCACTCAGCTTACGCTTTAGAGTGATAGTGCAATCCCGAGGGGCAGACCAAATCAACTTACAACTTGCGTTATGAATAACTTTTTCAATGTCTATATTACAATTTTACAATTTCACATTACAACATAAATTTCTATGATTTGTTGAACAATTAAACAGATTTATAGTCAATTCAGGTTGCAATTGGCTTATTATAGAAAAGTACTTCATTAAACCATATTTGTGAAGTTTATATTGAATTGATAATTATTTAACTATGCCAGCAATATATAACCACAGAAAACAGAATACTATAAAGACAACATCAAATTACGATAATATACACTTACATAACCTGTTACAATGCAATGGTAACACACAAAGGATAGAACAGATCTTTTTTACAACTTAAACTACATAGTATTTTGTAATAGCGCATTGAATTATGCTTTTACAATGTTTTTTTCAATTTTCTATTTACATATTTACATGTTTGGCAAAAACATTATATATACGCTTTCACTATGAGATACTGAGAACATTTTAAAAGTTATTACAATGGAGAAAATTACTACGATGATATATCCCGGTCACTACAGCAGAGTACAAGAGGCTTTTACCAGATAGAATTTTGTGGGTAATGTAAGAGACATTACATGTAACTATATCATATTTTATGTAATTTATATTTTAGTAGAGACACCTAGTGACCAAGAAATGTGAAGATTATACAAAATAAATTCTAGAAGGGTTGTCTGACACTGAACCTGTGAAGGGGGAAACAGCTTAGAAAGGGCGAGGGTTTATAAATATGAATTCATTTCCATCAATGAATTTCATACATTCGATAATTTTGTTCAACAGAATTTGTCTTTCTAAAAGGTACTGGAGCCAGTTCGCTAATGACATGGTGGTTGTTTTTTTTTACATGGTAGTATGAAGTGAGTGTGCAGTCAAACACATAGTGTAAAGAAGTCGAAGGAGAGCCACAAACACAAAGTGGAGAATATCTTTTATTTATGTTGTATAGATGTCGTTGAAAAGGTCCATGATTCGTTAAAAATAAGTATAGGTATCTGTTACATGTGAAGTTTTGTATTGTGACCAAAGGCAAAAATGTCTTTGTAAATCGACCCGTTTGAGAATCCGTCCAGCATTGTTGCCAACGCTGAATCAGATTTTGTTTTACTTCATATGTCAGTGAAGATACTGGAAATGGTGGAAATGTGTTTTGTAACTGAGTATCTGTTACGGCCGATTTCGCCAGTTGGTCTGCTGTTTCATTGCCCTCGACTTGTGAATGTCCCCTAACCCAGTTAAAGAAGTATACTTTAATAGAAATATCCGATAATCAATGTATTACATATGCTTTCATATCATTATGAACAAAATCAGCCGTATGTCGAAGGCAATGACTGTATTCGTACATTCATCTAAAGAAATGTGTAATATGCTTATTATTCGAAAATACAAATTATTGCTTGTAAACACCAAGGATAAATTTCTGGGAAGAAATTAGGCAAAATTCATGTTACTAGATTTCGAAAAGCCAGAACTTTCGGAAGCTGTAAACTTATCATATAAGACAAACAAAATCAAAAGTACCAGCGAAGTTTGATTCAAAGTATCTTTATACTTGTGGAAAGCCATTCACACAAGTTTTAATTTACATGGGAGGCTTCTTAAGTTGGAGATCTGAAATCATGTATTTTAGTTTCGGATTGAATTTTTACCTAATTCGTACATTTTTCATTAACTTTCACATCAGGTTAATAAAAACCATAAAGCATTTAAACGACAATTCAATAAACATTTGAAAAAAAAAAAAGACAATGTTTCTGATGACATTAAAAAAAATGACAATGTTTCTGATTCACGATCTAAAAATAAAAAGCATAATGATTTTTATTCTCTACATTTTTCCGAATTTACCGCAAAATTGTTTGTAATACGCAAAATTGTGATTATTTCTACAGTAAATATGCAAAATGTATTAAGCAGCAATTTATTATTTTTATTATACACTAATGCCCCTACGGAAGCTAAACTTCAAATGTGAATCAAAACATTAAAATTCATTTTTTAACTAACGCTTCCACTTAATATAAGTATAGTTTAATAGAATTTATCTAAGTTGTCGGATGTGTAAATGTAATTCGTATCCGAATGGATCAATCACGCATGGTGTATGTAATGATATCAGAAATTTATATAGGTGAATATAATATAAAAAAGTTTCTGCGGATAAGATATTTTTCAGTTAGTATCAAGTAATATGTAAATACTAAAATTTATATTAATTTTAAATTAAGGCCGTAAAATCCATGACGATATCATTTAAAATTTTGGAATTGTATCAATAAAACAACAAATTACTTATCTCCTCAACAATATTCTTGGATTACTACACTTGAAAGGATGTTTAAAGGGTTTGCATAAACTTTAAAAATATCTGTGTAACATAAAGTCAGTACATATGCTTAATTGTATTCATATATTTATACATTACGATGTATCTTTTCATTTTTTTGTTAAACTTATATTATTATTTTATTTTCATAGCATTTTTTAAATAAATGCTTGAATTAATTTTAAAATGTAATGTAGCATAGATAGTGTGTTACCATGTTATAAATTCTTTGTAGTATACAAATATATACGAAACAGCCACAAACGATGTACATTCATATGATTTGTACGACAGTAGCTTAAAATGTCATTTTTTTTCCATTTCGTGTTTATTCATTGTTTTATCGATTTCATATTGTGACTGCAGCAGTATAGTTAATAAATTAAGGTTATATTTCGTTTTCAGGGCTTCTCTCTGCTTTGCTCACAGTAAAATTATGTTTAAATAATGATTTTCTTCTTTTTTTATAGCTGAATAAAACTGTGTGTAGTACATTTGTCTACGCTGTATCCAAGGTTCAATTAACCCAACCCTACGTGAGGCCCTGGGGCAGAGATTCATTTGGGGGCCCTATGATACTTTTTAACCACAATTCGTTCTCATTTTGGGGTAAAATATACGACTTTTGGCATTAGAGGCCCCTTATGGACACGAGGGCCTGCAGCACCGTTTGCCCTTGCAGTAATCAGGCCCTGGCTGTGTCTTTAGCTCGTGATTCTTTTCTAAATGTTGAGCAGCAGATGCTTCTTAATCTAGGAAAATATATAACCACGAACGAAAATATACAATAACCTCTCCCGAGTTACCCACGATTCCGGAAAACGTAAATTCTGAAAAATGCAGCATAGCAGAGCCACCTATTGGGAGATTTACACCAAATCCAAATCAACAACAACTTATGTCAACGTCTAACTAAATCTGAAGTTTCATGAAAATCCGTGCATTAGTTCTTGAGACATAGTTATCGTGAAAATCATTAAAAAAGTAACATAGCAGCGCCACTTGTTGGGCTATTTACACCAAAAAGTAATCAGCATCTATTTATGTCAAAGTCTAACAGAATCTGAAGTTTGATGAAATTCTGTGCGTTAGTTCTTGAGACATAGGTATCGTAAAAATTATGAAAAGAGTAGCATAGCAACGCTACCTGTTAGGATATCTACACCAAAACGTAATCAGTGCATATTTATGTCATGGTGTAATTGAATCCGAAGTTTGATGAAAATTAGTGCATTAGTTCTTGAGATAGAGCTATTGCGGACATTGTGAAAAATGCACTATAGCAGCGCCACATGTTGGGCGATTTACACAAAAAACTAATCAGAACCAATTTATATAATGGACTAACTGAATCTAATGTTTTATTAAATTTCGTGCATTAGTACTTGAGATAGAGCACCCACCAAAGTTTTGTCACACACAGACAGACAGACAGAGTCACAGACTCACAGACAAACATTTTCTAAAAACAATCAAATCGTGTTCAGGACATTCTAAAACGTATAAATCCGTCGAAAACCGGAAGTCGAAAATTTTCATGAATCCAATACTTTCTTCTTGTAAGCACACAAGAAAGTAAAAATGTTCATCGTAGTTTAAACGTTACTACAATAAGGAAATGCATCTAATAATGTCCTCCCGGTTATCCACCGATTTTGACTTTCCTACATACATCTGGAACCGTAAATGCCGGGTAATCGAGAGTCTACTGTTATTATG
Organism: Maratus michaelseni; assembly: GCA_963931845.1. Taxonomy (NCBI): domain Eukaryota; kingdom Metazoa; phylum Arthropoda; class Arachnida; order Araneae; family Salticidae; genus Maratus; species Maratus michaelseni. The sequence goes on along the minus strand of OZ007591.1, from coordinate 157,014,230 downwards.
AAATTATTAAACAAAAATAAAATAATCTTCAAATGAAACAAGACTTTTTTTTAAAAATTTCTTGTAATATATTGCATATTTCTTCTCCGTATCTCCGAATATTAAAAAAATGAGGGGGTACTACAACATAAAAAGGAGACAAAAAATAAATACGAGGGTTAGAGGGGATATTAGGGACATGTATGCGGAAGCGATGCAACAATGTCACTCATCAAGGTCTTTCAACGAAAAAAAAAAATCTCCCTTTTTTCCCACCCTTCCTTTTTAAATGGCTGAAGCATTTTTTATGGAAATTCAGAGTTGGGTTCCATTTTTTCCTTTTCCTGTAGTCGAAAAGAAAGAAAGAAAAAAAATGTATTTTTTATAGTGGTGAAAAAATACAAAATAAAAAGAGTTTTTTGTAATTTTTTCCCATCCACTTTAACTAATAAAAAAAATCCCCAACCATTTTGCACAGTCAAACGCCTACGCAAAAGGGAATTCCAGGAAAAGCTAGGATATCATATATTAAATTTCTTTAACCACAAGGAGGTAAAAGTAATATATTTATGTAAAATTTTTAATGCATTTTAAGAACATTCTTTTTTATTGTTTCTGTTAAATTCAATAAACATAAAGTTTGTTAACTATATATTTTTTCTCATGTTAGAAGATGCTAGTTGATTGGCAACCCTTGGTATCCTATTATTTTTTTTGAGGGGGGAGGGGATGGGGGGGGGGGAGGGTATCTAATTTTATTCTACGTTTAGAAAAGGTGTCTTATAATATTTCAATTAAATTTCATATAAAATATAAGAAATGATATTTAAACCTAGGTTAATGGAATATTACGAACATTACACTTTAGACATTCCATGATTTTAATTCCCTTATAGTAAAACATTCCAATTTTCTGTATAAAAATGCATTTTTTCAATTACGCCTTTTTTGCAGGTCGCATTCTATCCTTTGGCCACTAATTTCACTGTTGATCAAATAAATATTTCTGAAAATGACGTCATTTTCACGCACTTATAGAAGAATATTTCAATTTTATGAATTAACATGCATGCTCTTTTTATATGCGTATATATAAAATGTGACTTTGACTTTCTACAATAAAAGCACTTTCCCGCTGTTGAAAATAATATGTTATATTATCTATGGAATTATAATACTGCCTCTTTTTTACAATAACACTTGTTTTTCCCCTCTGTTACAGTAATATGTCATTAAAAATTAAAATTTATTTAGAGGACTACTATAACATTCTCATATTCCTACAAATATTTGTTCGTTTCAGCTCCCAATTCATCGTATTCAGGTGCAGATGTAAAATACATGCATGCATATTAGTCAGATTTTAATATAAAAAATGTAGTTTTATTTGCATTTTATAACATCTATAGTTTCTTCTATAGTTTCGATAAAATAAAATAAAATAATAATAATAGTAACAACAGCGTCATATGTGCGTTTTTCATTTAAAAAAAAAAAAAAAAAAAAAAAAAAAAACTTATAATCGAGAAAACTTATTGAACATTTTCAAAATATTCATCTGTGCTGTTGAATGTATGACGTAGTATATGTGTATTGGAATTCATGGACGCCACAAGGAGAGGGGGGGGGGAGGGCAGCGTAACACAATGTCCTTCCCTGGATTTTCAAATGTAATTAACTAAATTTTCTTTTTATCGGATAATTAAAAAAATACAATTTATTCTTTTCAAGTAACTTAAAATAATTAAATTTTAAGAGAAAAGAGAATTAATTATTTTTCGTAATTCTCCATTTTGAAAGAAGGCGGTAGAGTTTGACTTTTGGATTTTTAATAATTTTATTTATATATATATATATATATATATATATATATATATATATATATATATATATATATTTGTTTTTTTTTATTTACATGTTCAAAAATTGACTTGCACAGGGAGTCCCAAAACAAAAAATTCTTAGTTTAGCTTATTTCATGTTTATATTCTCCATTTGTAAAGACACGACCCAATATAGGTAGAAGACTGCTGGCATATCTGTTCCAAAATCTTGCTTCTCCCTAGATTTTGTTCTGAAATCGTCTGTGTTGCAAGTCTTCTTTAAACAGAGCGTTTACTGCCGGGAAAATTTACAAAAATTATTTGATATGTCTTTTACAAATGTATAAATTTTGACTAACAGGCTTCTACATTAAGGGAACCGTGGACCTTCAGTTGGGCTAAAATCGACTAAAAAATCGTATTTCTTATTTTGGTTTATTACTATACTCCAATCGTAACTGCAACACTTGCAAAAAACCGCATACAATTACAAAGATTCCTATCGAGGTTACAAGCATTTCAGATTTGACACCGTAATTGATTTACACTAAAAAAAATAAAACTTATATCGCTTTTTCTATAAATGAGAATTTTCGCCGAGTTAAATTATTCAAAATGTTCCAGGCGTCTTATGTTTTATCCAATTTTCATAATATTAAGTATTATTGTTAACAATGGGCTGTATTTCAAAATTTAGTATTAATATGCATGCATTACTGTACATAAAAGGAAAATTTGGTAGTTATATATATTTTTTTTTTCGTGAAATAAAGAAAAAAAAATTGTAAAAATTGGAAGTTTTGTATTTTTTTTTTTTTTTCAATATAATGGTACAATTTTAAAACGCATACCAACTTTTGATGCAATAATATAAAGCTACCATTTAACAAAATACCATGTTCCTAAAGCCAAATTTAATGTCCATGGAGCATTTTTAATTAGAGTGATTAATTAACATATTTTAATTAATAACTTAATTAATTTCACGCATTTTTGAATAAAATTGTTTAATTTACTTAAAAAATGTATGAATTATTAGGCGGGCAAAATTTCAGAACAATTGAGTGATAAATGAAAAAAAAAATGATTTTGAACGTCCACTGTCCCTTTAAATTGAAAAAAAAATGATAATAGTAAACGTAAAGACATATAGTATCATTACTGTATAATACAGATAATAACAAAAGTAATTGTAAAGAAAAAAATAATAGTCCATGTAAAGAGATGTCGTATTATTTGGACACCAGGATCAAGCCTGAGAAACTTACTAATCGGATATATTAGACAGGGCACGATTAAGGCTGTTCTCAAATCCAAACGAACTACTTTCTGACACATTTCTGAATTCATTTTTGTTCGGAAACGCATGAAATTAGCAAGTGTTCTTATTCAGAAACTATGTAATCGAATGGCGCTTTCCAGTTTTTTGGTAAAAACAGAAGATCTTTCAGAAAATACTGTCAAATTCGGCGTTTTGAACCACATTCCCGACGCCGCAGCACGAGAAAGGTGAAAAACTTGTCGTCACGTGACACAAATCGCTTATAACTCAATAAGTAATTTATTTATAAAAAAAATGCAAAACGCAATTCATTTTCAAATCGCTTCAATAATCAACCTGTCAATTTTATGCCTTTACGTTTGAAAATATATCAGAAAGTTTCGCGTTGTTGAGCAGGGAATTTGAGAACCATGTTAATGAATTTTGAGGTTATATAGGCGCAGTTTCGACTAATAATTTTGCCCCCGCCCCGGCTTCTCTTCCAACCACTATAAGTACGCTTAAAGTTTAGTACATGATATGAGTTAGCTGAGTATAGTTACATAAGTCCGAAAATGTGTAGAAAAGTTTCGTGTTCTTAAGCAGAGAAGAGAAAAATTTTGAGACTTACACTGAAAAAAAAAAAAAAAAAAAAAAAAGGTTGATTTTACAGTACAATACTGGTACCCCAGCTGCCAATATTGTACCGTAAAAATATGACTAACAGTAATAAACAGTAAAATAAGCAGTAATACGCTACCTCGCATGCGCGGCAGCGTATTACTGCTTATTTTACTGTTAATTTTACGGTATAATACTGGCAGCTGAGGTGCTAGTATTATGCTGTAAAATCAACACTTTTTTTTTGCAGTATATAGACGCAGTTTCTTTTGAGAATTATGCAACCCCACCTTCTTCTCAGCAAATACTGTGAGCTTAAAGTTTAGTACCTTTTTCAACGAGATTTGACATGAGAGTTTCTGCTTGTACTGAGTATTACTTTGTACTGAGTATTACTTTGTACTGAGTACTACTTTGATAAAATCTCGTGTATAATTCGCGTTTTATTTGATAGAACTGGCATCAGGCAAATGAAATTTTTTTCCTCATTTCTTAGTGTTTTTAAGGAAACGACTGACTGAATTACTTTATTTGAAATACTCTTAAAACGTTTTTGTGTTGTTATGCCTAATATATATAGGAAAATAAGATTTAGATTAAAGATTTAGATTAAAACTCTCAATTTTTTTCGCACCAAGCATCATTTGAGAGTTCTAAACGTGCACCTGCTGTGCGTAGGTTATAAGCAGGCCTTGATCAAGTCGATGATATCAATTCATTCTGTTATATAATTTAGCAATAACTTACTGCATCTCCATTATAAAATATATGGAAAATTTAATTCGTTGTTTGAACTTTCAGCAGAAAAGAAAAATTTTAAATCTAATATTACATCACAATTAATAGCTTCAATACTGATTATTAAAAATAATAAGAGATTTTGAAAATAACGATAGTATCATTAAATGTAATTACATATAATGTGCGAATTACGACTGTTCTAAAATCCAAACTGGCTACTTTATGACATGTTTTTAAATTCATTTTTGTTCGGAAACGCATGAAATTGACAGGTGTTCTTATTCAGAAACGTGTAATCGAAAGACGTTCTCAATTTTTTGGTAAAGGCAGAAGATCTTTCAGAAAATACTATGGAAGTCGGCGTTCTGAACCGAATTCCCGTCCCCGCCGCACAAGGAAGGAAAAACTGTCGTCACGTAACACGAATCGGTTATAACTCGATAAGTAATTTATTTATCAAAAAATGGAAAACGCAATTTGATTTCAAACCACTCCGATAGTCAGGCCTGCCAATTTTATGCCTTTGCTTTTAAAAATGAGTCAGAAAATATGTCAGAAAGTTTCGACTTCTCTTGAGCAGGTCATTTGAGAACCACCTTAAACTGTCAGCGACATCAAAGGATGCCTTGCTCACGGGGTATGGAGAAGCTAAAATTGATTTTCACGCAGTTGCACTTAGAAAAATATTAAAACAAAACCTAGTCACACAAGATCGTGAGAATTTTTTCAGAAAGTTACTTCAGTTAAATCGATATAAGTTGAGATAAAAGTTTAGTATTATATATATATATATATATTTTTTTTTTTCAGAAAATTAACATAATTCCTAAACAGATATGCATGAAAAACAAAATATTTCAATGTCATCTTTGCAATTATCCATCATAAAAAAAGGCCGAATTTGCATTGATATTTGAAAATACACGTGTCGAGATTTTTTAAACAGGCATTTTGACACTACAAACTGTCGATTTTTTCTCGCATGAGTAGGTTGATATATAGCTAAATGTTCCGCAAGATTTAAATGTGCATAAAAATGCGAAGAAACAATTCTATGAGTGACAAAAATTTTCATGCTTAGCAAACAGTTTTTGATGGTATGATAAAATATAAAAGTTTATTATGTGCATAAAAGAGGATAAAACTTACTCTAAGGTCAGTCTTTTTTATTTGTATGGATGTTACAACATACAGGTGCTTAGTTTAATTTAAAGCGAACAGAAAACTCTCTCTTTCGGTTGGACAGAATAATAATAAAAAAAAAAACATACTATAAAAGAAATATGTACAGTGGATTAAAAAAAAGAGGGGGGGGGGGAGAATTCACCCAAATTGTAATTGCCAAATTGTCGCAAAGAAAAACGAAAATAGCTATTTGATTGGGAATTTTGTCCATTTTAAATTTATATTTAAACAAGTTGGAAATTGTACATTAAACGTGACAAATGAGGTGCCTTCGCTTCGTGCTATAACTAGTTTTACAATGTAAAAAATGAAAATCATCGTTATTATTTCTGTGAAATTAATTATATCGTCTGCTATGGACGAAATGAGGATGTCTATGATTATTTCCATAGTTAATATTTCTATGACTCACTATGAATGAATATTTTGTTTAATTACTTTAATGGATTGAGATATTTGGCTGTTAACCTAATTTTCACTGAAGTTATCTCAGAATCTACACATTTTTTAATGTAACCCATCTCTCAAACAAACAATTTTTTCAACAATCTTTCTAAATATGTAACTTTTAAGCAATTTTATTCGAAAAAATAATTTTGAATAAAAATGGTCGCAGGGCATATGGAAAAAGATGTGGTTAGCCCTTATTTGTTTTTCTCAGTCACATGACTTGCGCTTTTATCATATAGATTAAGTATGATAAGATTTAATAGAATAGATAAAACTTGTATTAATATCTTTTTAAGTTTTGATTCGATTTTCATAAAATTTGAAATGACTCGACAAAATTCTGCAACGATTATATATATTAAATTCCAAACCATTCGGTTGGGTAGTTTTTGCGCTGTTATATGCGGACAGACGGACAGACAGACGGACAGACAGACAGACAGACGGACGGACTAGACGACGACGACCACAGATGCTACGTATTTATATAATTATGAACGCACCTAAAAAAAGCAAGCTTAGGGGGAGATTCTGAATACTGAAAAATGAAGAAACTTTGAAAATTCCTTTTCAAACATCTAAGTTTGACACCAGAATATGAATCAAGACCCCGTAGAGCAGTTATTTCCAACCTTTTTTTAAGCTATGCCCTACCTAGACATTACTAAAATCATAATACCCCCCAGACATATATACCTCTTATCATTTAAAAAGTGATCTACGTTGAGAAAGCTTAAAATGCCACTAACTTGGTTTTCAAAGGACATAATCTTTTCGAAAGAAAATAATAATAATAACAATTATTATTATTATTATTATTATTATTATTATTATTATTATTATTATTATTATTATAAAGGTTCAATAATAATAATAACAATAATCATAAAGGCCCATTGACGTAACGGAGAAAGAAGTAACTAAGAAATTGTTATAGAAATGATAATACTAAGGGATTCAAGAAAAATAGCAAATAAAGTTACAAAATATGAAATAGAAAACTGAAATGCATGAAAATATATAATTGAATGAATTTTTTTTCTGCAATCTTTTTATCATTTTAATTACTATACAATAAGTAAATAATAAATTGCTTTTATACATAGGCTTTGTGATTAAAAGATATAAATGCTAGAAAAAAATTGTAAAATGCAGATTTATATCGCTATTTTTTATTTCTAGTGTTCTCTATTTACGAACATCCCATTCTCAATTATCACGAGCTGACGAGCATTCAGATTTTGATTCAAAAATAATAATAATAATAAATTTTTGTCATAATATAAATTTACATACAGGATGATTCTGAACTCATAGGCAAAACTTTAAGAAGAGATAGAATGCACCTTGGCAAGCTCAAAACGTCATACAATGCATGGTCGTAACTCAAGCTGTGATGCGCTACAGGACGCTTCCTTATTGTGGCGAGAATCGTTGTTTTTTACACGGTATCTAATAAATGATTATCGATTTTATTTATGCTGAATAATGTTAATAACTACGATGCTAATAGGGATGAAAATTAGAAGAAGAAATTAGGAAATTACAAAGTAAGTAGCTTTATTTGACAAGCAACTGAGCTCAAGGGAGGAAGGGGAGGGAGGATATCTTAAATTGGACCAAATTTCATACAGAGAAGTTGAGGGTAATCGGAACTCATGGGCAAAACTTTAAGAAATGAGAAAATGGGTCTGAACAAGCTATTTTCGCCACGCAATGCATGGGCGTATCGCAAGCGGCGAACCGCTAGATTGCACTGTCGTTAAGCCCATAAAGCGCTGGGTTTTCCGACACACCGCCATTTCTACCGTAGAATGAAAAAAAATAATGTCTTGCTTTACTAATCAAGAAAAGGCGGACATGCATTTCATGCATGGTGCTGTTGCGGTAGATGGGAATGCTCTGGAAGCCCTAATTGTGTAGTAAACAGGGTTCTCTCCACAATCAGTAAGCGCCCTGTAGCGCACTTCTTGAGTTTCGACCATGCATTGTATGGAGTTTTGAGATTGGTCTAAGCGTGTTCTATCTCCCCTTAAAGATTTTCTCATGAGTTCAGAATCACCCTGTATGTACTGTGTATTCCTATTCCTTCCAAGAATAATAAAAAATTCGTTAGTAACCCAATTCCTATTGAAAGCTTTATCAATTTTTAATGGCTGATACTCTGGTCCTAATTTAGATATTTTAGGTAATTTTTGAGGTTGAATGTATGTTTAAGACAATTACTTTCAGATACATACTCTCAATATAGTTTCATGTTTATGTAAAATATTCCAGAGTAATTGAAAATATATAATACCTCTTTCAATAAATAAATAGGAAAATTGTATAAAAATCTAAAATACATTCCTGACCGGAAAAAGTTGTAGAAAACATTTACATGGTAATGTGGATATTATACAGGATGGTTATAATATAAGTATCTCTATTTGGAGCTGTCTGGAGTTCGAAGAAATAACTTGGATGAAACCAAAATCGGTACATTTTCTAGTCGAGAAGGGGGAAGAAGAATGGAACAATAAAAAAAAATTGCAATAATTACCGACAGATGGCACTAAAGAGTGTGAAATGTAATGTGCAATACAAGAACAAAGAATTAAGGCGCCAAACCGGATGGCACACGTATTTTATTAGAAAATGTCACAGTGAATGTGGTTACGCTTTCGCATGGCGATGCCGATCATATTCAGGTTCCACATGGCCATTGTACTGGAGGACACAATCCAGGAGGTGCACGCCGTGCTCAACTGCGGAATGTAACGCATCATGAGTGATGTTTCGCACATGCTGTGATAAGTGGTTAAGTCATCTAAGTTTGCGACACCTCCACGGTACACAGTATTACACATTACATTCCACATCCAAAAGCGCCATCTGTCAGCGATTATTTTTATATTGTTCCATTCTTCTTCCCCCTTCTGGAATAGTAAGCGTACCGATTTTGGTTCATTACGGTTATTCCTTCAAGCTACAGACAGCTCCGAATAGAGATACTTATATTATAACCACCCGGTATTTTATTTTGTAATGATCTTCTATTCAACGGATCCAAAAACTTTCTAAAACTTTTTACTAAAATATCTTTAATATTCCTAATGAGACTATGGGTGAACAGCAGGACTATGACTTTTCCGACCACAGCAATAAAAAAAAGACCGCGTTAATTGATTGAAGATAATACCTGATTTTCTTTCTTTCTTTTATTTATTTATTTTTTAAACATATATTTGATTTGAACTTCTTATATATTTTTTTTAATTTGTTTAAATATATATAATTATTATACACTTTATTTTTCACTTTTATATTCATGCTGTTACTACTAACAAAAAAATTATATGGCTATCGCTGAAAAGTACCTTGTATTCTTCGGCTTTTGTTCTTTAATCGCGACTGTTTTGAGCAATTGAACGTTTTAACATTTTACTTTATTCACTATTTTTTTTTATGAAATTACTATATTTGTTTTTTAAAATATAATTATATATTTCTCTTTTTTTTTCCTATCCTAGACAACCTTTATTTATAATTATACCCACTCTTTGTTTTCGACTAAAAGTTAGACTTTTTCTACCGTATGGCTTCCTAAGTTTTAGAAATAGGCTCCTAAACAGGACGTAAAGCCCATGAAATGTTTAAATGTCTAGACTCTCAAATTAGTTATAAATTTTCTCAAAAGTTTCTATGCATAGTTCCGGATATATTCAGTATTAAAAATACATTTTGGGGGATCATCTTGAATATGAAATTCGTACAATGTTTAGATTCAATACAAATTTTATTCATACTTTAAAAAGGAAATATTATTAGTGTTAGAATGACTTTAGGTGAATTATTTTTAAAATGTAGCAAAAAAAATGTGACCAATGTTGCAGTTTGTATGCAACATTGTTGCAGCATATGTATAGTTTTTATGAAATTAATCATTTTTTTTTTCAATGACAGCCTAGATATAAATTTTCGCAAAGTTTTTATGTTTAGCGCCGCAGCTATCCAATAATAAAAATCGGGCAATTTTAGGGGATCATCTCAAAAGTGAAATTCATACTTTAATGTTTAAACTCAATATAGACTTTGTAAATACTTTTCAAAAGTATATATTATTAGGGTTATAAAAATACCAAAGGAAGGAAAAAAAAAGTTTAAAAATACTAGAAAATAATTCAGTTAACTGTACATCTATTAATATTTTTTTATGAAATTAATCTTTTTCTTTCAATGACCCTCAAACTGTAGTGCTTGTGATTTTTTTTAAACATAACTCAGAAACAACTTATCAGATCGACCTGAAATCCGATTTATTTTCCAATAGGAAATCTTTATTTCTCAGTGGTGAATTACTCATTTTAGAAGCTTCTAGAATTCGATTTCTGTTAAAATACTCATAGGTTAGAATTCTTAATTTTTTCAAACATTAAATTCATAGTTAACATTTCACAAATAAATTTTTTAATGCAGGAAAATCACATAATAAATAAAAATAAATATTAAAAATAAATAGTAAAAATAATAATACTGAATACTAACAAAACAGAAAAAACAATAAGCGTGAAAAATAATTATTACAGAAGATGCGAATGAAAATATTAAAAATTAATTTAACATTAGAGGGTTAAACCTTTACATCTTTATAATTTCTAAACGTTTTCACCAAATTGTTCTAATCTATAATTTCTAATTTTGGTATCTAAAGTTCAAATTAGCTCATAAACGAAATGTAGAATCCAAATTGTGTGTTAGTATTGAAAATTTTAAAGCTTGTTTCCATTTCAATATGAAGACTTCCCTCTAGGCTTATTTTTTAGATATACAATTTAAAAATAGCATAATTCCTAATGGAATGTTTTTTTTTTTTTTTTTCGTTTTCGTCTTTGACAATATGGTGGTTAGAATGTATGAGATGTTCTCTCTTTTCCTCTATCCCACATTCTCTCTTTCTCCCCCACTCTCACACTTTCTCCCTATCTCTCCCCCCCCTCACTTTTTTTCTTTTTTTTTTTCCGGATCTTACATTTGGTAAAATAAATAAATAAATAATAAAAGAATAAAAGAAAACTTCATGATATTTATTCACCAAATTATCGCTGAGAGAAACGAAAATTACCACTTGATCGTGAATTTTGCCTTATAATAAATACTAGTGATGAGCATAACGATTATTTTGATTATTCGAATGAATCATTCGGACATGCACAAAAGCATTGAATAAAAAAAAAACTGAAGTTTGATAGATATGCTTCTGCACATGCTCGAATGATTCATTCGAATAATCAAAATAATCGTTATGCTCATCACTAATTAAATACCCTATTAACGAGTCGCTTGAAATCGATATTCAGTCACTCCGAAGTAGACCAATTCAAAGACGCTATTCAAATATACCTAACAAGTTTTCATGCACATAATGAACAAAAATTAACAAAATTACTCGGGCCCGGCCCAAACCCGATTTAAGCCCAGGTCGGGCCAATTTTTTTCATGAGACTCGGACCGAGTATGGTCTGAAACATTATATTATAAATAATGATTATAATAAAGATTTAAATAATGAACATTATGTTATATATAATGGAAACATTATATTATAACCACATAATAAGCACATTACATTATAAATTCACTTATAACTAAGATCGAGATGTTTAGTTATGAAAAATGGAAAATGCAACTTGATTCCAAATCGCTTCTGGCGTTGTTGAGCAGGGAATTCGAGAAACACATTAAGACATTCACTATTGTTTGGTATATTTTTACAGAAGACAAAAATTGCCTTATTATTTATAATTAATTAAAAATTATGTGAAAACATTATACGTGTCATTCGCTTAACATGTACTAAATTTTGTTTTAAAAGTTTATTTCTATTTGCATATTTTTTTTTTAATTTTTAGCCCTAATAAAACACTATTTAAAATTAATTAAATGTGCTTTCTATATATTTACATTTTATAACGATAAAAAGTTTTTGCATTGAGCAAAAATCTGAATAATCTTTATTAAATCACCTTAATTTTTATCTTTATTGCTTGAAAGTTCTGCATTATTATATTATTATATTTTATACTCATTATATAGCAAATACTGATTACATTATTTTAATATATTACTTTGACGTACTACTTTTGTTATCTTATTATTTTTATTACCCTTTTTTACACACTTATATAAGTATAGTGTATTGCGGCCCACCTATAGAAACCATATTTTCACCAGAAAAAAAGTTTGAGCATGGCTGGAGCCTCATCTAATTAGAACCCATGGAAACCGCCCGCATATACGTCACTTACGATTATCGCAATAAATGAAAATGCGTAGACATCTTCCTGTAGTTTGTGAATTGAAAAATGCAAAGACAAAAGGTAAAAATTGCTGCAAGTCTCTTTTCTGCTAATGTCACGCAATCAAGCTATTCTCGCTATGTATAATGAAAGTTTAACAAAAGTAAACCCATATTATTATACTAGGAGAGATGTATCGTTTCTGCCTTGATGGTTAATGCGATAGTGCAAACAGACAATTGAAAAACAATCCCATTGTATTAAACGTTATAGCTATCGATTCCATTCTATTAATTGCGATAAATTTACAAGATCTGGAAATCTAAAGAAAAAAGATTATCAAACAAATAATAAATCTGTATACAGTACATAATCAAACTCAAACAAAACAAACAATGAACTAACAACAGGATGAACTCATCAACTCCTTTACAAATCTAACATCGCGTTGCAAAAAACCGTAAACCATCGACTAAAATATTCATGAGTACAGCGGACCAATTACAACTTTTAGTTGACTTTCCATTTCTCGAGAAACCCAAAAACCAAACGTACACAATTTCAGCAGAAATTGAAGCGGGGCGCAGATGCATCAAAAAGATCCTTCGAATTCCACCTTTGTTCATTCCGCTAGACATGGCACGGACACATTATGTTAATGCGTAAACGCACGAAATGGCTCAATCACGAGCGCGCGCCCCTGAATTGTTAATGAGTGCGCATGAGAAAAATTACCTCTTTATGCAATTGCGACAGCCCCGACCACTGGTAACTTGTATCGAATGAGGTTTCTCAAGGGTCCCAAGCATGATCTAATTAGCCTTCTTGAAGGGGAGGTTGATGAATTTGTCATGCATACACTTTTCATAAATCCTTAGGCCACTACGCATACCCCTCAAATGAGGTTAATCAAATATTTTATCTCTCTTCGGGCGCGCACACGATGCTTCATTTAATCGACATTTATTTGCACGATCAAATCGACGTTTGATCGTACAAAACAAAAGATTCTCAAAAGATATAACACAAAGATTCTCAAAAGACACTAAGTCGAGTTACAATGAACTTTGTTGGATAGTCAAAGATCACAACATTGAAAAGCCTAATACGGCAAGATTTGGGTCAAATTGTTTCAGTTGGAAATAATCCCACTAAAATCTCGATAAGATGCTGGTTTGGAAATTATCTCATATTTAAATTTCTATTGACATTTTAGTAACATTCCCCGAAAAATATATAAATTAGACAACACTTTTTAATACGTATTTTTAATGCAATAGGCTAATTAAAAGCGACAGTTAATTTCCTCGGTTTTTATTTTTTTAAATTAAAATTAAAAAATTTCTCAATATATAACTGCGAAGCGTTTATGAACTCTTTTTAATAAATGTGCTGTTGGTGAGTTTGATAAATTTATCATGTACAATTTTCAAATTCCTTAGGCCACCACTCATATACCCCAAGTGAGGTTAATTAAATATTTCATTCCTCCTGCTTCCTTTAATTGACGATTCTTCCTATTATTTCATTAATGATGCTTCATTTAATTGACATTTGTACCACGATATGACTATACATAACAGAAGATTGTCAAAAGACACCAAGTCCAGTTATAATGAACTTCGTTGGACAACCTAAAAGACATCACAACATAGAAAGACCTAATAAAGCAAGATTTTTAAAGACAAGGCAAATTGCTTCAGTTGAAAATATTCAAATTGAAATCTCGGTACGCTTTTCAGATATCCTTAATTTTTAAATTGAGATTTTTGTAATATATTTCCAAAAAATGTTTAACAGATATAACACCTTATATATTTTTTAATACATCATAATTAAAATATTTAGTTATTTTTTTAATATATAGATAAAATTAAGATTACAAAATTGTCACTATAACTGCAAAGAATTTATGAACTTCTTTTAATTAATGTATTTTGGTGATGGTGAGTCTGACGAATTTGTAATGCATACACTTTTCATAAATCCTTAGGCCACCACGCATATCCCGAGTGAGGTTAATCAAATATTTCATGTCTCTTTGGGTGCACACGATGTTTAATTTAATCGACATTTATTTGTATGATAAAACGTCGTCGTATCAAACTATTCTTAAAAGTTACTAAGTCGAGTTATAATGAACTTTGTTGGATAGTCAAAGATCACAACATAGAAAAGCCTAATAAGGCAAGATTTGGGTAAAATTGTTTCAGTTGAAAATAATTCCATTCAAATCCTCATAACATGCTGGTTTTGAGATTACCTCATACTATATTCTTTATTAACATTTTAGTAATATTCTCCGAAAACTGTGCAACACAGAGAGAGTGGCAACACCTTTTATTATTTTTTTAAATGTAATATGATAAGGAAAATCTTCAGTTAAATATTTCGATATTAATTTTTTAAGGAATACAATTAAGATTATAAATTCCTGAATATAAACGCTCAATACAAATTAATATTCTACAAAGAATTTATCAATTATTTTTAATTAATATATTTTAGTGAATTTGACGTATTTTTCATGGATACACTTTTCATAAAGCCTTAGCCACCACGCATACACTGAAAAAAAAAATGTTGATTTTACGGTATAATACTGACACCCCAGCAGCCAGTATTATACCGTAAAATCAACATTTTTTTTTTTTTTTTTTCAGTGTACCTCGAGTGAGTTTAATCAAATTCAAATACATCATCTCTCTTCGGGCGCACACGATACTTTCACTTAATCGAGAGTTATTTGAATGATCAAACTTCGTCATAAAAGAAAATTCACAAAGAACACCTATGTTGAGTTGTAATGAACTTTGTTGAACAGTCAAACAACGAGCACAAAATAGAAAGGCCAAACATAAGGCAAAAGTTTTCGAAAAGTTCAAATTGTTTAGTTAAAAATAGTCTCACAAAATTCTCATATGATGTTGGCTTTAAAATGACCATATCCTTAATTTTCATTTAACATTTAGTGATATTCTAAAAAAAAAAAAAAAACAGTAATAGAAACAACACAGAAAACTGTATGTATATATATATATTACCATTATCTTTAGTTTTTAAATACAATAATTTTATTTTTCAATTTGTTAAAACCGTTGATCTATTTATTTTTTAACTTAACTTCCGACTGGCACAGTAGATACATGTGCTATTTACAACGTTTTGTTAACACGTTGAAAAATGTTATTAAAAGGGTAACGTTTTGATTCTTTATATTTTATTTTGTTTCATAATTTTTCAATATTTCCTTTATTCATAATGTTCCATTACACCTTTTATCTTTAGGTATTTAATATCTGTTCATTTGTATTCAATTTTCTTTAATTGCTGGATCGTAATTGATCGGGCAATTTGAATAAATAAAATTTGGCTCAGGCTTATTTATTCAAACAGAAATCAATTACGTTTTACTTATATTTGTGGAATATTGCCCTTGATAAAGTGTTGCACAATATAAGTTTCAATTTGCTTCTTGTCATTTTTTTCACCATATGCACATTGGATTTTTTCTTCATATAACTGTATTTTTTTTTTTTTTCATTTGATAATCTCACATTTTTTGATATATTTCTTTGTATTTTATTATAATTATCGGTTCGTATATTGTCGATTATTTATGTGATTTGATGGTTATTATTAACAAAAGTTTTATTATATACTAGCATGCTACGCCTTTTTTCTAAATGTACCTTAAATCAAACGAAATGGCTTTGTATTTTAAATTAATGTGATCTTCATCTACAGATGCTATCTTAGTAAATATTTTCAAACGAACCTTGAATCAAACGAATTATATCAATGGATTTGAGCAAGTATTTTAAAGCAATAGGGACGTTCACCTAGATTTGCCTTCAATATTGCTGTAAACGATGTGAACGACATTGCGTTATATTATATCATACATTGGACAAAATTTTTGCTAAAAGAAGCAACTCATTTAGTTGATCATTTATAGTAGAGTTTGGTAGGGAAATGAGGCCATTATGAGATTATGACAACTGGAACTAAAATGTTCTCTAGTCAACATACTACTAAAAGAGAAAGCATTACAATGATTGCATAGATTGACCATTGAACTTAAATAATGTTCAGATGATTCATTTTCGTCTGTAAGTTCTTGAACTCCGTCCCTCTTTCTTGTTTCCATGTGAGATTCTGGTCACGTAAATACAATCTCACTCTATGTTACGTTATATTTCGCAATATACGTCCTCTTCTGGCAAGTCTACTACGGCTTTTCATCTTTCGATTCCAGCAGAGTAAATACAGTGAAAATTCTAATAAATTCTTTGCACTTAAAGAACAGTGTTTAACTTTCATATTTAAAAAAATGATGAAACGTAAAAAAAGTGCATTTTTAAAGCTGAATATGAATAAAATTAAAATGACGCCATTTTCACTGTCTTTCCATTTTTTAGACCAGTTGCATTCGTGTAACCGTTAATCTGAAAAAAAACCCAATGATTAACTCTGGTAGAAGAATAAACCTCTAGTTTGTATCCAATAAAATCTTCCTAATCTTCCATAATCTTGCCGATATCCAAGTTTGACGTCAAACATTAGAAGTGCTTGAAACGATATGGTTACTAATGTACCAGAGTTAGTTACAAAACGAAATTATTTACGCGCCAAGCTATGTTCCATTAAATAATGTCAAATTACTGCTAATTCAATTATAGATCTTTCATTAACAAAATTCCATACCTTAAATAAAACTGACAATGATAAAGTTAGTTATGCAAAATGTTTAGTAATATTATTTTTGGTGAATACTTAAAACGAAGTTTTTTTTTTTGCATTTCTCTAAAGAGCATAATAACACGCAGAATAAATTCATTTCTCACTATGTTTAGCTGCTAGGGCTGTGTGTAGGTCGAAAAGGCTTTATGATGATTGAAAAATTATCTAATCAGAATTCCAGGTATTCGTTTTTTCTTATCCAGCCTGAAATGATAAATCGAAAAATATTATTTATTCCATTTGCCACCATTGACATTACAAAGTTTTTCCGTACATTGAAAGCGCCAAAACAGTGGCTGAGATGTTCTGCTCTCAAAGCTGGCATACGGGAAGTGCTGGGTTCAAACCCCTGTCGTGCTCGTTGACCTAACCGTTCAGAGTTTTCCGTGGTTTTCTTCGAACCTTGCTGTAAATACGGGTTAGGATCCCTTAGAAAGACCCACCACGGAGGACACTCCCCCCAGGATCTATATCCCTAGTGTACATAATCGGCCGTCATAAAATCAACCAACCGTACATTGGAAGCATTGCATTTTTGGTAAAACTTTGCTTCATAATGAAAAAAACCCATAAATTTAGCAATCGCTAATTTCAAAAGTCGTCTAATTTTCTGTAATCTGAATCGTCGTCTAGAATAACCTTCAAACAGAAACGAAACATCCAACAATATAGTAAAAATGCCAACTGGCAGGTGACCGGAATACGGACAAATAGTCCAATGTCTTTTAAAAACCTTCCTCAAAGAAGGGAAGATATGCAGAAAAAACTAAAAAGAAATTATGAATCAAAAAGAGCATCGAAAATTTATTTCAGCAAACAATTTTTATTGCAAAATGTAGCCTTTTGTGGTAGTAATAACGCATAAATGCACACATCTCCTTAAGAATATTCTTTGGTTCCTAACTTTTGAAACAATGACTATTTCTATAGGTGAAATTGGCGATATATTAAAAAAATAATAATAAAATAAAAATAAAAGAATAGACAATATTCGTTGATCTGAGTTCGAGGTTATAAAAATAATATGTTTGGTGAAAACAAACTGGCATGTTTCCGTAGTAAATTTTTAAATGTCTAAAATTTAATTATTTTGCAATATGTGTTTGAGTGGCAGATATTCTCTAAAATTTAAATATTTGATCCCATATTCATAACAATAACTGCTATTT
The DNA here is from genome assembly GCA_963931845.1 of Maratus michaelseni. Classification (NCBI taxonomy): domain Eukaryota; kingdom Metazoa; phylum Arthropoda; class Arachnida; order Araneae; family Salticidae; genus Maratus; species Maratus michaelseni. Next base: position 156,995,980 of record OZ007591.1, on the reverse strand, counting down.
ATATAATTTGCATTTGAATATAAAAAATTACTCCAAAAAGGATCTTGTATACACGAAAAACACTATTATTGCTAATATCGCTCAAGCTGATGTTACGCTTATGCATTTTTGGCTTAAAATCACATTGCTTGGCGACAAAAGTAAAATCAAAACCGTAAATAAACAAATAACATGTAACTCATAAATGCAGTCATTTTTACAACTACATCTGCTAGTTCCTCCTGTAAGACACATGATAGGGGAGTTACATAAAAAAATTAACAGGAAAAAAAAGGGAAAAAAAATTACTCATATTTTATTAAATCAAATTATCAGATGCATCTCTGTTAACCTGACGCAAACGATAAATCGCCAAATATTGACTTAATCTGAATTGCAATCTCATGCATTGCAAATATTTTTAAGCATCACAAACATTCCTTTGGGGTTTAAATTAAATATTATGCCTCATTAAAACAGTTTTTCTTCTTTCTTTTTCTTTTTTTTTTGCGGCGATGGGGGGGGGGGGGGGGATTTTAAATTAAATTAATAACAGAATTTTTCTTTTATTTTTCTATGTGTTTGCATTATTTTCTGATATAGCCGTTTCAATTCTTTCGCCAACGATAATGGTCGCCAAAAAAATGACCTATGGTAACCTTATCGTCCAAAATAACAGAACTTTCCATCATAATTCTATAACTAATATACATAGAAGTATGTGTTGTATACTAAAACCTTCCCTGAAAAATTATCTATCCAACAGTCCGAGTTCCATCAAATTCCATTCAGCAGAACTCGAGTTATAAAGGAACGGAACGAAATTTCCGTTTGTGTTTTATATATATAGTAGATATATATTTATATCGATATTAATAATTAAAACTACCAGCTAATTTTCTTGGTGCTGCTTTTTTGATAAAAGAATTATTAAGAGACTCATCAAGTTAAGGTATAATGACCTTGTGACTTGGCTAAATAAAGATCACAACATAGACATAACGAGGTAAGATTTTTCAAGAAAGATTAATTTTTTCAATAAAAAATCACTCCTTTCAAAGTTCTGATATAAGATTCTGGTATAAATCTAATTTTCGGTTGACATTTTAGTAATAGCCACCAAAGAGTCAATCACAGATTCAACATTTTAACTTTGTTATGTATTGTGGCAATTAAAATATTAGGTTAACTTTCTTCGTAAATCATTTTTAATAACAGACACCAAGAGAGAGGCACCAAGTCGAATTGTAATGACCTTTGCTGAATAATCAAAGATCAAAACAGAGGAAGGCGTATAACGAGGCAAGATTTTTCCAGACAAATGAATTTAAATCAATTAAAAAATAATCCCATTAAAAATCCTGATAAGATACTGGTCTCAAGATTATTATATATATATATATATATATATATATATATATTGACAGTTATTTATATTATCTAAACAATCAATAATAGACAGTACTTTTTAACTTTTTTAATTAATCAATAAAGATTATCAACTATTTTTTTTTTTAAGAATAAAAAATATGATTATAGTATTCTTCGTATAATTAAAAAGATTTCATGAATTCATATTCATTAATGTTTGCATTTTTCGAATTGATGTAGGTTAAAAAAAAAAAAGAAAGAAAGAAAAGGTAGGGATATGATTAGATTATAATTTTGCAATTTAAAATGACATAAATAAGAATTAATTTTATTTATTTATTTTATTTTATTTACTTATTTATTTATTTTGAATGAATGTTAAAACTAAAACAATTTCACCCAAACTTTATTTAAAGTATAATCTAAATTAAATAAACCAATTTTCAAATTACTTCTCAAATGGAGCAATAATTATTCAATTACCTTTTTTCATGTTCAAATTATTTTCTTCATTAACATAATAAGTCAATTATTATTTTTTAAAGTTTTTACAATAAGTCAGTAGTTGTTCAAATATTCTTTAGCTTACATTCTGCAATATTTCTACCATATCAACTTCATAGCACAAAGCAAGAGCATATTGTAGGAGAATAGACAGATGCTTTTATTGGCTCGATATTAACAATTTTTTAATGTTCTGTTTGTCACATAAACATATTTTTTTTTTTGACGTTAGAAAAATAATTTCATGGAGATGCATGCAATTAATTAATAAAAAGAAAATGTTATACTGAATATAAAAGTGTAATTTATTTCTATTTTGTAAGCTCGAATTCAAAGCGTATGGTACTATGATACAAGCTTATATCAATGGTGTAAGTATGCTACCAGAAGCACATTACATCCAGGAGTGCCTCATATTGTTCTTGACTATTATGATAAAAAAAATAATAATAAAATAAGATAAGTAACAATGTAGCGCTGTACCTTTAAGGTGGTTCTCAATTTGCCTGCTCAACAACGTGAAACTTTCTGACACATTTTCTGACTCATTTTTATACGGAAAAGCATAAAATTGGCAGGCCTGGCTAATAAAGCGATTTGTAATCGAAATGAGTTTTGCATTTTTTGATAAATAAATTACTTATCGAGTTATAAGCAATTCGTGTCACGTGACGACACGTTTTTCCCCTTTCTCGCGCTGCCTCGTTGATAATTCGGTTCAAAACTCAGATTTTGACAGTATTTTCTGAAAAATCTTCTTGAAAACGCCATTCAATTGCATAGTTTCTGAATAAAAACAATTGCCAATTTTATGTGTTTCAGAACAAAAATGGATTTAGAAATGAGTCTGAAAGTAGCTCTTTTGGATTTGAGAACAGATCACATTACGAATCTATATTATAATGCAAAAACATGTACGGGGGGTAACGTTGATGTCATATTGAGGGTGGCAACACCTGATCAGAAAACCTGACGCTTTTACTGCAGTTTTTTAACTTCTAAACGTAGTACAATTTAAATTTTTACAACGTCGAATAGGGGGAAAAATGTTCTTTCAAATGCAATTTGTTTGTATCTTCAATTGTATCTCAATTCACTGAATTTTCATGATTTTTAAAAAATTAGCTTTATCGCGTGCAGACCGATAATTAAAAATTAACACGTTTGAACTTAAAACAATATAAATAATTCAGCACTTTTTTTCCGGCTAATATTCCATAACAAAATTAACCCGTCATCAATCGATAAAAAATAAAAATAATATAAATAAAACACAAATTTAACAGATATGTAATTAATTGAACTACGTGCTTAAACTACTGAAATTATCAGAATCAAATAGACTGCTGTATAAGTAACAAAATATTTGGCGACTTCTTCGGCTATTAGCTCTTGACATACGGCTTAATATACGAAAGTGTCATATACACACACACACACACACACACATATATATATATATATATATAATGGGGGCATTTTGATTTACACAATTGTTTGATCATACACATTTTATAATGGACTGCGATGTGTTATTTTTATATGTATATTAATTTAGTTAGATTTACTTATTCATTATTTAATTATTTTAAATGAATTTATATTCATTAATATTAAGAATGTATTTGATCTAATGATTTGGATTAATACCTTTGGTGGACAATATCATATTTACTTCTAAGATAATGTTTACTTTTATACAGTGTTAATATAATATGTTTTAATTTTATTAAGAGTTTTTATTTAATTTAACTTTGTTTGAAGCCACATTATTTGTGACTAATTCATTTCAATATTTAATCAATATTAATTTTAAATTCTTTGATTCTTAATTCAAATCTTTAGTATTTTAATTTAATTTATTTTAATTGATGTTGCATTTTTAGTACAGTTATTTAATCGTTGTTGTCATTTAATGGTACATTTTTAATGTTGCATTAATTATTAATTTTTCCATATTACTACTTATTTATAACATAGTATTATTAATTTATACATCCATTACTTAGATATTATTCAACATTCTATTTATTAATTAATTTCATTTATTTATTATTTAACTAATGGCTATCATTAAGATAGTAATTTGGTTTAATTATTAAACACTAATTTCCATCCATTCCTTTATATTTACTTTTACCACTAGAGGGCAGCACTATTTTAAGTTGTTTTTTATTATTAATTTTTCCATCTGAATACTTATTTATAACATAGTATTATTCATTAATACATCCTTTAATGTAATTCGATTTTCTATTTATTAATTAATTTCATTTATTTATTATTTAACTAATTGGTATCAATTAAGATAGTAATTTGGTTGAATTATGAAACATTTATTTCCATCCAATTCCTTCGATTCAGATTATATTCACTTTTACTAACAGATGGCAGCACTAATGTTCCTGTTTATTTTATAATCCATTATATTTTAACATTATTTCTGGCATCACTGCATAGCAATTTATGTTTCTAAGCAATTTATATTTCTAAAATTGGCAACATGTTATGATTTTTTATGCAATTCATTCCCCAGTCATGTTGGAGTTTTCATGATGGTTCATGAATTGCAAGGTATCTTATTTATATCTCTTTTCATCTTTATGGATTTTATACTTAATATCTCTATTAAATGTTCTCTCTGTAATTTATAAGTATGGCTTCTTTTCTTTTTAATATTGTATTTTATTTTTTATTTTATCACTGATTTGAATCATTGTGTTTGAGATGTAGTCCCAATATCATATTTTTTAGCAATGCATGGCTAATATGATGATGAAACATCTCATTTCATTTTATTTGTGGTATTTAGGCGATTGGGACTTGATAATTCTGTCTAAATTCCACAAATTTCATTTCATTTAATTCCATTTATTCAATTTTTATTTAATTTCTTATTCTTTCAATGTTTTTGATTCCATATAAAGTGTGTTGGGGAATCTTTCATTGTCAACTAATTATTTCATACTTAATTATTTCATTGTTTAAGTTGGTGTTATGATAATGTTTCATTTATGGTTATATATATATACCTTTCAGGTAGTTGTTGATAATATTGTTAATATTATATTTAATTTAACTATAGAGGGAGCTATTGATTGTATATTAATTTTACTTTCAGGAATTAAAATTGGATGGAGTAATATATATTCACGGATATAATTTTGTTATAAGCGTATTAAAACCAGAATTATTTTGTGTGTTTTTGAATCATTTTGTGTTTGGGTGTCATCGATGGGGTTGTGTTTTAAAAAAAGTGTGCTCTCAACTTGTCTTTCAAATCATTTCTCTCAACTCGACTTAGTCAACATGTATTATGCATTGCCATGTGGATGTGAATATTATGCAGAAGTTTTGACATTTTAAGGATTCTGTATAATTATTGTGAGTATAATATTTTATCTACACTTTACGCGTTCATATTTCCAATTTTATTATTTCAAAACTGTTATCTCGTGGTAATTTCGTGAGGTGTTAAATACAATTTTTGGGATAATCGATGTGAGTGAAATATATTGTATATTCTTAATGGTTTTTATTTCCTATTTAAATATTTCCAAATTTTAATATTTCCAATTGTTGTCTGGTAATAATTCAGTGTACCTGGATGATTCTACTGATCTTAGCATTATGCCAGTAGAATTATGAAACACTGAATTATTATTTAAAACACATGTGGGTGCATCCAGGCTGATGAGTACATGTGCATGTGTTTTTTCATATCCAATTCATATTTAATTCTCATGTGGTCCAATTTTCCATTGTATATGGTTCATATTTAATTTATTAATCCATTTGTATTTACTTAATTGCAACTCCAATTTATATATATATATTTTCCCCTTTCTCTCTATTTCTTTTTTCTTTTTTCAATATTCTTTAGGTATGAGTAAAATTTGGCCAATTACCATTGAAGCACAAGCTATGGTAATATTATGTTTGCACATGTTAATTATTAGCTATGTGGTATTCTGTATACACAATATCATTAATTATCTCTTTGGAGATTTAAGTAGAATGATAATAGAACTTTATATGCTTTTTGAAATTCATAGATATTATATATATATATATATATATATATATATATATATATATATATATATATATATATATATATATATATATATATATTAGAGTTATCAATAAAAAAAAGAAGAAAAAAAAACTGGAGCCACATAAATCTACTTCACTGCATTCACATTAAATTTAAATTCAACCGTTATTTTCAGCCGACCGACATGTGTACATTCGCGTTTTACAACATATCAATACAAACGAATATTCGAAGAGATCATAAGTCTTTTAAAGTATAATTTGAAATCTAAGTAAAAGTTTTTTTAGAGTTTAGAATTTTTCTCTTAAAAAGAAGAGGGGGGGGGGGAGAAAGAAAGAAGAAAGAAAAGAAAAAGAAAATGTAAAATTGCATATTCTGGATCCGCATTCAATACAAGCGCTTACGTTTGTTAAATATTATAATTGTACCCAGCTATACTTCAAAGTATCGATTATTTTCTATTTAAATTAAGGGTTAATCGAATATATATATCGGCTTTAGAACTCAGTTAATGTAAATTTATCAAAATAAATTTTCTTATTAAACCGTTAAAATGTACAACTTGCCACACATTTTAAATAAAATACCATTCAATAATTTTTTTTTCTTCCTTTACTTTAAGAATTTTTTCTTAAGTCGAAATTCAAAATAAGACATTGAATAAGCAAACTCCTTTATACTTAAAAAAAAAAAAAAAAAAAAAGAAAAAATGAGTTCTGGCTGGTTTCCATAGTAACCGAAAAAGAAAAAAAAATCAGATCGGAATTTTGTTTCGCTCCTTATTCAAATAATAAATGCTTTTGACATTTATGACATTATTCACAGATCTCTTTTCGATTAATCTTCTTTTTACACATAACTCAAATTATTGTGAATTGTAAATAATAATAAAAGTTATACAAGAGGTAATCTATAAGATAATTTAAATCTTATATCGAATAACATCGGAATAGCGTTCTGCACGGGTCAGGTTGTACTCGACTTGAACCCGAAATTTTTGCTTAAAATCAATCCGAAACCCGACAAAAAAAAATTCGTTAACCGGAACCCCATACACATCAACCCGAACCCGAAATATTCAAACCCGGAGCTATCCCGAACCCGAAGTGAAAGAGAATTAATCCATATTTTAATACAATTATGAGAAATAGTCTACAATTATATCTCCAATATCAACTTTACCTTTTTACTTACACATCAGACGTAGTATAGGGTAAATCTTGTAATCGTTTTGAAAATCGAAAAAAAAAAAAAAAATTTGAGGGATTTACACGTTTTAGACACTGGAAAGTCCGAAAAACTTGCCTTCCTCCTCTGTGTGTCTGTAAACGCTCTATCTCCCCAAAAAAAATTGAGACAGAGACTTGAAATTTGGTATGTACTTAGTATATAATAATGGGAAGAAGCTTATTGAATTTCAGTAACCTCGATTATCCGGAACTATTTTTTTCGGACTCTCAAAATATTCGTTCTGATAAAAGGCATACAAAATTTTCGAAATTATTTATTTTAAGGAGTGAATATAAAAGACAATAAAAAAACATAAATTTTGCATAAAGAAGGAAGTCGATCCGATAATGAGTTGCCGAGATATTTGTAATTATATTTCCCACACTTTCGATTTTTCATGACCCTCTATTTCATTCAAACTTCAATTCAAAGATATATTTTAATTGTAAATGATACTCTTAATGCGACGCAGTAAACCGTTAGTTAATAGGATTATCAATTTTGGAGTTATAAGGATGTTTCTCTTACGCAATTCAGTAATAGAGTATTTAAAGTTTATGACGTCATCAAGCCAGGATTTTTTTCGAATTGCATTGCATTTTATAAATAGTTTACACATGTTTTATTTTCATATTTTATATTATGCATATCCATGATGGGGAAGTATTACGGTGGCCCCCAACGACTAGTTTTTGTATAAAAATGAACACATATACAGATCTTACCAGTTTCATAACTTATCTTTCCTTGAAAAAGTTATGATGTTCGTAAAATATTTTTGCAATCTGTATTACATGCTTACGTATAATAATACATAGTTCTAATATATATTCAGATATATAGTTTTTTTCATTTAAAAAATATTTAGGCTTTTCTTATGAAAAATGGAGTGAATCCGAACACGACACGTAAGAGTCAAAACCGAACCCGAAATATTTAAAGTTATCCCTACCCGAACTCGACTCGCAACGAAAAAAATTAGCGTTAACACGACCCGAACCGGTCATGTTCGGGTAAAATCGGGTTACGCTGCCCGATGTATCAGAATTAGTAAAATAGAATGTTATTGAGCAAAATCATGCCCATACTCCTTTCAATTTCGAAGACAGGTATTAGTACCTACAGAAACGATCGCTCATATACAGGGTGATTCGAAATAGATTTGTAATGGCGATTATCTGATGCTAGAAATACACTACCAATTACAAAAAGAATAGAGCGTCTAAGTAGCACATTAAAAAAATCCCATTCTTCTACGAGTAAAACAGATTGAATTTTATTAATTTCAGTGTTTTCTGGCAATAATTGCCAAAGACGCGTTTTTAATGCCAGGAAACACAGAAAAATGATCATAAAATCCAAAGTATCATAACTCGGTAAGTTTCAATCGTAAAAAAATAGAATTTTTAAAAATATCATTCTGAGACGTAGAGCAACATTTTTTTATGTATAAAGAAAAATGAGACGTATAAAAAAATTAATTTCGTATTTTAATATGCATACAGACCCTTGTAAAATAAATACCATATCTAAAAAAGCTATATTTGATTTCTACACTTCATGTAATTGGAAATAAATTTTTATCTTCAGCGATTTAAGAGACAATCGCCACAACATCTATTTTGAATCCCTCAGTGTAGAGTCCTACGCGGATTATATCCGACCCGAAACCGCTAGGGCCCATATCCCTCGTGTTGATAATGGGCCATCATAAATCAACCCAACCCAACCCAACCCGACCCGAAACCGAAAATTCTGCTCAAATTCAATCCGAAATCCGAAATAAAAATTTTCACTGACCCGAACTCGAAAAAAAAGTTTTATCCTAGCAGTTGTATTCCCGAAGCCCGAAATCTCAGAAAATCGATCTGTAGTTTCATAAAATTACGAAAAAATATTCTACAATCATATCACTAATATCGATTTTATATTTTATGTAGAAAAAGAAGCATGTAAAGACTCATTCATATTCAAATGTATAAAATGAATTTAAATATAAAAACATTGAAAAATCAGGTTAATCAGACCCTGACCGAAATTATCAAAACTCAACTGAAAACTGACCCGCAATGAAAAAAATTAGATCCGACCCGAACTGCGTATCGGATCTCATTCGGGTAAAGTCGGGTTACCCGAGCCGATGTAGGACTCAAACACGGTGCAGTATTTCGCAGAGCTAAGAAACAAGCTCATAATCTTCACTAGGAAAAAAAAAATTGATTTTACAGTATAATACTGGCATCCCAGCTGCCAGTATTATACCGTAAAATTAACAGTAATAAGCAGTAAAATAAGCAGTAATACGCTATCGCACATAACTTTTTTTTTTTCCTTTGCCGCTGCAAATGATTTTGTCACATTTATACATTTAGAGGGACATATCTCTTTACCTGCAAAATACGAAATTTAAAAAAAAAAAACATACTCAAAGATTTAAAAACAAGAAATGCTCAAATTAACCTATGTGTTTGAATGAAGTTAAGAGTTCAAGTGAAACTTAAATTAATAAATGTTGAACATTTTTTTAGCACAAAATGTTACCGTTGCATACAATTCTCATCTGTTAGCAAACTTGAGTAAATAAAGCTTTACGGTTAAAATTAATAATTATCGAAAATTTCAATGACTAAATAAAAAATAACAAAAAATTGAATCAACTGTAGAGCTCAAAAATTTTCATGAGATCTTTTTAACTAAAGTGAATATTTTTTTTATTACATGTATGCGAAACAGAAAATATCTAATGAAATGCCCTTCGAAACACACTTGACATTTAATTTTTAAAATACTACGTGTAATAAACGGATAAAAAGTATTATTTCTCTCATAAAAACAATACGCAACTTGATTCTTCTACTTTAACATTACCTTCATATGAGAAGTAGTTCACGACCAATTCTATTCGATACTGAGTCATGGCTAATTAACCTTTATATCTGACCAAATATCATGCATAAAAGTCGTGAAACAATGTGGGAATACCACTAAGTTAAAAAGAGGGGAAAAAGGGAGAAATTTTTGTCTTCCTTGAGCAAACAGAGAGCCAATTAAAAAGATGTGCTAATTATAAGACACTATCCCGATGCAGCAAGAATATGATACTTTTTTACTCAGGTAAAACTTGTGAAATATGAACGTGCAAATATATGACGTCTTTTTACATTTTTTTTCTTCCTTTTTTTTTTACAATTCTCCAGAAATGTTATTGATTAAACATCGTTTTATCGCACAAATATAGGAAAATGTAAAATTTCAGAAAATTTGATTAGTTTTGTTTGAATTTTGAGTGCTTAAGTTAAGCACTCTTAACTTAAGCACTAATCCTTAGCGTTAATCATTTAGCCATAATGAAACACACCACTTGAAGGCTGCAAAAATGGCTCAACTCAAAAAGTGCAATACCACCATCATCACTATTGTAATAAATAAATATGTCAATTGAAATGTCACTGAATACATGCATTAAGTTTTGTAATTTAAAAGCAGCATAATCAATGCTTGACGCATTTTCTTTCTTGTTTCTAATCTCATCAAATTCAGTAAATTAAAATATTCGATCAATCTTGAATATGTGTATAGTGAAAAAAGTTTAATACAGCCTGGAAATAGTTATATTTCAAAGATTTAAGAGAAAATAACATCATAAATATCACAGCGTTATGTGAAACTTAAAAAAAAATTAAAACAGACAGACTTTAAAAGTGAATTTTATATGGGAATGGTAATTCTACCCCTTGAAATCCAAACTTTTTTATTCAACTTTATACTAATCTAAATATTGTATCACTTAGATATGCTTAACGCAGAATTTTCTAAATTAAAAAAAATAATAATAAAAGATAATATTTTACATATTAGCATTACTGCTTAAAGTTCTGCCAAAAACAACACACATGAATAAGGGATATATATATATATATATATATATATATATATATATATATAATATTTAAGTTTTATACTCTGTTTCTAGATCCGATAAAACATTTTGTCTACTTTTATTTTAATTATGCATTATTTAAACGAAACTATTTAAATTATTTTCTTATCGCGTATGTAGTTCATAGTAGACCAGAAAATAGGCTCGATATACAAATATGTACCTCTATTCTCTACTTCATAAAAACTAAAACTGTTTCAAATGAAATAATCAAATCACTTGTTAACTTTAAATTAAAGTCTAATTAATGCTTAAAGTGATAAAAACATAACACGTAATGTACTACTGCCTTAACTAGACAATATAGAATAGAGTCGTTGCAGATTGATTTCAAGAATAGTAAAATAATTTTTCAATCAAGAACTTATTTCTCATCCATTACCCGTGAATCAATAGAAATAGGGTTGTGAAAAGATAACATTTGCAGCGAAGCCGCTTCTTTTGAATTACCTAAAATCTGGCACGCGTTGATTTACAGATTGAAAAAGCAATAAAAATAAAAAAATAAATAATAATTTTCACGTTTTCCAGTTTTGACCAATTTAAGCATCTGGTTGCCTTGGACATGCGATCTCGTGATTTATGCTTACCATTTTCAAAAAACTATGCGAGAATATTTTATTTATCATTTAGATCTGAAGATGTCGCCAGTAAAGCGAATTAAACATATGTAATCTGTATTAAAAGGTATTTTTAAACATTTCGTGTTATGTTTTTATCACTTTAAACATTAATTAGACTTTAATTTAAAGTTCACTAAATTGTTTTTTTTTTTTCACATTTTGACTTCACTTTACACAATCTGTTTCGCTTTAAAACCAGCAATAGCACCGAAGCTGACTTTCTCTTAAAATAAATTGCATCTGAGTTTGAAAATAGTCTTTAAGACAGTGTGGCCAAGAAAGTAAGTAAGTAATTTTCACAATTATTTAACTTAAATACTTAAAAATAATATTTTTTGAGAAGTTGTAGATCATTCATTCACTTGCTTAAAGTTTTTTAATTTGTTATTGTGTGAATTTAGATTATTGATTATTTAATTGATATTTTAGGGGACTTAAAGGAAGGCGCATACTCAGAATTTTTTTTTTTTTTAAATGCTAATGAAACTACTCATATACGTAATAAAGTATCAGTCAAATTTAGCTACGAAATCCAAGTAGAAAATCTGTAAGAAAATAAAATATTTTCGAGTATTTGACGCAAAAAGACGCAATTTGGCGAACAACACTTTTTCCTCGCCAAATGCAAGCGATTTTAATGCATTTGAAAAATTTTGGTTAAATGAGTGTTTAAATGTGTAATACTTTATGAATTTAAACTTAAACGATTAAATAGTTTATAATTTTTATATAAGCTTATATAATATATATACAAGTTGCATATTGCTGATTTACACGGTTTCGCCGGCAGGACAATGTAAGTTTTAAGTGTATTTTAACAATAACAGCCCAATTAAGAACGTTCGCATTAATACATTTCGATATTGAATAAGTCGTTGTTTCCATGGCAACAATACTTTTCTCTTGTTGTCTCCGACACTAACAATATCGAAGTCTAATTGACAGTGCTCAGAGTCGGACATTAATTTCGAGTATGAAGCATTTTTAATCAATTTAAATTTAGTTCTAAAGTGTAGAATACGATCGTTAATTTTCTTTTAATATACATATACATATATATGGCAAAACCTTAGTTATAAAAGTGTATTTATTTAAGTTAAACTTGCTTGAACCAGTTCAGTATAAAGAGTATAAAAATTTGTACCTAAAAGAGTGTTTATCATGATTTTTTTTTTCATTGTGTCGCCAACCAGCGATAAATCGCCAAAAAACACGAAATTTTCCTTTTTTTTTTTTTACGGACGTTATATCGAGGTTCCGAAGCAATTTTTTTTTTTATGAGAAGAAGAAGAATGTTCTGTACATTTTTCAAAATTTTCTGAGTATGCGCTTATGGAGACCTTCCTTGTTAGTAATTTTAGATCGATATTTGTGAACCTAAATTACCAGTCCCTTAAACTATCAATTGCGGAAAAAAACTTTTTTTTTTTTTTTTTTTTTGTCATGTATGATGTCATTATTTTGTTTCTACAAAAGCAATGAATGAGTATTTGTAATATTATTTCAGCTAAGGTCTGGTGAGGTTAAGGAGAAAAAGGTACATTCTTAATAATTTAAGGTACACTGCGAAAAGAAAAAAAAAATGTTGATTATACCGTAAAATAATTTTTTGTTGTTGTTGTTCTTTGCAGTGAATCGTTATGTAAATTTTTCTGTTAAACATAGATTGCTAGATCATACACTTGTACAAGTTTCCCTCGATTGGTGTGGTTAATTAATCCCCGCGTTATTACCCCCACTAATCGAATCATACATTAAATGCGAAATACTGCAATAGATCTACGGCCAACTATCAAAAACCCAATATACATAAACAGAGAATGTCATAATGTACTAACGATATGGTTTTTGATGTATGACCTGTTAGAAAATACATAATTACAGCTTTATTTGAAACTTTAAGAAAAGTTTATCTAATTTTCATGAATTTAACATTAATAGAAACATGTGAGCAAAATTTAATCAACCGAGAAGACATTGAAATGTCAATTTTAATTTTAATTTTATAGTACTACTAGGGGGCCTTACCCCCTGCGAGCTACGCTCGCCAACCCCCGCTCAGACTTCGAGGCCTCTAAAAACATGACAGCGTGCTTTATTTTAAAAATATTGGTAAATCTGTAATTGGGTTGCCATGCTTTTAACGTTTTAAAGGGGCATTTTTTTATTATCATGGCCTCATACATAACTGTTGCGACAACTGACGACTGTTTTCGAGATTGATAAGTAAAATCAATTACAGCTTGAAAACAAGCTTGTATAAAATGGTTAGGTTTAAATTGTGGCTACCTCTGGGACTTTTATAACAACGATCTGTATTCTATTCTTCCTTTGCGTTTAAGGATGAGAAAAATTCTATCTGCTTGTGAATAACATTAAAAACCACGGTATTGAAAAGTACCATGTTATAGACATTTTCAGTAACAGGTTTTAATTTTCTCTCTATTTTAATGCACCATCATGCATATTTTCATGTTATTTTAAATATGTAAATTATTTATTTCAATTAATATGTATATACGAATTTTCTAATAATTATTTATCATACAAAATTAATTAAATATTTTGTGCATGCATGCCTGCATTTATTCGGCATTAATTGATGAGATATTTAAACAAATTTGCTATCCGCGATAATTTTACACCATGTTATGTCACTTGAATATTGTCCATAAGAAAATCGGGTTCTTTTCCAGTGTAGGATTCTTTGCTTTTAGGTTTGGTGTAATTCGAGTTTCAAAAAGGGATAGATTCGTTAATATACATGGATTTGTTGCCAAAAGTTATGAAAACAAACCCAATGAACTTTTGGTGCTTTTCTATTATAAGGGTCTTGACGGTTTTTTTTTTATTCTCCTTCCGTTCAGTTGGACAATTATTATTTTATATATTCGTTTCAAATATCTGAATTAGTTATTTTATAAATTCGTTTAAATAAATTTTACAAAAAAATAACAAAATGATATCAATAAATAATAATTACTATTAATTTCTTTCCCCCCCCCTTTCTTTTGCTTTTACATAAATGACGTCATTTGGACGAATTTATTCAAAATATTTTCAGTTTATAAATTAAATTAAATGCTGACAGACGATTGAATCCTGACGATAGAAATGTGATTTTTTTTTTCAAATTTTCCTGAAAAACTTAATTTAATCACAATTTTGTCTTCATTATCGATTGAAATAAAAGATAAATTCAATTTCAATTTGAAAATGACGAATAAAAAGAAATCAATAATCCCTATCGGGATCCTTTTCAATTTTCTTCTCTTTTTTGTCACAAAAAAACTGAGTAATTAGTTGCCATCATTACAGAAATGTCATTAAAATTAGAAAAAAATTAATATCTCGAAAACTAATTCCAATTTCAAAATTCTATTATCAGTTTTGACATCCGCGGATTTTTATGGACAATTGGTATTAATTTCACCATCAAGCGTTTAATATTTTATTAAAAATAGCCCTGAAACATAATCAGTCGTTTAATCAGTCGTTTCATAAAATCGTTTCATAAATTCGTTTCATAAAATCGTTTCACAAATTCGTTTCATTAGGATTTTATATATATAGGGTAGATAATTCTTTAGGTTATTTATATTAACTTACTTATCATTACGTTAATTTTAAAGAGATCTACTTAAATTGATTTAAAACTTACTGCAATACAATTGTATATTTTAACCTTACATACATTTTAATTTATTTCAGCGGAAACTTATTAATTACATAGTTTTTTTTCTTCTTTTTGGATGACATCCACTGTCTGGGTTTATACCTATCAATTGCTGTCTGATTAATTATAATTTTTGAAAAGCTTCTCAGAATTATTTTTATGTTAATTCTTTTTTCGGCATTTTCTACACATTTCATTTTTTAAAATATGACATCATCTTGCTGGAAAGGAAAAAAAAAACTAATCCCCCATTTTGTGCTTTACACTCTAATCTAAATTTTGCCCACACCAATCGAGGGAGTACCTAAAACAATTTTCCGTACTAAGCGAGGGATACCTGTATATGAAATTTTGATAGAGGATTCTATATTAAACCTCACTAATTGCCCGAAACTATTAACAATAATTGTTGTATCTTAAAGATGCAGCATTTTCTAACAAAAGACAAATTGTTTTTTTTTATTATTTTCTTTTCTTTCTTTAATTAATAGATTTTAATAATGCGTATATCAGAATCAGCTAAATGATCCCCAGTAAAGTTGTGGAAATTAAATTAATTAATCTTTTCAATTAAAAATCAAACGTTGCTGAAAAGAGGATTTGATTTTTTTTTTTTTTTTTTTTTTTTTTTTTTTTTTTGGAATATATTTTTTTTTTACCATTTATTCCTTACAATATATATTTTTTATTTATTTAATTATTTTATGTATAAATTCGATTACAAACTTAAAATTCTTCTTTACACATCATTACTTAAAATTTCTTCATTTCTGTTATTTTTGGTATTCATTATAATTAAGTTTTTATAAATAAAAACTCTCCAATGTATCATATATTTCCATGTTTTGTTACTTTTAATCTCGATGCTTCTTTCTTCTCTTGTTTACAGTATATCTACTGTAACTGTTATGTATAACTTGCTATACATTAAGTAGAATTTATTTATTTTATTTTATTTTATTTTATTGCTATTTATTTTCTTCTATCTTTACAAGAAGAAAGTATTGGATTCATGAAAATTTTCGACTTCCAGTTTTCGACGGATTTATACATTTTAGAAGGTCCTGAACGGGATTTGACTGTTTTTAGAAGATGTCTGTTTGTGACAAAAAATTTGTGGGCGCTATATTTCAATATCTACTGCACGGAATTGAATAAAACTTTAGATTCTGTTAGAACTTGATATAAATTGGTACTGGTTAGTTTTGGGTATAAATCTCCCCACGGGTGGCGCTGTTATGCTACATTTTTCAGAATTTACACGATTTTAGCTATAGTCATATCTCAAGAACTAATGCACGGTATTTAATAAAATTTTAGATTCAGTTAGACCTTGATATAAATTGGTACTGATTAATTTTTGGTGTAAATCGTCCAACAGGTGGCGCTGCTATGCTGCATTTTTCACGATTTCCGCAATAGCTCTACTTCAAGAAGTAATGCACTGATTTTTATCAAACTTTAGATTCAGTTAGACGTTGACATTGATTAGGTTTTGGTGTAAATCATCCAACAGGTGGCGCTGTTATGCTACATTCTTTCATTTTAGCGATAGTCATATCTCACAAACTAATGCACGAAATTTCACCAAACTTCATATTTTCTGTTAGACCTTGACATAAGTTGGTGCTGATTAGGTTTTGGTGTAAATCCTATTACAGGTGGCGCTACTATGCTGATGTTTTTAATTCTAAAATGCATAATTAAAAGAATTACGCTTTTCGAAGTATTAACATGTATGAGGTATAGAAGAAAGTTTTGGGATTGGCACATCCGACTAGTTTTCTGTACGCGACCTTTGTATGGGTGTTTGAAACACCAGCAAATTTTTGAACTTCACCAAAATGTATTTATATTTTTGTTTGTTTTTTAATTAAAACTGAGAAAATTTGCTTTATTATCCCGTTTTTTACTTATTGTTCACAATCTATTCTTAATTTTTTATCCACATTTTTCTATTCCGCACTTATATGTAGCTGATCTAAAGTTATCATTTTTGCATCGTCGAATAGGGGACAAAATGTACTTGCAAATGCAATTTCTAGAACTGTATCTCAATTTAGTAATTTTTTTATGGATTTTTAAATAATTTTCTTTCATTTTTTTTTAAATCTATCTCAATCGCGTGCAGCTGGATTATGGAAAATTAACCTATTTGTACTTAAAACTATATGAATAATTCGGCGTTTGACTCCGGCTATAGTTGCAAAAAAAAAAAACGGTTTATTCCCACGTTTATTTTCAATAGACCGGGTTTATTCCCAGGTTTATTGCCAAAAGACCTAGTTTATTCCCCAAAAAACAAGTTTATTCCCAAAAATCCCGGTTTATTCCCAGGTTTAAACCGGGTTTTTTCTAGCCTTTGCAACTCTAACTCCGGCTAATATTCCAAAGCGAAATTAAAACTTCATCAATAAATTAAATAAAATAATATAAATTTAACACAAATTTAATAAATATATAAGCGCTTTACGCTTAAACACTGAAATAAACAGAATCAAAATATCTGCTTGAAGTAGCAAAATCTTTTGGCAATTTCTTCATGCGGCTTATAACGAAAGTATCGCTTTTAATAAATTTCAAAACTTTATTTAAATATATTAGTGATATTTTTTTTTAATAAAAATGTTTTTTGGTGTTGTCAATGGACAATCTAAAAAAATATATATTAAATGTAAAAAATTTATTACAGTTAGAAAAAAAAACGGTTTTCATCTAATGTTCTGTAACATGGAAAGCCAAAGATTAGATCCCCTAGTGTTAATAAAAGAAATATGTTTGTCTCTCTATTGCTCTCCCTCTCTCTCTGTGTGTCTGTTGACGACAGCTGAGGGAATCTATCGCACGTAGAGGTCTTCAAATTTCGTTACGAAACTCCGAAGACAGGTCCGAGTGCACTTGAGCGTCATATTTTTGATTTTTTTTTTTTTTTTTTTTTTTTTTTTTTTTTTACTGAATGAAAGAATTTTCTCGATTTTCCAAGGTTGTCGGCGATTTTGACCCACTCACAAAAGCTATCCAAATTCAATCTTTTAACCCAATATAATAGATTTAGCCTTTTTTTTTTTTTACAATAAAGTTTATTCGGAATTCGTAACAGCGATTTTTTGAATTTTTCTCAAATTTTTAAACAAAAGTCTTTAATCCGCTGAAAATGAAGACTTTATTTTTATCATCTTATATATATTTGAAACCTCAGCAAACCAATGTTATAATTTATATCCATGTAATAAAAGCATCGGTAATCGTTCAAAAAATTTTCAAAAAATATTAATAATTTAAATTTATACGATTTTTTTAAAGGCAAAAGAAAATTAGAAATTTGTGTAAAAGCTATGAAGATCGAAGGTGGCTTTTTTTTTTCTTTGCGTTGGGTTGTTATTATTATTATTATTATTATTATCTAAGTCGCCAAAAAGGCTATTGTTGTGACAATGGGAACTGGGGTCTTTCTTAGGGTGGGTCTCAAATGACCTGCTCAACAACACGAAATTTTCTGACACATTTTCTGACTCATTTTTAAATAAAAAAGCATATAAATGGCAGGCCTGACTATTGAAGTGATTTGGAATCGAAATGAGTTTTGAATTTTTTTTAAATAAATAAACTAGTTATTGAGTTATAAGTGATTCGTGTCACGCGACGACACGTTTCTTCCTTTTCTCGTGCTGCCGTGTTGAAAATTCGGTTCAAAACGCCGACTTTGACAGTACTTTCTGAAAAATCTTCTGCCTTTACAAAAAAAAAAAAAAAAAAAAAAAAAAATGAAAACGTTTTTCGATTCCATAATTTCTGAATAAGAAGACCTACCTACCAAGTTTACGTGTTTCCGAACAAAAATGAATTCAGAAACGTGTCATGAAGTGCAGCTCTTTTAGATATGAGAATAGCCTTGAGTGGGGATTTTATCTTTTACCTTACCGCAGCCTTTTTCTTTTCTTTATTTCTTCTGCTTGGCTTTAGGCAAAATAATAATAATAATAATAATAATAATAATAATAAATAAATAAATATAAAAATTGATAGCAATTATTTTTGTGCCGTCTTTTTAAAAATTAAATAATTAGATGATATTTTTTTCTTATTAGACGTAGGTTGGGCCTGGACTTAATTTTTCTCCACAGACTCGGACCGGACCAGGCGCCTCCAGCGAGTCAGTTAGTAATTTAATAAATTTCGACTACAGTATACGAGAAAGTGCTGTCGCGTATAATATCACAGTATTAGCATGCAACCCGAGTTCATCTAATGAGTAATTTATTATAGTAAATCCCTCATTATATCGTGCCTCGTTATTTTGCTCATTCAGATATATCGCTCTTTTTGGAATATCGCTCTTTTTCAATGTCTCCTCAAAAGAAGTAAAAAAAAAGCTCTAGAACTTATTCTGCACTTTTTAAATATCTATAAGGTATATAAGGTATGAGCCAAAGGTTGCCATAGTTCAGCTTTGAGGATTTTTTTTAATATATATATATATATAATTTTCTGGTTGGGTGTGTGTGGCTGAATTTTTGTTTGTAAAATTTTACACTTATCTCTAACACATATCAAGTTACTTTTCTGTGTAAAATAAAATTTAATTACTTTTATAATACAATTTCAAAATTGTATCTTGTGGGCCATCATTGGCGCATAGTGTTCCAAAGGTGGCACATGTATTGAAATCACTTTTAAAATGTGAAAAAATACTCGGCAAACTATTCTGCTTACTATTCTGCTCTGGTGATCCTTTCTTTCTTTTGATATCTTTCGAGTTTTCCTTTAAATCTTTTTATTTTAAGACAAGAAAATACCTTGAAGCACTTTTTGTGCACTGTAGTTCAGGTATTTTCTTCTGGGAATTACTGACTACTTTTGAATGATCTCTGGTGTAAATAAATGGTAATAAATTTTTTCAGATATTTATGTAGAAATTCTGAAAACCACCCTTACTACACTGATTTCCATATTTGTTTTCTAAGGTGGCCCCCTTGGGAACATGCGTATAGTCGCCATTTGCTCGGCGTAAAAGTATTAATCTCATAAATTTCTTAGAATTAAAGTAAATGTGATTAAAGAAACAGAAATAAGCTTTCTGAAAACGTATCATAACTCAAAGTTCTAAGAATTTAAACACGTGTAAATTAAAATAACTTCTTACCTGGAAATTATAACGACTACTGTTCAAAAGTGAAATCACTGCATAAAACTAAATAATTTGCCTGGATAATTTATTTGTAAAATTAAATTATTTAATTGCAATCAATTACATTTCTTGGCACAAGTATCTATTCAGTGATGTTCTAATCAATATAAAAACACAGAAACCAAATTAAAATGGCACCTATTACAACATATTTTATCATTGACTATGTATGTATTTCATGCTTTTATAGTGTGTATCATCCTACTAAACGTACTCCTGTAAAAAAGTTAAATTATAAATGTAAATAATTTAATTTCACTATAATACTTTCGTTAAAAACTAATCCTGTGAATTAAATTTAAATATGTTCTTAAGTTTTGTTTTATTTGTCTATTTATTTTCTTATGTACTTTTATTTTGTCTTTTAATTAATACCCCGCCAAAAAATTCTTATTAAAATTTATTTTTCATGGAAAATATTAATACCCAACACATGTAAAATTAATTGGTAGGATTAATTTTTTTATAAAGCTATTTTAAGTTGTGACTTGCATAACATTATATAATTCATAAAATATAATTGTGTTTCTTTACATGTATATTAATTACGCAATACAATAATAGGTTAGTTACACACCATAATAACATCAAAAAAGATTAAAAGAAAAAAAAATCAAACATATTCTTGCATGATGTAGCAGGGCACTGTGATTTTTTACTCATATTTTTACGATTTGCTATTCTAGACATAGAAAATGCAATTTGCAACAACAAGTTTACATATAATCTTTTAAATTTGCATTTAATAAATAATTTAATTAACAGAATATGACTTTTATTAAAATTTTTTTGAAAATGGGCGATACATTACCATTAATCGTGTTTTAATTAATTTCATAGATAATATAAATTTCTTAACAAAAAATAAATAAACAGGTAGAGATAAAAAATAATAAACAAAATAAATAAAGATTGCACATCAGGGTTTCTAATCTGGGACCTCAAAGGAAATCAGATTCAATTTAATGGAATAGGTTGCAATACGCATTAGCAGCCAAGTACGTAGAAAAACCTTCAAAGTTACTGAGGTTATTATTTCAAATCCAAAGGAGGTGATTACTGAGACATTTATGAATTCATTTTTCTTTGGAAACGTATGAAACTGGCATGCGTTCTTATTCAGAAACCATGTAATCAAAAGACGTTTTCCCTTTTTTTTGGTAAAGGCAGAATAACTTTCAGAAATAACTGTCAAAGTCGGCGTTTTGTAGCGAATTCCCGACGCAGCAAAGAGAGAATGGCTAAAAACATGTCGTCGCGTGACAAGAATCACTTGTTATAACTCGATAAGTAATTTATTTATCAAAAAATGGAAAACTCATTTCGATTCCAAATCGCTTCCATAGTCAGGCCAGCCAATTTTATGCTTTTACGTTTAAAAAAGAGTCAGAAAATATGTCATTAAGTTTCGCGTTGTTGAGCAGGTCATTTGAGAACCACCTTAAGACTTTCATTTTCCAAAATTTTTAACCTTTCATTATTTGTATTATATGGATACACTCTTATTACTTGAAAAATATTCTCTATTACCCTGGATTTTTTTTTATGGTATAATACTGGCACCCCAGCTGCTTGTGTTATACCGTGAAATCAATATATATTGTTTTTTTTTTTTGTTGTTGGTTTTATTATTATTATTATTTATTTATTTATTTATTTGCAGTATACTAGTTTGGTGTTAATCCATAACTTTCATTATTTGCAGAGCTGTTGAAGAATTTTGTATCATTCCTTAACAGGATGTAAATATGGTACTTATTTATTATAGGGGCCTTGGCATAACCCAGCCTTATGAAATTGCGATTTCGAGCCAAATATTATCAACAATCATGAAGATGAAAACATTTCTAATAAATGATGTGCTGGCAGCAAAGTTGCCGCTTGTTCTCCGTTTTGGTATTTCACCGTTTTTAATATGGAAATTTCCCGCTATTCGAGATGGGAATTTTTCTGTTTTTAGAAATTAATATGAGTAATACACAATATTAAAAAAAAAAAAAAAAAAAAAAAAAAAAAAAAAAAAAAAACTAAATAATAATTATATGTACTGATGCATATTTGATACGGAACAGGTATCTGAATTGAATATTATCACACCCGTTTTTTATCACCTTACCTTCGTCTGTCTGAATTCCAACCTCGGTTACTCGCCATTAAAAGATAATTGCTCTGTCACACCAACTGACCACATCCAACGGCTTGATTAAATATAGGCCAAAACATCAATTATAAAAATTTACGATTAACTTGAATTTTTCCGTTTTCCCTCAACTGAAAAAAAAGTGTCCGTTTGTCTGTCTTGGAAAGAACATTTCGGTTTTTAACTTTCGATGAGTAAGGGAAAAGAAGGAAATGTTCCGTTTATTCCGGGAACACTTACTATTTCCAGACAAAACAGAATTTTTACGTTAAAAAATAGAAATTTCACATAAAATCACCCGTATATAAAGCATTTCTTTTAAACAGTGTGGGCTTAACCCTTTAAAGAGCGGTGGGATATAAAATATCTCACATTGGGATATAATATATACACGGTCGGATATAATATATCCCATTTAATTTTAATTCTAAAATGTTACATTAACAACCAGGATTTTTTCAAATTATTTTTTTTCGTGAAGAAAAGCTTTTGCTTCTTTTCAAATAAGTTTGTTTGTAAATATTGGTGTCAAACAATTACTTCAACATTTTAGTAACAGAAGTACTTTGCCCCTGACAGGGTTAAGGTTGGTTCACAAAGGACATGCTCAACAACGCGAAACTTTTTTACTCATTTTTGAACGCAAAGACATAAAATTGGCAGACCTCACTATGGAACTGATTTGGTATCGAAATAAGTTTTCCATTTTTTTTTTTTTTTTTTTTTTTTTTTTTTTTTGATAAAAAAATTACTTAGCGAATTATAAACAGTTCGTGTTACTGGACGACACGTAAAAACAACGGACTGTTTCGAAAATTGAGTTTTAGCGATAATTACAGTTACTTAACGTGTTAAATAATTCGAAAAAATTTTCACATTGAACAAGAAAGAACGCAAACTTTCATATCTTAAAAGAATTTGTGCTCTAACTCAAAGAAGAATATTCTTTCTTTCTGTCTTTCTTTTTGTTTGTTTGTTTGGAATATTTGCAACATTATGTAATGTTCACATTTATATTTTCAGAAACAAATGCATTTCGAACAAAAATGTTGGTTTCAACAATAATCGTTTGTATTTGCACCATTGTTTGATGATAAAACAGATCTGTTACGCTACTTTTGCTCTTCAAGAAAGTTTGGGATTCATACTACAAGTGTCAGTAATCTCCTACCTTGTTCAACCCTCTTTCTTTTTCTGAGAATTCTGAACAAATTCTGAGTTATTATGAGCTGAAGATACGGGAATAAGACTGCTAAATAAAATAAGGAATTTTATTGCAGTTACTTTTATAATTCTTTCTTTAAATGTGTCTTGTACTTCTAGCATTGATAGAAACTTTCTGAATAATTATTACAAGTTTTCGAGTTTAGAAATTGGATGATTCTTCTACTAATCGCGTCTGAGAACGTGTGATGTGTTTTTTGAAAAACAAAGGAGGAAACCTCAAAGAGAAACAGTACCTTTAGAAACCAAAAATTTTTACATTTTGACGTACTTTGTCGATTTATCATTAACAAAAAGCTTTTATTCATATTAAAATGTTAAAATTACAGCTTAGTACAAAGTTTGAAATTTTAAATCCACTTTTGCAATTAAATAAATGTACTTTTTAAAAGAACATAAAATATGCATATAAAAATGGAAAAAAAAGCAACTCACCTCTTGTTATATACGCAAGATAACTGTTTAATGAAATACAGTAGAATCTATATCTATATATTAAATTAAAACTAAATATCGTCTTTATATTCTAATCCTCATGTTTTAAATTTATCTAATGTTTCGGTATTTTTTCAATTAAAAATTCCATACAATTTTGAAATTATTAAAATTTCATAATTAAACATGCTACAAAATAAATTTTTTTGGTCCATCAATAAGTTGGAGGTTCACAGCATAATGATCCGTATGTAATACATAAAGTTAAAATTTTATAATGTTACGTTCATGTAGCTATTTTATTAATCTTGTGAGTAAGTATAAAAAATGGAAAGTGGGGATATCAAGTTTAAAGATTCACTTTTAAGAAGGGAAAATCACGGTTGCTAATTATCTTTTTTATTGGGAAAAGAGTAATTTTTGTCGGATTTCGATACGATTTGCTTTAGAATGTTTCTAAAGTTCCAATTTTTTTCTTTTTTTTAATTTAAAAAAAAAATTAATTAATTTTTTGAATGTGCAAAGGTACAATGTCTCATTAGTTGAACATCATAAGAGAGTATACTGCTAAGATGCGAAATCCTGCGAGGATGTGTGAAATTATTTTGCTAAAGTTAAATTTCGAAATGAATTATACTTAATTCGTGTTTCTTTTAACTTTGATATATGTGGATCATCTGGCTAACTAGAGAAGTATATACAGTACCTAGTAGCAACGAATGTGACAAAATTTAAAGTCTAAAGGCAATCGCCTGAGTATAAATATTAGTCTCCACTGTTGAATTTTTTACGAGTATCAACTTGGCGTCTGAAGATGTAATGCGAATCTTCTTCAAGTTTTTTTTTTTTTTTTTTTTTTTTTTTTTTAATTTTCATTTGCCCTTTATTTATTGCAATTTACCTGCGTGTAATATTTTTAATTTTGTAAAGTATAAAAAACATTTTATATTAATAAAAATTATTCAAGTTGTATCTATGATTTGATAACAAGTTTAAACTTTTAATCAAATTTTGGATATAATCATGACCATATATTATAGCTCCCTCCAGGCTTAAAAAAGGGAAGGGTGCTGCTGCCGGAAAAGGGGCACTTCTTAGAATTGTAAGGGTACATTTTAGATTCTTAAGGTCAGTTTATATATATTCTTACTTGCACTCTTTTGATTTTTAAAGGCACTCTTTTGATTTTTAAAGGCACTTTTAATATTTAAATGTCAGGGCACTCTTATCAAGATACAACGATGAGTCAGTTTTTACTATGCAAGCAAATTATTTTATACAAAAAGGTATAGTAAGGGCACATTTTTTTTTTTTTTTTTTTTTTTTTTTTGACTGAGGGTTAAAACCAGGGCTATTTTTGGATTAAGAGTAAGAAAGGTGTTATTTTTTGGATTAGGAGTAATAAGGGTGTTATTTTATGGATGAGGAGCAAGAAGGGTGCTATTTTTCATAGCAAAGAACAAGCAGGGTGCAACACCATTTTGAAACTGTTGGATAGAGAACTCTGTCAGTATGCTACTAACTAGTTACCATCGTCAATGGCGATCTGGCGACCGAAAACTTTGCATTCTGTAGTAGAGCTTTCATTTCAGAAGTTTCAGCTCGAGGAAGACCAGGGATAAGGCTGCAGAGTATTTATAGGAGTAAATTTGCCAAGTATAAGCATAGAAGGGCACTTCATAGCCGAATGGCCTAATCGCTTGAGAGCGTAGAAGACAGGGCGGCAGATTCGCCTCCCGCCAACTCCATTGCATACTCTTTGTGAAGTTCTCTGCTGTAATTCGTCAGCGTTGTATTTTCCTTGTGTCTATCCAGTCCGCATCTTGTCGAAGAATTACAAGCGGATATTTGTATCAAGCACACAAGTCTGATGTATATGTTCAGTAAATAAATAAATAAGCATAGAAACATCCACTGATAAGCATTCAGTACTCTTCAGTACTGGTCATTGGTTAGAACTGAGACTAAGCTAGAAATTTATAAAATTTTAATAGAGGGCAGTACTCTAAATCTTAATTTGGGTTTATTAGATCAGCTGTTCCCCAGTGCACGCCTAACGCCACCAAGTACATCCAAAAACTATTTGTTATCTAGCTTTACATTAGTTAATGAGTAAATGAGCTAGTAATGAGTTAATCAGTAATTAGTTAATTAGTAAGGTCCCTCTATAAGAGAGTGGCCTCATACACACATAGCATAAGTTCAGATTGAGGTTTTTGACGGAATTATGACAACTCACTCATGCCTTGAGTCAACAATTAGCTTGGAGATAATGGCAGACTTTCCAAGATACTTGGCAATTCGTTTTTGTTCGCAATCGATTAAACCAATTAAACTTTATTGCCCTTATATCACCACTCTCTTATAGAGGCACTCTGGTTAATAGATATTCCAGCTATACAAAATTTACGGAAAACATCACAAATTCACAACATACATGTAATAACCACTATAAAAATATACCACACCTAGATAAGTAACAGTAAATGTCTTGCCAATAATTAATTACAATGTTATTCATTTATAATTATGCACACTAAAATTTAGTCATTTCTTTCGAGTGAGATTTACAATTAAATTGAACACAGGTAGCAATGGCAGTAATACTAGTTCTATGCCAAAGACAGCTTTATTTAAATATTGACAAGGATAAACGTACCCGAAAATTTTCTGGAACTATAATTAGTTCACTAGATTAAATTATACACCAAACAGTGTGAAACTGAAATATTTTACAAATTTCGGTAATGATCAAAGTTGTATCTACTCTTATAGGAGATAGTGAATAGCTAAAGCGATGGTATTGCATCATTAGCGTACAACCACAATTATTGACTTTAGAATATTTCAGTTAACTGCGTGGGATCAGAGTATATAAGTTTCAAAATGGGTCGTTCCGTTTTCGAAAAATATCAGTAAATTAAACGGATTGTATAATACACCCACACCCCCAAAATATACATACATAAATAAATCTACCCTATATATATAAAATCCTAATGAAACGACTTTATGAAATGATTTTATGAAACGATTGATTAAAAGAATAAAACGAATGAATAAAAGAATATATGTTAACTGCGGGATTTGTAGAACACTAACGGTAATGTAATTTTAGTATGTTGTTACAGTCACCTACAGGCTGTTTTTTTCTCTAAGAGCGTGTATATAGCATTTGTAGTTATTTTACATTGTCACACAAAATAATACGAATATATGAAATGAATATATGTTAAATGTGGGGTTTGTAGAATGCTGACGGTAACGTAATTTTAATATGTTGTTACAGTCAGACAGACAGGCAGGAGATAGCCGACAGGCAGATAGTTAGCAAGCAGGCATGAAACAGACAGATAGACAATCAAACAGATAGACAACATAGAAACAGCCTACAAAGTGTAGTAGATAACAGACAGACATACAGAAGATAGCAGATAGACAGACAGCAGACATATATATAGCATATAACAGACTAACATATAGCAGACAGACATACGACAGACAGACTTACATTAAAAATACAGACATAGTATAGTCGGACAAAAGATAGCAGACAGATCGGCAGCATATAACAGATAGAGAAGCAGCAGAGAACAGCAGACTGCAGACAGTAAATAGACAGAGAGCTGGCAGACAGACAGGCGCAGCAGATAGTTAGCCGACAGAATGTAGACCCATAGTAGATGGCAGATAGACATACAACAGACTGCAGATAGCTAGCAATCAGATAGCAGACAAGCATAGAGCAGACAGAAAAACAGTAATGGGAGCAGGCAGACAGACAGCAGGGAGGGCAGGTAGGCAGACAGCAGACAGACATACAACAAATAGACAGAGAGCAGACAGATATATTGCAAACAGACATACATTAGAAGACAGACAGCAGCCAAACAGAAGATAGACTGTTCGACAGACATCAGGCAGCATAAAAACAGTCGACAAACAGATAGTAGATCGTAGAGAGACAACAGATAGCAGACAGGAAACAGATAGACAGACAGAGAGCAGATAGCAGACAGACAGACAAATAGTCTAGTCAAAATAGACAAAAATAGAAACATAGCCAAAAATGGCGAAAAGCTGAAAATTTGCTTAGATCTTTAAAACATCATTCCGAATGAAATGCGAAAATCTTAGTCGATTTGGCTGGAGCAAAAATTTTTATTCAAAGTCAAAGGTCAAATATACAAAAAAATCGTTTTTTGCAGATATCTGGTAAATAGTACGTTTTATCGTAAAGGTAGTTGTTATAAAAATTGAAAATCTTGGAATTTTCTACAAAAAAGGTCCCCACACACACACACACACTCGTTCGTGAGATATTGCGATTTCAAAAAATTTCATATTTTGCATACTATCTACACTTTTCTGAATACAATGCATGTTATTAGCCGTTGATAGAATAAATATAAGTAGATATAATAAAATTAAATATAATAATGCGATAAGATTTGTAGTCTCTCCGTACCTCATTCAATAGACTCGAGGCAAGGTGTGACGTCGAACTTACTCCCTCCCATTGAGCAATGGCAGCGCGCGCAGTTCCTTTTTCTGAAATGGAATTCTTCTTCGAATGGACGTGAATTTTTATCTTCCAGTTTGGTAGTGTGGAGATTATTCTGTTTTGTTTATGTAAAAATATCGAAGTATTAGTTTGTGTACGTTTTTTAAAATGTCGAAAATTTGCTTCATTTGTAATAAACTTCCAGCAGAAAATCAAATTGTCGTAGTTGAACATGGTATGAAGACATTAATTGACAGTAGTGTTGAGAGAAATGATGGGAGAATGTTCAGTATTTGGAAAATAAACAATCTGTCACAGTTCATGTTCAATGTCGTAAAGTGTACACTCTGAAAAGTAATATTGCAGCAGCTAAAATAGAACGTGATATAGCGGAAGCAAGTACAATCAGAGCAATCAGAGCTTATACATTATTTCACCACACTTTAGCAACAATAATATCTAAAGAACTTGTCATTGATGATAACAGACATGAAAATCTTTAGAATATGGTTGAAGATGTAATAAATTATACTATTTCATATGGTGATATTGAAAATAGTGAAGAAGATGTCATTACTTTATCAGTTTAATGAAAAACTGAATGAATATGAAGGACGAGGCCCTACAGCTAAACTTTCGATATGATATTTTCGTATGGTATCAATAGCGAAGGAGTTTTTAAGAGCTGAATGTATGGGAAATTGGCAGGCACATTTAAATAGCTTTAAAGAAATGCTTCCTGTCCTGACTTCACGTATCAGGACATTTTCCTTATGCCAAATATGCTCACTTGTACTCCAGGATATGCTACAATCAGAAATTCGGTTGATCCTAGTGTTTTCAGCAGGTTTACGCAAGAATTCTCCACCATTAGACGCTCTGAAAAATTAAATCGTGGAACTTCGACGGATATGATCATTGAGCAATCATTGATGAAATCAATGGAAATAGATGGGGATGTTGCACGAGGAAGAAGTACACAAGAAAGTGTAAGAAGTAAATGAGTTTATTGCATGCATGAAATGAATAATGTGTGTGAAGGATTGGACGATCTTGCTAATATTACAATGGATACTACAGATCAGAATGTAGATGCAAGTGATTCACGCATGGAAAGATATACTGCAGATGTCAAAAAACTCCTCGAAGGGTTCTCATTACATGATCCTTTTCCTGAGGTTCAGAAAATAATGTCAATCACAAGTGAAATCATAGGTGATGACAAAATAAATTGTCATAAAGCTCGTGAAATTTGAATTGCTTCTATGACTGATATCATTGGCAAAACGTTTAATAATATCAAATTGAAACGTGCTGATATAATATTCCCTATTTAACTATCAGTAAGCTTTAAAAGTTCATGATGAGAAAGTACCTATAGATCTTAAAGCCTTTAACAATCATCTAGAACAATTCTTTGAATATGAATTAGCTCCTTATCCATTATCACTTTCTGATGAGATTGGAATGCGTAAAACACAAAAATCGGCTGTTTAAAAGTGCTTTCAATGTGCAAATGTTGAATTGATAACACAAATGCTACTTTTATCATCGATGGAGGTTATCTTTTACATCGTCTTGTTTGGGATCGAAGAGAAACATTCGCTGTTATTTTCGATAAATACATTCATTATATACATAATCATTATGGTCACAACGTTATTATAGTACTCGACGGTTATACTGGTTATAAAAAAATATGAAAGCTGCAGAACAACGTCGCCTGGCTACTAAAATATATTCTTCTACTGATGTTCTTTTCAATCGATTTATGACTGTTCCAACGAACCAACAACTAATAACAATTCTTTGCTAATACTCATGACATGACTCAGTTTATTTCAATGTTATGTGAAAACATAAATGCTTCTGATACTTCTGTTAAGCAAGCTGATAATGATGCTGACGTTATTTACAGTTGAAACGGCTATAGAAAAGTCAAATACAAGTACAACCATTGTTGTTGATGAAGATGTCGATTTATTAATCATATTAACTGCACGAACGCTTATTCATAAAACAGTTTATTTCTTAAAACCGGGAAAAGCTGAGATAGAAACAAAAATGTATGTCACATGGTTTGAAGTCATATCCAAAGTGTAGGGCTCATATATTATTTTTACCTGCCATAACCGGTTGCGACATGACGTCAGTTCTTTTCAGAAAAGGTAAAATTCAAATATTAAAATTATTTGAAAAACGTAATGATTTAATTTGCTGAGTTGAAAAATTATATTTAAGAAAATCGACTCTTCTCCGGATATCATTATTGCTAATGGGATTTGTTTTCTTCTTACGATGTATGGGGCCCCAAAAAGCATTGATTCTATAGACAGCTATAGATATCTAAGTTTTGTGAAGAGTACACGACACAATAATGTCGTACAGTTATCCTGTCTTCCACCAACATTTAGTGCTTCTCACCAACATTTGTACCGAGACTACTACCAAGTCCAAATATGGCTAGGTAATAAACTGGACCCCAGTGGCGTATCCAGGATTTAATTTCGGGGGGGGCTGACTTAAATTTCGATAATGTTCGGAGTCTTACGAAATATGTTGAACTGCGTTATAAACAGAAATCATGTTTGACAACAAGACCGAGGGGGGAAAAACGGAGGGGGGAGGTACAGGGTCGAACTTGAGCACCCCCCACCCTCGCCGAAATAAGTTGAAAAGTGATAATGGATTGTTTCATATACTTTCATTTAAAAGAAAGTCATTGTCATTGTAGCTTATAATCTATAAAGTTGCCTCCTTCTCCCCTAAATTCTGGATACGATTCTTGCTTGACAATAAATTAATTTTGCTCGGGACAATCTCAAACAATTTTTTTTTCATAATTTTTTTTTCTATTTTAGGATCAAATCCCTATTACTGCTAAGGTACGTGGGGCACTTTCCCAGAACCCACATATTTAAGGGGCCCAAAAATTTATGATGTTTCAAATCAATTTTATTGTAAACAATCTTAATATATTAAGAAATTAAAATTTCTAGATTCATTACACAACTTATGTAAACTAAAATTGTCAGTGATATCATAAGTATATTTATAATTTTTCTTCTCATTTGAAGATTTAAGTTTCTCAGAGTGCGTCCAATTTATTTCAGCTTCTTCATATGTGTTTTAAACTTGTTTAAAAAACTTTTTATTTTATGACTATCTTATTTATAAAATATCATTTTCTTTGGGTTGTGTATGTTTTTAAAGTTCGTGCAACATTAGTTCATGTTTATTTAACCTGATATTTGAGTCTGTTAAGTTAATTTTTACGAAAAAATTTCAATAAAAATAATAATAATCCAACTTCAGTTTGCATTTATTCTCTGTCTTTCATTTAAATATGTGCATTGCATAGTTATATTCATACCCTTCTCATTCACAGTATTTGTAAAAATGTGATAATCTACGATTAGGGCCAAAAATATTTTCTGTTGCCATGGCCCAAAATTTTGATGGTCAGGGTCTATTCAGGATAAACAAGCTTTCTTTGCAAAATCTCTTTTTTTAATACCAACAAAAATTTAATTCGAATTCTTGGGGGTAGCAAGTATTCCTTCTTGATCTCCTCCTTCCCTTCGTATACATGCTCCTGGGATTTTGATCAAACGTATGGCTATTAACCTTCAAGAAATATATGTTAAAAAAAACTCATCAAATTTGTGAAGGAAGGGACAAGTTAACAATTAATTGGAAACTAAACATCAGATTCTCCTTTTTTAAAAAAGAGTTAAAGCTATTGAATTATGGCTAACAATATTACTGGACTTTTTTAAAAAAACGGTAAGTAAAATTGTAAGAAAATTTATTTTTAATCTGTGAATTTATTTAATGCTATTCTTCTTTTGTTAAATATTCCAAATGGTAAAAATGCTACCGATACTAAAGTGTGTCGTGTCAAAATAAGAGAGATTAGAAAAAAACACTATTCGTAATATTGTACATTCATAGAAGAGTAATTAAGAATTTTTAATTTTTATCTTTTGCTGGATCACTCGTACACTGAAATATTTAAAAAGGCATCTTCCTCCCTGCTCATCAACGGGAAACTTTCTGACACATTTTTAAACGCAAAGGCAAAGATGACTGGCAGGCCTGACTATGGAAGAGATTTGGACTCGAGATGAGTTTTTCATTTTTTGGTAAATAGATTACTTATCGAGTTGTAAGTGATTCTGGTAACGTATTAACGACTCGTTTTTCGCGTTTCTCAAGCTGCCGCGTCGGGAATCAGATTCAAAACGCCAACTTGGACAGTGCTTTCTGAAAGATTTTCTACCTTTACAAAAAAAGGGGAAAACATATTTCGATTGCAAAGTTTCTGAATAAAAATACCTGTGAATTTCATGCGTTTCTGAGCAAAAATGAATTTAAAAATATGTCATAAAGTAGCCAGTTTGTATTTGAGAACAGCCTTAAATCTGGAAAAGCGCGTAACGTAAATAAAACTAGTTCGCTAGTAAAAAGACCAGGAACAAACAAATCAACAGGAGATTATTTTTTTAGTATTACTACTGGGCATCTTTAAAAGACTCTTCCAAAACCGAAAATCAATAATCTTGCTTGACATTGCCATTCACAAAAATTTCAGTTCGTACATTTGCTGATTTGGCGATAATGTTTAATGTCACTTCGCACTAATATACCTCCTTAGTCTTGTCATCTAGATCTTGCCAATTGAGCAAATTATACGTTTTCAATTATCCACTAAAACATGTATAGAACTGTTTTTCAGTCAGTTGAAAATAGATTTTGTGGTCTCAAGTAATTTTGATTGCAAGACTGGGAGGCGTGTGGGGTTAACGAGAAAACAAATTTGTTGCATGCCAGAAAATAAAACAAATTTATCTCATAAAAAAAGAAACAAAGTCAGTTTTTTAAAATTTCACTGCGACCACTTCGGAAGGGGGATGGAGCTGTCACCCCATAACCTCCACCCCTTGTGTACTAATATGGGACTAAAGAAAATAGATTGGGTTGTGCTTTGTATGACAGAAAAAATAATTCTAATTTTATTTGAAACATAAAGAGAGAAATTCATTCAGAGAATTATTTCATTCCATTTTTTACCATTTTGGGAGATGGGGGGGGGTTCTGTGCCCCATCAGCCCCTTCCCGCTCTTTGGATATGCTGTGGTGTTACTCTGTACTAATATGGGAGTAAAGAGAAGAAAGTGGGTAGTGTATTGTATAACAAAAAATAAATAAAAATTTATCTCAAAGAAGAAAAAACAACATTATTTTCATGAGATGTTCGACTATTTCGGGAAGAGGGCCTTCTGTAATCCCATCAGCCCCTTCCCCTTTTTAGATACGCTTTGATGTCAACGTGAACTAATATGGGGCTAAAAAGAAGAGAGTGGGTAGCCTGTTGTATAACCAAAAAAAAATTAACAATTCATGTCAAAGAAGAAGAAAACAGCACTTTTTTCATGAGATTTTCAACTATTTCGGGAAGGGGAGGCTGTAACCCATCAGCCCCCTTCTCCTTTTTAGATATGCTCTGATGTCATTATGGACTAATATGAGGTTAAAAAGAAGAGAGTGGGTATTCTATAGTATGACAAAAAAATAATACAAATTTATCTCAAAGAAGAAAAAACAGCACTATTTTCATGAGATGTTCAACTATTTGGGGAGGGGGGGGGGCTGTAACTCCTTTAGCCCCCTTTTACTTTTTGGATATGCTCTGATGGCAATGTGGACTGATATGGGACTAAAAAGAAGAGAGTGGATAGTCTGTTGTATAACAAAAAAAATACAAATTTATCTCAAAGAAGAAAAAAAACAGCACTATTTTCATGAGAAGTTTGACTATTTTGGGAAGTGGGGGAGGGGGGGGGAGGGGCTGTAAACCCCATCAAGAAAAAACAGCACTATTTTCATGAGATGTTCGACTATTTCGGGAAAAGGGGGGAGGCTGTAATTCCATCAAGAGAAAAACAGCACTATTTTCATAAGATGTTCGACTATTTCGGGAAGAGGCGGGCTATAACCCCATCATCCCCCTTTTCCTTTTTAGGTATGCTCTGATGTCAATGTGAACTAATATGGGTTTAAAAAGAAGAGAGTGGGTAGTCTATTGTATGACAATATAGATATATATATACAAATTTATCTCAAAGAAGGAAAAAGCAGCACTTTTTTCATAAGATATTCGACTATTTCGGGAAGGGGGGGGGCTGTAAACCCATCAGCCCCCTTCCTCTTTTTAGATATGCTTTGATGTCAATGTGAACTAATATGGGGCTAAAAAGAAGAGAGTGGGTAGTCTGTTGTATAACCAAAAAAAAAAATTACAATTTATCTGAAAAAAGAAGAAAACAGCACTTTTTTCATGAGATTTTCGACTATTTTGGGCGGGGGGGGGGGGGTATAACGCCATCAGCCCCCTTACCATGTTTATGCTGTGATGTCAATGCGGACTAATATGGTCTAACGAGAATGGCTAATCCGCTGTATAGTAGAAAAAAAATTAGAAATTTATCTAAAAAAGAAAGAAAAAGGCACTTATTTCATTTTACTCTTGACAATTTCGGGGGGGGCTGCAGCCCCATCAGCCCACCCCCTGGATACGCCACTGCTGGACCCTGAAAACGGGGGATGGATATCGAACATCAACGACTTGGAGCCAATTAAATCTCTACTCTGCCTGCACCAGAAATACTGCTCCATATAGAGTTGCAAAGGCAAAAAAAAAAACCCGGTTTAAACCTGGGAATAAACCGGGTTTTTGGGGAATAAACTTGTTTTTTTTTTTGAATAAACTAGGTCTTTTGGCAATAAACCTGGGAATAAACCGGGTCCATTGGAAATAAACCTGGGAATACCGGGTTTTTGCAACTCTAGCTCCATACCATTTTTTGTAATTGCACAAAGGGTTGCAATTTCAATTGTGGATGCAAAAAAGTTGGTTTGTTTTGTTCATCAGTATGTAGCAACTGTCCCGGTCAGTCTTGCTCTAATGTTGCCTCACATACAACAGATGATGATACTTCTGACATCAGTGAAGAAATACCAGATCCAACTTATTTCTTAGAGCAATGAACAGGAGTTCAGCAGCCAGAGGAAGAAGATGAAGACGAAAAGGCAACTCAAGAAATAGAATTCGTAGATGATTAATTAACAAGTAAGATAATTAATTAAAAGTGTAATACCTTTTTTGCAGAAAATTTCATTTTTTATAATAACTGTGTTTACGATAAAACTAACTGTTTAACAGATATCTGCAAATAATCGAATTTTTTGTACCTTTGACCTTTGACCTTGAATAACATTTTTTGCTCCAGCTAGATCGATTAATATTTTTGATATTTCATTTAGAATGATATTTTAAAGGTTTTCTTCAGCTCTTCGCCATTTTTAGCTATGTTAAATATCTATTTTGACTGGACTAAAAAGACAGAGAGAACGCAGAAGACAGACAAGCAGAATACAGACAATCGAGAAAGTGTAGTCAAAAATTTTCTGCATTTGTAAAATAATGTGAAAAAGCATTAAAATCTTTAAGGCTGCTCGTCAGTAAACTTCCCGATTCCCCTCGCTAATGTTATTCCTAATGGGCGTAGGATGCATTCGTATTTTTAAAATATCTCCTTGGGAAATTAATATTTTTAACTTCTGTTTCCTGTGTATTGTTCTTAAAGAATGTCTCTCTTAGTTATCAAAATATTTCTAAACTATGTGTTTAATTTATAATTTTTTTTTG
This sequence comes from Maratus michaelseni, assembly GCA_963931845.1. NCBI lineage: Eukaryota > Metazoa > Arthropoda > Arachnida > Araneae > Salticidae > Maratus > Maratus michaelseni. Next base: position 156,959,398 of record OZ007591.1, on the reverse strand, counting down.
TGTTAAAATCTTAGCAAAACTGAATACGGTTTTAACATTTCATATAAAATTAAGTATATATTTTAGAAAAAAAATGACAACTAAGAAAAAAAGAGACATTCTTTAAGAACAATACAAAGAAAACAGAAGTTAAAAATATTATTTTTCCGAGGAGATATTTTAAAAATACGAATGCATCCTACGCCCATAGGATTAACATTAGTGAGGGGAATCGGGAAGTTTACTGACGAGCAGCCATAATAGACACAAACTGCATTTTTTCTAACGATATTTTGTCTATTAAATAAATGAAAGAAGCTTTAAATAATTGTTTTACAAGCTTAATTCCTTATGTCTATTCTCAATTCTAAAGGAGCTATTTTCTGACACAATTTTGAATTCATTTTTATTCGGAAACGGATGAAATCGGCAGGCGTTCTTATTCAGAAAATATATTTTATCGAAATGAGTTTTCCATTTTTTTAAAAAGCAGAATCGTGTCGTCACGTGACACGAATCGCTTATAACTCGATAAGTAATTTATTTATCAAAAAATGGAAAACTCATTTCGACTCTAAATTGCTTCTAATAGTCATTCCCATTTTATGCTTTTACGTTTAAAAATGAGTCAGAAAGTTTCGCGTTATTGAGCAGGTCATTTGAGAATCACCTTAAGCAGTTCCTTTAAAATTGATATTTAATTAAATCTGTTATTATTCAAATTATCATAATAACTTCCTTTGAGTAATCAAATGATTCTATCTTTTTATAAATAAAGCACAAAAAAAGTAATACTTTTCTCTATACAAAATAATGATTACCTTATTTTCTCATTCTACTGTTACAAATAAATATATAACAACAAATTGGAACTAAAGGAGAATAAAAGAATGATAATATCTGCTAAATAGCTAATTTCAAATAATGTTTTAGAGGGAAATTAACATATAAGTAGCTACTTCAGTGGAAGTTGAAATAACGTTTTTAACTTTTGGACTCGTACACAGCAAATAAATGGTTCTGTGTCAATTCGTCGCTTATAATTCAATTCATCGCGGAACAATTCATCGGAGCATCAATTTGTTGCGGCATCAATTCGTCACAGCGTCAACTCGTCGTGACGTCAACTCCTCGCAAATTCGTCGTGGCGTGAATTCATCGCAGCGAAAATGTGTTTGAAGACGATTATGATGAATAAATGAGTTAGGGATGGAAAAGGCAGTAAATTATTATTATTATTATTATTATTATTATTATTATTATTATTATTATTTAAAATACTAAATGCCAATAATGCCCACTCAGTGGGTAATAATACTGATATTTAATACTGTGAGAAGTTAATGTGGATTCCAGTCATTCTTATAATTATATTTACTCTGTGTATGTATGTAATTAGTTTTCATAATTGTTTTGGTTAGCATACACATACACACATATGTATACTTAGATTTATGCTGTTAGAATAATTTTACAAAATAGAAGAGTAAAAAAGAGCTGCCAGAACATTTCTTTGATTTGTGATTTTATCTAATGAAATTATTTATTTGAAATTCTTATTATTTCTGTAGTTGGCCCTCTGACCGTTTATCCCGCGATTTATACGGGCAAGATATTTGTAGAAAATTTTCTGTAATATACAATTTTTGAAGCAATTTTGTTTTCAGAATTCCACGGTCAAAGGGTGAAAGTACAAACGATAAATTTATGAAAAATGATAAAAAATGATTATTTCAAATACATGATGATTTGAAATACGTAAAAATAGAGGAGATATTGGTCAATTACATATTGGTCGAAAGGATTTTGAAAAAAAATTAAGCGGTCAGAGGATTTAATAATTATAATTTTATTTATTAAAGTATAAAAATATATATTACGTTCCTTAAGGCGGTTCTCAAAAAAATATTTTTTTCCCGTTCAACAACACGAAACTTTCTGACTCATTTTTAAGTATAAAAGCAGGATACTTTCAGGCATGATTACTAAAGTGATTTGAAATCGAACAGTTTTTTTTTTTCCGATAAATGATTACATATTGATTTATAAGCGATTATGTTTCAGGACAGCAGTTCTTTTCTTTTCCTGCGCTGTTGCGTCCGGAAATTCGATTCAAAATGCCAACTTTGACAGCATTTTTTGACAAATATTCTGCGTTTACCGAAAAATGGAAAAAAGCTGTTCGATTACAAACTTTTTTAATGAAAAACCTCTATCAATTTGATGTAGTTGCGAACAGAAATGTAGCAAAAGAAATTGTCAGAAATTAGGCAGTTTGGATTTGAGAACAGCCTTAATATCTTTGAATTATAAGTTTCTTGAAACCTGAAATTCTTGGTAGCCACCCAATACATTAAAGCAGAAAAATCCTATATAATATCCTCCTATAAAAATATCATAAAAATCCTATTTAAATGTTTTAAAAATCTGATTTAATCAAAAAAATCCGATATTTTTTTTTTTTTTTTACATCCATAATACTAAAGTCATACGGTACGAAGTCATGTATCCGAAGTGGCAATACAATTTCCATTATGGAAATAGTTAAGAAGTCCAGCAGTATATGTAAGACAAATAACTTAAATGAATATAAGTTCGTCTATTTCAAATAACAAACGACAAATAAATTTTTTCGAAAAAAATTCATAAAATATTTCCTTTGTTTCAAATTATTATTGTTATGTTTTACCCTTATGAAATTTGCTTTCCTCAGTAGTTTTGAAATTATCAAAAGCTCCAGAGAATAGCAGCACGGCAAGACACAAGATCAATTTCAAGATAAGAAAACTGTGATTTTTAAGCTACAGCCATAAGATCTCTCAGCTAATCTTGGTTACATTTTAATAAAGTCTTCTGTTACTATATTTTCCACAGTATAAATCGAGTTTTCAAAAGATAAGGGAAATAATTCTGATGAAAATTAACTCATTCCCCACTATCCCTAAGCAACAAGTCATTCACTTTAAGATCCCCCCACTAAAAAGTAAAAGATCAATCCCAGAAGATCTATTTCATATTTTTGAAGATGCAATAAAAGCTTTTCTATTAAATCAGTTGCCTAATTAAAAAAAAATAGAGCATTCTTCCACACCAAATTCAATTATCATTCACTGTTGCTGTGAAGTGTTCTTCATTTACAGCCGTGCCTGCACCAGTTTCAAACACTAAACAAAATTTTAAATCCATTTCGCTCATTAATAAGCCGAAATTTAAAAATGGAACGGCATTTTCAAATCATGCCTCCAGACTTTGATCTCCACAGCATTAAGAGCCTTAGCGACAAACGCGTTTCTTTGATTTAAGCCATCTGATTGTTTTAAGTACTCCTGCGACAGAAGGGATTATGCTAAAATAAGAAACTAGGGACTCTAGAGCATAAAAATTGTATTTTCTGTTTGCAATTGTTGTTGTATGTGTATTTTTTTTTATGTATATATCCCTTTCACTAATGCTGTGCAATGTGAAATTAATATCGTAAAATCCTAAAAGACTATGCAAATCCGACAAAATTTTCTTTAAATAAAAATTTCAAATGATCAGTTCCTAAAGCAAATAATGTTATTTTTATGACACTCACCATTAAATCTTGATAATACAATATTTTTCCTTTAATACAACCAAGCATTAGCAGATCTTGCAAATTCAAGAAGTGGATAAAGATAACGAAATTATTATTCGAATATATATCACAAAGATAGAAATGTGTAAGTTAGATCTTTATATAAAATAAACTTTTTTTTTTTTTTTTTTTTTTTTTTTGCCCCAAAGAAATTGGTTTCCAAAAGACAATTTTTGTCAGTGCCAGTTACATTCTTTCCTTACTTTCTCTCTTTTTGTCTCTTTAGTCGAAACTATTTAAACTATTAATTATTTAAACAAAAGATAAAATATGAAATTTATTATCCAGAAAAATCTCCCTTTCCCCCCCCCCCTTCTAAAGCAAAACAATGTCCGACATGTCCAATATCTTTAAGGGAACTAATTTGGATTTTGTTTTGTTTTCTCAAAAATAAACAATTTTATTTAATTTACAATCCCATTTCTTTTATCAGTTTTTTAATTTTACCAATTTAATTTAATGTTTTGTAAATATTTACACCTCTAACATAAACATACATCAAAATGGTACCTTCGTTTGCTCTGTGTGGAATAGATATATAAAATGTGAAAATTAAGGAAACAGTAGCTAAAATGTAAGTTAAAAAAGAGAATTTAAGTATTATATAATATTGAATAGCTATAATAAACAATATATATATATATATATATATATATATATATATATATATATATATATATATATATATATATATATATATATAATAAACCATAAAATGTTAATAATTTGGAGTTGCTAATGGATTAAGAAAGGAAATATGGACCAAATACAATGGAAAATTGGAATAACAAGAGAATTAAATCAGAATTGGATATGAAAAAACACGTGTAGATATACTCATCAGCCTGGATGTACCCAAACGTGTTTTAAAAATAATTCAGTATTTCATAATTTTACTGGCATATATGCTAAGATCAGTAAAATCACCCAGGTATACTGAATTATTACCAGAAAACAATTGGAAATAATAAAAATGGAAATAAAAAACCCGTAAAGAATAGATAAAATATTTTACTCTCAATAATTTTCCAAAAATCCGTATACAACACTATACTGAATTATTACCAGATAACAGTTTTAAATAATAAAATTAGAAATGAAAAACTTGTAAAGAGTAGATAAAATATTTTACTCACAATAATTATCCAAATTCTTTAACCAACACTAGGTCTTTATGATACCAACACGACCACATGTCGTACATCATGAAATATCTCAAACTTGATGAAAATAGTCAAGTTGAGAGAAATTATTTGAACGTTAAGTTGAGAGTACATTTTTGAAATAACACCTTAATTTTTACACCTTAACACAAATTGATTTAAACACACACAAATTTATATTTTTTTTTGTGATAAATACATATAAAAACAAAATTATATTTGTGAATATACAGATTTTCCATTTAATTTTAATCTTTAAAAATAAAATTAATACACAAGCGTTAAGCGCCCTCTATAGATAAATTAAAAATATTATTAACAATATTATTAACATTTATTTGACAAGTAATGTGCTTCCCTCTAGTGGAATTATAATTGTTCAAAATTAAGTTTGAGTTCCATATTTATTATATTAGATATAAATAGTAGAAAATAATATTATCATTGTAGTTTTACATTAAAATCGTACAAAATCCTATTATATGAATAATATATGTATATATATATTGAAATTCATAGATATTATAATTATATATATATATATATATTTAATTTAGAAGAAACTTTTATGTTCATCTTTGAAATATTTATCACCACATTCACAGTCGTATTGACCCTTACTCATTTTATAGAATAATGGAATCAACACGAAATTTATTTTAAAACATGGTAATGGTCGATATAGGGTCGATAAGGCTTTCAAATCGCTTTTCATGCAATTTTTTAAGTATATCATAGAATAATTATTAACTAACTATAAGTAAATGATTTAAAAAATAATAATAAGTTAATAACATATAATGGACGTTAAAAACAACAACATATACAGGGTGCTCCACAAAGTTGGAACTCGTTTATATTTTACCGGTTGGAAATACTTAGGCAATGTAAATTCCAAAAGGGTTCAGAAAAAAGTAGGAATTGATGAAATAATCATGCCATTAATTTTCAAAAGGGTACACTTTTATTTTTTTATAAAAGACCCCAAGTCCTATAAGTTATATCTAGAAAATGTTGCTATATTCTCTGACAAATACAACAGTAAAAAATTCATTTTTCTACGACCAAAATTCAACGAGTTTTGATACTGTGAATAATACGAAAATTCGTCTCTTTCCGACACTAAACTTCCAGTCTGGCCGTTTTTAGTGCTGGAAAGCTGCAAAATTTCATAAAATTCAACATGTCACAACTCGGTGAGTTTCGTAGGTGAAGAATGGAATTTTTACTGTTCTTACTTTATCACAGCATGGATTTCAATATTAACTTATACACTGAAAAAAAAAATGTTGATTTTACAGTATAATACTAGCATTCCAGCTGCCAGTATTATAGCGTAAAATTAATAGTAATAAACGGTAAAATAATAATAAACACTATCGCGCATGCGCGGCAGTGTATTACTGCTTATTTTACTGTTTATTGCTGTTAATTTTACGGTATAATACTAGCAGCTGAAATGCCAGTATTATACTGTAAAATCAACATTTTTTTTTTTCAGTATAGAGATCGTAAGAAAATTTAAAAAGTGTAACATTTTGAAAATTAATAGCAGGACTATTTTCAAAACATAATCTTAAATCCTGAAATATTTTGAATGCTTTTTCAATTTACATTACCTAATGTATCTTCAAAAGGTAAAAAAAAAAAATTCTATCTTTTTAAAACAAACCTCTCTTGATACTACTGTCTAACTTATTTGCTGATACTTACAGAAAAAAAAGTTTCTTTAAGGAAGATGGGGATGGGCACCAATTGATAACTTTCAAAAATGTTATTTTATTTTTATATTTTTTTTCTGATAGCTGATAAAGCTCTGATGTTTGAAATATAGTCCAAAAAACGTTTTTTTTTTCTTTTTTTTCTTTTTTTTTTTTTTTTTAATTCGAATTATTACAGAAGTTACAGCGTATGCCGCTGTAACTAATTGCCAATAAACCAATCGTTAAAATTTAAACGTATTTTTCCGAATCCAACATTTTTTTACCTAGCCGCTCGGATTGCTCGAGAATAGCTAGACCAATTTCTTTTAAATTTTAATGCAAACGTTCAGAATTAAACTCTCTATGGTGCTATGTAGGATTTATTATACTATATGTACATTTTAATTTTCGATTTTTTACAAGCATTTTAAGGCTCTTTTTATGGGGTTAAATTGAATTCCATTATTTATTTATTTATTTAAATCAGCCCTTTTTACAAATATTTAAATTTTGAAAAATCCTTCCCTACACCATAGCTAAACGCTAAAAATTAGTTTCATTAAAGCTTTTTTTTTTTTTTTTTTTTTTTTTTTTTTTCCATTTCAGGAATATTGTGTGCAAGGAACCAGTTGACACTGCATTTTCAGGGCACCTTTGTTTCCATGGATAAACACAAAGTATATATATTTTTTTTAATGAAAAAATTACGAGACACTTTTCAAACGTAGCCTAATATATTCCAAAAAAGAACCCCAACAGGTTAGGTTGTTATTAAAACCAACAAAACATCCTAAACTACATTTTACCTTTACATTTTACCCTACATTTTCTTAAACTACGCATATCCCTACGACTTTTTTTTCTATGCCTAAACTGGCGAACGAAATCATGCTTAATGATATTACAAAAATATTATGTTATATAAATATATAAAAATAAATGTAAAATAAATATATAAAATAATATAATAAACTTCACTTTATCTAGTAAACGAGTTTGAGCTAATTGATGTACCAATTTTATTTTAATATTTTGTAAATTGTCATAACTATACCCCTAACATAAGCATTTATCAATATCAAAACATAACCTTCGTTCGCTCTATGTATATTAAATAAATAAAATCCAAAAACAAAAAGATTAGCCAATTTTTTGCAAATTTTTTAAAAGTATCATCTAACGAAAGTACCAATTTTATTTTAATATTTTATAAAACATATATAAAAATCGAAATGGCACCTTCATCCGCTTTTATTCCAAATGGAACTTTCCATACATTTGTGAGTTTGTATTTGAATTCTGCCATTTTGATTAAATAACCTCGAAAAAAATATAATTTATCGATTTTTTTTCTTCAATACTCACAGATTTTTTCAAAGACCATATTTTGATAATGTTATTATTAAACTTGACAAAATTTCTTTTTTCTCTTTCCAGAAAATATCTGAATAAAATATTTCTTTTTTAAAAACAAAAAGAAAAAGTGAAAAGAATTGGCGCAGTTTTTATATTGAGGAATAAATTTTTAATTATTAAAATTAATTATAAATTATTAATAAAGAAAATCATGAATTATAACCTACATTCATTTTAATACAAGTAGAATCAGAATTGTCAAAAATATAGATGCATAAATTTACATATCTACTTTTATTTATTTTCGGTTGAAGATGTAAATAAATTTTACCTTTATTATAAGGTTAAAGCCCGTCTACTGTTACCATTTGTAGTAACAACGGGGGGGAGGGGGGGGGGAACTAAGAACCTATGATGTTATGCTATAAAATAGATGAATACTAAACATTGCAAAAAATATGTCATACGAATTGTGGGAACTGTGACTCTTTTAAAAAAAACTTTTCAGGTCTCAAATCGAATTATGAGAAATCAATGATGGTAACAAACAAAACAGGGAACAAATAAAATAACTGTTTCATATAAATGTTGTATGCATAGGTGAAAATACTCTTCAAAGAACTATAAAGAAGTTTATATGTTTATTGAACAAGAAATTTTAACATCACTATTTTCAATCAATAATCTTCGACGTATTTTTCAAATGTTGTAAAAATCTAGCACGGAGATTTTCGTGTGAGAAAAGTCCTGTTAAAGGTTTTTATTGCCATTTTTACCCGCGACAAAAGTTTAACCGTAATTATTAGTGTTTTAAAAAAATAATAATAATGTGAAGTATAACTTCCCCCTTGCAATCGTCTAGCTAAATTTATAGATAGTCCCTAATACTTATACGTATACAGTGCGTTAAGAAATTATAAGACTACTGAAGGGAAGAGTCATAAAAAGTTTTTTTTTTTTAATTATATGAAAATTTTACTTAGTATATTTAAAATTGACAGTAAAATACTTTATATAACTAATCACAACTTTAAATAAAAAAACTTAATTTTTTATTAAAATTTATTCATTATTTATAAATCAATTAAGGAATCTGTTAAGAAATTGTAAGACAACCCGAGAAAATTTGCATTTTACATGCTAATTCAGAATCATCACAAAGCGCATGCGTTAGTATTTTGTAAAGTCATTAACAACGAAGTAAAGTTTCAGGTTTTGATTGTGATTTTCGCGATTTACATGACGATGCCGCAGGGGGAAGAGTTATCTTAGTACGAGGTGAGAAAATTTTATTTTATAAGGCTGCAGGTAAACGTGAAAGGGAGATAACGACGTTAATGAAATGTTCCAAAACGGCCATTCACAATTTAAAAAGATTCTCAAGGCAAAATAAAACGATCTGGAAGGAGGAAGTTAAGAGCATGTTGGCAATCAATATGTTTTTCGGCTATATCTATGAAAAAAGGTTTTTCGATTCGTGAAATTCTAAAATGTTTAAGCAAAAAGACATCAACGGTTTGAAAGGATCTTAAATTAACAGGCTAATACCAAGTTTAAGAAAATATAGAAGATTGAATTGGGTAAAACTGGCATGTGATGGTACGATAAGTGGGAACAAACTAGAGAAATTCGTAAAATTTCAAAATGTCTAAGCAAAAAGACATATGTCACGATTTGTAAGAATCTTCAATTAAGAGGCTAATGCCAAGTTTAAGAAAATATAGAAGATTGAAATGGGCTAAAAATGGCATGTGATGGTACGATAAGTGGAAAGAAACAAGAGAAACTCGTAAAATTTCAAAATGTCTGAGCAAAAAGACGTTTTTCGCGTAATGTCTTTTATTACGACATTATATTATTTATTATACATTATGTTACGATTTGGAAGAATCTTAAATAAAGAGTCTAACTCCAAATTATCAAAATATTGAAAACACCGAAGTTATTGAAACATGATTGAAAGAAAAGTTTGAAATGGGATAAAAATGGCATGTGATGGTACGATAAGTGGAAGCAAACTAGAGAAACTCGTAAAATTCCAAAGTGTCTAAACAAAAAGACATCATATGTCATGATTTGGAAGGATCTTCAATTAAAAGGCTAATGCCAAGTTAAAAAAAACATAGACGATTGAAGGGGACTAAAAATGGCATGTGATGGTACGATAAGTGGAAACAAACAAGAGAAACTCGTAAAATTTCAAAATGTCTAAGCAAAAAGACATGTTTTTCGCACAATGTCTTTTATTACGACATTATATTGTTTATTATGCATTATGTTACGATTTGGAAGACTCTTAAAAGAGTCTAACGCCAAATTATAAAAATATTGAAAACACCGAAGTTATTGAGACATGATTGAAAGAAAAGTTTAAAATGGAATAAAAATGGCATGTGATGGTACGATAAGTGGAAGCAAACTAGAGAAACTCGTAAAATTTCAAAGTGTCTAAACAAAAAGACATCATATGTCATGATTTGGAAGAATCTTCAATTAAAAGGCTAATGCCAAGTTTAAAAAAAAAATAGACGATTGAAAGGGGCTAAACATGGTATGTGATGGTACGATAAGAGGAAACAAACAAGAGAAACTCGTAAAATTTCAAAATGTCTGAGCAAAAAGACATGTTTTTCGCACAATGTCTTTTATTACGACATTATATTGTTTATTATGCATTATGTTACGATTTGGAAGACTCTTAAAAGAGTCTAACGCCAAATTATAAAAATATTGAAAACACCGAAGTTATTGAGACATGATTGAAAGAAAAGTTTAAAATGGAATAAAAATGGCATGTGATGGTACGATAAGTGGAAGCAAACTAGAGAAACTCGTAAAATTTCAAAGTGTCTAAACAAAAAGACATCATATGTCATGATTTGGAAGAATCTTCAATTAAAAGGCTAATGCCAAGTTTAAAAAAAATATAGACGATTGAAAGGGGCTAAAAATGGTATGTGATGGTACGATAAGAGGAAACAAACAAGAGAAACTCGTAAAATTTCAAAATGTCTGAGCAAAAAGACATGTTTTTCGCACAATGTCTTTTATTACGACATTATATTGTTTATTATGCATTATGTTACGATTTGGAAGACTCTTAAAAGAGTCTAACGCCAAATTATAAAAATATTGAAAACACCCAAGTTATTGAGACATGATTGAAAGAAAAGTTTAAAATGGAATAAAAATGGCATGTGATGGTACGATAAGTGGAAGCAAACTAGAGAAACTCGTAAAATTTCAAAGTGTCTAAACAAAAAGACATCATATGTCATGATTTGGAAGAATCTTCAATTAAAAGGCTAATGCCAAGTTTAAAAAAAAAATAGACGATTGAAAGGGGCTAAAAATGGTATGTGATGGTACGATAAGAGGAAACAAACAAGAGAAACTCGTAAAATTTCAAAATGTCTGAGCAAAAAGACATGTTTTTCGCACAATGTCTTTTATTACGACATTATATTATTTATTATACATTATGTTACGATTTGGAAGAATCTTAAATTAAGAGTCTAATGCCAAATTATCAAAATATTGAAAACGCCAAAGTTATCGAAACATGATCGAAAGAAAAGTTTGAAATGGGATAAAAATTGCATGTGATGGTACGATAAGTGGAAGCAAACTAAAGAAACTCGTAAAATTTCATAGTGTCTAAACAAAAAGACATCATATGTCATGATTTGGAAGAATCTTCAATTAAAAGGCTAATGCCAAGTTTTTAAAAAAATAGACGATTGAAATGGGCTAAAAATGGCATGTGATGGTACGAGAAGTGGAAGCCAACTAGAGAAGCTCGTAAAATTTCAAAATGCCTAAACAAAAAAGACATCATATGTCACGATTTGGAAGAATCTTAAATTAAGAGGCTAATGCCAAAGTTAGGAAAATATAGAAAACACCAAATCTATTGAAAACATCATCAAAAGGAAAGTTTGAAATGGGCTAAAAATGGCATGTGATGGTACGATAAGTGGAAGCAAACTAGAGAAACTCATAAAATTTCAAAATGTCTAAGCTAAAAGGTAGCATATGTCACGATTTGAAAGAATCTTAAATTAAGAAGCTGATGCCAAATTTAGGAAAATATAGAAAGCCCCAAAGTTATTGAAACACCATCGAGAGGAAATATTTAACACTGAAAAAAATGAAGTACTTAAAAATAAGTAAATCGATGTACTCATATCGAATTGAGTATGTTTGGTTCAAAAATGAACTTATTCTTTCTCAATTTTGAAGAATCACATACTATAAACTCAAACGAAACGATAATTTGTACTTTGTAATGGTTTATTTCATTGATGGCGGCATAAAAAAGATGTTCATTAATAGGAAAAATGCAATATAGCCTGGAAATCAGGGAATAATATTACATTTCTATTCATCGAAGGAACTATAACTTGCACCTCCTTTATAATGCGTAAGATTACATTACTTTGTTGTTAAGTGCTTCGTGTATTCATACGCAGTCGGTCCGGTCGGCATATTAACTACCTTTACTCGAGTAGGAACCATGAGGAAGTTTTCGGTCTTGTGATTGGCTGATTTATTCTATGTGATTTGTCTCGGCTCGATTATTGGAAAAAAGAAGTTTTAAAGCAACTGCTTAGTAATAGTTTTTCCCCATTTTTTTCTGAAATGGTCTTTAAGGAAGCTGCATTTTTTCTTCGGACTTCATATTTTAATGTAACAGAATGAATCTACAAATAAAAATTAATTGTAATACGTAGCAATGTTAAAAATTTTAAAGGGCAAAATATTTGGAAAATTGGCTGATAGGAATTGGAATACAAAATCATCAGTCTTGTGGCCAAATAGTTGCTTTCGCATAAATATAATATTAATTCAAACATAATTTAAAGCAAAATTTGTAATATAATTTTAAATGGTTATAATTTATTAAATGATCATTCATTTAATAGTGGCGCCATCTATTAGCATAATGACACCATTTTTTTTATTAAAACTGATTCACTTTAAATTTCTTCATGGTTTTGTGCAAAGAAAGATGATAAAATTTCAATTTAAAAATTTCTTTATCTGAAAATAACAAAAAAGTTTTCGATTTTCCTCTTGGAATTTTAAATTTGCATACGCAATTTTCTATATTTTTTAAACTGTGCTGAGATCTCAAAAATTTAATACTTTAATTTAATATAATAAATAATACATATTTACCATTTCATTATCAGGAAAATATTGTTTGTCATCGCAGTGCTTTTATAAAAGTGGCCAATAAAAGAAGTTTTTCGAAAAGTTCATGCTGTCAAGCTGCGATAAATATAAAAGTAAAATAGAACACAACAGCAACTGCGAGAGAAAAAAGAGATTCTGTTGTAAGAAAAGCAAAATATAAACTAATTTATTATATTTTATATTATTTTGATATTTTAAAAAATATCATAAATTACGAATTCATAAGAATTAAATACTTTTCTCAATATATATATATATATATATTTAAAGCCTTTCTTGATATAAATAAAATCATGTATAAAATAATGGTTACAGCAAGGTGGATATTTAAATATGTTTGTTTTATTTTGTTTTGCATTTATAATTTACCAGTGTTTTTTATTTACCAATGTTTTGTTTTATCACAAAGTAATGTAAAATACAATAAATTAATTAAACTTTTACTGATAAAATAATCTTTTCTCTTAGTTCTTGTTGTGTCCAATTTTAGTTTTATATTTATTGCAGCTAGACAGCATGAGCTTTTCGAAAAAACTTCTATTTCACATAGTTGTCACTTTCATAAGAGCCCTGTAGCGACAAACATTTTTTTTTTTTTTCGTTCTGAAAATAAAATGTTATATACGCAAACTTGAAAATACATTATAAATTACTAATTAGACTAAAGAAGTAATATATAATCTAAAGAAAAAAAGTAAATGAGAAAAAAAATTAAAGGTATATATTGAGTTGCTATGAAATCAAAATGATCAATCATTATTAAATTTATTCAATAATGATTTTTTTTTTAAATTATATTAGATGTAGTATTTTTATAATGAACTCATTATTCATTAAATTAACTTAAAAATTAAAATTTTGATTATTACAATTAAATTACAAACATTAATTCAAAATTAAAATTTTGAAACATACACACACACACAAAAAAAAAAAAAAAAAAAAAAAAAAAAAAAATGTATAAATGAAAATTTCAGATTCAAGAAATTAACTTGAAAAGTGTTTTGTTAAAAGTTTTACAAATAAGGAAATTTTTTAAATCGAAATTTTATTAATCTTCTCTGTGTAAAACTATGAAGGACTTTCAAATGAAGTATTTTGTTTTAAATTTTAAAAAATGTACATATAAATTTATATTAATCATTATATTAACAGATAGTGCCACAATTTAAGAATCATTTCCATAAATAAAACCAATTACAGAGCTCGTACGCTTTTACCACAATTTTTTTAATAGAATTTTTCTATTTAATATTTAAATAACAGAAATTGCAGACGCCACGTTTAATTGCAGGGTTCGTAATACTTTTTTTCATTTAAATAAGGCGAAAATTTCTATTAAAAAATTGTGGTAAAAGTGTACGAACCCTGTATTATAAGAATCATTTACAAAAATTTAATTACAAATTTTGCTTTAAATGATCTTTAAACTAATATTGTATTTACACGCAAGCAAATCCTTTCTCCACATTGCACAAGGCTTTGGTGGTGTAATTTGTATTAGTCTATTTTCCCAATTCTTTAACCCAGTTACAGTCTTCTAATTTTTTAGCATTGATAAGTACTGAAATTAAGTTTGGGGGAAAACATTTTCATTGAAAAAGAAGTTGAAGTTTAGATTTCAGAAAGGTACGCGTTTCTTCAAAAAGAAAAAAAAAACTGTTACTGAGCAGTTGTTTTAAAATGAATGTCTTGTGTTTTCAATAATCGCGCCGAAACAAATCACAACAAAGACCTACCAATCACAAAGCCGAAAATTTCCCCATGGTTTCTACTCGAGTAAAGGTAGTTGATATGCGTCTGGTCGCTGTGCTGAGTGGCATGGACTTGTTTGTGAAAAGAAAATTACATGAATGGAATTTTCACGATTTCGCCGGCAACTTTGAAAGTAAGTGCTTTCTGTTAAATATTCAATACATTTTCTTCCTTATTCTATGTAATCAGCTGTACCTTATGTAAATATTAAAGTAATATAAATATTGAATTATGCATATTATTTTTAAATAATTTAAAAGTGCTTGAAAACAATGCTCTTGTCATAAAATTATTTTATTTGGGTGTCTTGATAATATTTTTGCTATTTTTCCTAAATAAATAATCAATTAAACGTTTCTTGTTAATAATTTTGAGCGGCAAATAAATGTAAGTACATTTTTACTTTAATCTGTTATAATCACTGTTTGGGACAGAACCCCCTTGACGAGAAAAATATTTTTTTCCCCTATACCATATTTTAGTTTTGAAAGTGTTTTACAAAATGTCTTTTAACCCATGTTTTACCTAAATATTGGTTTCCCACGTGTTACTAATCGGCCATGTTGGACGCCATCTTGTTTCACATCCTATTTTTATGACCCAGAATATTGTTTTCAAGCACTTTTAAATTCTTTTAAAATACTGTGCATAATTTAATACTTATATAAATTTAATATTTACGAAAGGTACTGCTGATTACTTAAAATAAGAAAAAATGTATTAAATATTTAACAGAAAGCACACAGAGTCCATATTTGAATGCATCCATGAGATCAAAAATGAGTACATCACACCTCATATTTGAATACATCCATGAGACCAAAAATGAATACATAACTGTTCCTATTTCAACAGATCCATGGAATCAAAAATAAGTACATGTGTTTCTCAATTTTGAGAAATGCCAGGGCAATAACATCATTTAACTTATAATCATTCAATGACTCTTGAATAGAATTTTTCCAAGTCATTCTTAGTCTGCCCCTCCTTTGTCTCTTTTTTGGGTTCTATTCTAAAAGTATTTTTGGAAGGCGCTCTTCTTTCATCCTACGAGCATGCCCATACCATCAAAGCTTATTATGTTCGATTGTATGTAGAACATCCTGTTCGACATGCATGATTTCACGTATTCTAGAATTTTTAACTTTTCCCATCTTTGAAGTTCTTGCTGATCTTCAGAAGTCCAGAAGTCCATTTCGGTCGAGAGGAGTTGCTTTTTCAGGGAGAGATTTAAGGTCCGTGTCTTCTTCGCACCATACAGTAAAAGGTTTTGCACGATTGCACTATAAATTAATCGTTTAGTTTTAGGGAGAATATTACTACTCCAGAGAACAGAATTCAACATTGTAATTGCTTTTCCGCCCTCACCAATTCTCTTTTCAACATCTCTTTGGCATGATCCATCTTGATGAATGATAGATCTGAGGTATTTGAATTCCTCAACAGTTTTTATATTTATATCATCTAATAAAATACCAGTTTTCCGACTTGTTGTTAAGTGCTCAGGTGTACTTATATTTATCTTTAAACCCCATTCATCATAAGATTCCTTTAATTTACACATGTACGTGGCATAAGATAAGGCTCTTATATAATGCTCTTGTGGTCCTCAACATCTAAACTTGCAAATGAAAAGACGACCAATAAAAAATCACAACGCTATTACATAAGTCTCATCGATGTAATTATTTATATCTGGATATATATGTTAATTCTATTAGCATGGTTTATTGACAGATATTCCACAAATTGCTTGGAATATGGTTTTTCGAAACTTCAAAAATAAGGAACTATATTTGAAAATAATTAACTAAAAGTAGAATAAGAATGAAATAGAATCGTAAAGGAAGATCATTTCCTTTTACTCCTACAGTACTTCAAATAAAAATTTTCCGCCTGAGTTTGTGGAAAAGGACAGAGTTTGTATGCCTTCAACGTTACATACAAGTTTAATCTCTCTCCATCAATTAAACCACAAAGATAATCCCTCTATCCAGAACGCATACATATTGAATATTTCAGTTTGCTCAGCTGTGTTCTGCCCACGCAAATATTGAAAGGCAACAAAACAGCCTTACCTCCAAGAGAACATCATAAGAACCCAAAAAGGAACAAAGACATAATTTAACTGAATAAGTAAAACATATATACAACACAAATTAGAGACAGATTTAAAAAACTGGAACTAAATTTAATTCATATTTATTAACAAGTTCAGTCAGTAACATGACATAATTACGAGATGAGGTATATTTGGCTATAAACTATGCTGAGGAAATTAGCAATTAAGTTCCGATGTAATAGATGCAGTGATAAGGCTCTTAATATAATGCTGTTGTGGTCATCAAAATTTAACCTTGTAAATGTAAAGGCGACCAATAAACTATCACAACACCATTATATAACAGTCGTACCGATATACCGAATTAAATATGAATATATTTGTTAATTCTATCAGCATGGGTTACGGGTGGATATTATACGATTTTAGAAACTTCAAATGTAAGGAACGAGTTCAAACAAATGAAATACAAAGAAGAAAAGAAAGAAATAGAAACGTAAAGAAAGATCATTTCTTCCTATTTTCCTTACAGTATTTCAAATAAAAATCTTCCGCTTGAGTTTGAGGCACACAGAACTTTTATTCCTTCAATGTAACATGTAAGTTTAATCCCCCTTCTATCAGTCAGTCATAAGCAGTTAGCAAAGATAATCCCTACGTCCAGAACATATCCTTATTGAATATTTCTGTTTGTTCAGCTGTGTTCGCCACACGCAGATAAATGAACACAAAACTGTCTTCTGTACAAGCGAACAAAGGAACCCAAATAATGAATAAAGTAAGACATAATTCAATTGCATATATTTAAGAAATATCGCAAATTAGAAACGGATTTCAAAAGAAGAAACAAAATTTAATTCGCATTTATTAACGGGTGCAGTCGGCAAAATCAATCCATCGGAGGTGGAGCCAGTTTTACAATCTCAAAGAGCAAATCTCGAGCTTTCTGATAAAGTTAAGAGCAAATAGCTTTTTCAAAAAAGAATATATGGATGCAAACATTGATAATTCACATAAATTAGCATAAGACTCCTAGAATGAAGCTGAATTACTCTTAAACTTTTAACTCATTGATTCTTTTAATAAGGAAATCAATCTATCAGGCAGACTTCAAAATTTACAGCGGTTGGAAATTAGCAAAATTTTAGACATGTTTAGTAATACAAACGTCACACTAAATTGATTAATTGGGAACAACGGGTGAAAATTAGTGGGTCTGGGATTGATCCACTAGAGGTTGGTAAAAGTATGCAAATTTTTCATATTTTGAAATTAATCTGTAATGACAATAAATGTGATTGTTAAAATTATATTTCTTCTTACCTTCCCTAGATAAATTCTGGTGAAATAGACATAGCCGAATCATTTCAATTTTGAACCAAAAACAAATTAACAGATTTTTATCTTAACAAGAAAAATATTTAATTCCTGATACGATATTTTTGTATCACTTTGGAATAAAATATACATATTTTCCTAACCTTTAAAAATATTTAAAAAAGAAACATTATTTAAATTCTCAAAGATGTAAAATTTCGATAGTTGTTTTAACAATTAAATTAAAACGGGGTCGGATACACGGGTTATTTAAAAACAGATAAACAGCAAATTACTAAGATTTTAAGCACAGTTTCTGATAAGAAATATTTTAACTGTTTTGTTTTTATATAAATCACTCATGACGCATTAAATATGCCTTATGATGTATTAAGAACATTTTTAGTTTTATATAAGTAATAAAATATATCAACCAAGCGGATTTATTCGAAATTGAAATATTTCATTTTTAAAGTCAATAACATCAAAATATTTACTATAATGATATAAAAATTACTTAAAGCCAATTAATTTTTTTATTATTATTATTTATTTAGCTGACTTTTTTTCTCTGTTTTCGACACAGACATAGGTTATTATTATACATGTATTATTCCATTATTGAAAAATAATGCTTGAATAAACTCTAAGGCGGAATCGATCAGGATTGAGACATTTTTCCGGCGTAGACAGTATTGCGCCTTAGACAAACTTTACTTTATGTCTATGGATTCGCTGGGACTTAAAAATATTTTCTAGTTAGACATATTTTCATCTTACACAGAGTCCGTCATTAACATAGTTTACTATATTTATTAAATTCCAGCTCAATAAAAACATTTCAATGTTAGTTAAATTATGAAATGTATCGCTTAAAAGCGTATGTTTTAAAATTAAAATGAAACAGCATGTAAAGGCCAATAATGACCAAAAAAAAAAAATTTTTTTTTAATTCGCCATGGCTTTTTTAAATTTTAGTTAACTTTTTTTCGCAATTTTGGAAGAAATACAATTATAAAACCCAAAATGCACAAGAGTTCTATCTGTTTGTAGATAATAAGGCACTGAAAATAATCTCACAGCTTCATTAATGAAATTGTACTGTGAAATTGATATTTCAATGACTAAAACATATAGAGTAGATTTTAGAATAGATCTAATGAAATAACACTTATAAATAAATATATTTCACACAAAGAAATGATACTAATACAGCAAAAATATTTATGATAATAACAGTTCTATAGTTTGAGACATAAATAATTAAATAAATAATGTATAATAATTTAAATTTAGTAATCAGTATTAACTTAATACAATAGCTAATTTATGAGTAAAATTTTTTGAGAGACTTGATAAAAATCTGAGTATTTACATCAGTTTATTTAAAGTATTCAGTTATACGAGTTTATCTAATAAATTTCGTTTAGTATTTTTTTTTTTATGTATATTAAATTTACTACTACATTTAATTCTCCACTGTCACTAATACTTCAAAAAAAGGGATTTTTCATCCTTTTAAAAGTGATTCTCTAGACTTTGCTGAATGTTTTCCCTCTAAAATATTTTTTTTATGAAGGAATCAAATAAATTTTAGCTTTTAACATTTTTAATTAAAAAAATAATAATAATTTAAAAAAATCCCGCTCAACAACGCGAAATTTTCTGACGCATTTTCTGACGCATTTTTAAACATAAAAGCATGAAATTGTTATTTCCATTTTTATTCATTCCATTTCTATTCCATTTCATTCGACAAGCTATTTCCATTTCTTGTGCTGCCACGTCGGGAATTTTTTCAAAACGCCCACTTTGACAGTATTTTCTGAAATATCTTCTGCCTTTTTCCAAAAAATCGAAAGCGTCTTTCGATTACATAGTTTCTGAATAAGAACTCCAGCTAATTTCATACGTTTCCAAAAACGAATTCAGAAGCATGTCAGAAAGGAGCCAGTTTGGATTTCAAAACAGACTTAATTGTGTAATATTTTAATACTTTTTACATATATTTTTTATAAAGTCATGCATCAACATTAGAAAATATTACTAAATTATCATAAATTGCTGAACTGTACTAAATTCAACTATCAATATTATGCACTGTATTAAATTCAGCTACCTATTTTCTCCTAGTGCTTATAATTTTGTTTCACAAAACTCCCATTACATTTAGGACTTTCACCACAGCTAGTAACACATATCAAGCAAATAACATATTTTTAAGTATCTTAAATTTCACATATGATCATATAACTAAAATTGAGAACATACATTGTCTCAAAGATATTTATAAATTAGCCTACAAAATTAAAACTTCCAATTATGTGTGTGTGGGGGGGGGGGGGGGGGTGAGGGGAGAAGAAAGAAGAAAAAAAGAAAAAAAAGAAAGAAAGAAAAAGAAAAGAAAGAAATGAGATTTTACAGTTACTTTTAGCAACATAGATTTGTCATCATCAAATGATCTGCATTATCATTCATTACACTCTTAGTTTTAAAAATATTATAATCGTATAAAACAAATTTCATCAGATAAATGTATTTAACAAATATATACATAATTGAAAACGTATTCTTGTGAATTTTATATTAATATAAAATTGCAATATAAAGATATATTTTTTTTCTTCATATTATAAACTACTTTTTTTTATGGAAACCATATCAAGCAAATAATATTTTTTCATTCTTCGTTTTATGTCATTTCTGTTTTCAAAGAATATTAAGCAAAGTACAATTCAACTTCTTAGGAATTCTATTTAAATATGATTTCTTTTTGTTTTCTAAGGAATAATACAATTTTTACAAATGGTAAATAAATTTTTAAAAAAATAGAAAATATTGATTTTTTTCGTGCTTTCTTTTAATTAAATAATTCAATATATTTTAAAAATATACTATCGGATATATTATTATTACGGGGTTTATTATTCCATTATAATTATTTCATTACTACGCGGCTCTGCCCCCGGCACCCTTCGAACGCAAACCCCCGGACTTTTTTTTGGTTTGTATGTCTCTGTCTGTCTCTATGTGTATCTGCCCCTCTCTCTCTCTTTGTCTGTGTACTATATGTTTACTCTCTGTCGGCTGTCTGTTTTCTACTGTCTGTCTGTTTCCTGTCTGCCTGCTAACTGTCTGGTGTCTACAGTCTCTCCCTCGACTGTCTGTATGCTATCTGCTGTCTGTCTGTCCGCTATCTGTCTTCTGTATGTCTGTTGTCTGTCTGTTTCCTGGCTACCTGATGACTGTCTGCTGTATATCTGTATGCTATCTGCTATTTGTCTGTTTGCTATCTGCTGCATGTCTGTCTGCTATCTACTGTATGTATACAGTTTATCAGCTTTTTCTATGCTGTCTGCTCTCTCTGCAGTCTGATTGTCTGCTGTGTGTCTGTAGGTTGTCGCTATGCTGACCGTCTACAGTTTGTTGTATGCTGCCTGATTGTTTGTTGTCTGCACGTCTGTTTACCTTCTCTCTCTGTTGTTTGTCTGTATGCTCTCTGTCTGCTGTATGCCTGTCTGCTATGCTGTCTTTCTACACTCTATCGACTGTGTCAGCTGTTTTGACTATCTGTCTGATCTCTGTCTGTTTGTTTCCTGTCTGTCTGCTAGTTGTCTATCCGCATGTCTGTTGTCTGTCTACTCTCGGCCATCTGTATGCTGTCTGTCTGTTTGCTGTATGTCTGTCCACTGTCTCTGTCTCTGCTGTCTGTCTAAACTCTGACGACTGTATGTATGATGTTTGTCTATTTGGTATGTGCTGTCTGTCTGATATCTGCTGCTTGTCTGTCTGCAATCTGTCTATACTCTGCTGTTTGTCTGTCTACCAGCTCTTCCTGCTGTCTCTCTGTTTCCTGTCTGCCTTCTAATTGTCTGCTGTCTAATGTTTGTTGCTGTCTGCTCTCTATTTGCCAGTTCTACCTTATGTTTGTTTCTTCTCTTCCTTCTGACTGTCTTCTGTCTGTCTGCTATCTTCTGTCTGTCAATCTGCTGTCGACTGTCTGTATGCTCTATGTCTGCTGTCTGCTACCTCTATCTACTGTATGTCTGTCTGATGTATGTTGTCTTCTTTCTGTTTGTCTGCTGTCTTCTTTCTGTCAAGCTGATGTATTATTTCTGTATGTCTGCTATCTTCTTTCTGTCTGTCGGCTATATGTCTATACTCTGCCAAATGTATGTATGCTGTCTGTCTGCTATCTGCTTTTCTAGCTGCTCTCTGTCAGTCTGGTATCTGTCTACACTCTGTTGGCTGACTGGCTGCTGTCTGTTTGACTACTGTTTATCTGTCTGCTCTCTATCTAAAAATCAACAAACCGCGTATTTAACATATATTCATTTCACTTATTCATATTATTTTGTGCGGCCCTGTAAAATAGCTATAAATATACTAATAACTATATATACACCCTCTTCTATGAAAAACTTGAACTGACTGTAACAACATACTAGAATTTCATTACCGTCAGTATTCTAAAAATGCCTCATTTAACCTATATTCGTTTCATATATATGTATTTGTATTTTTTTTTTTTTTTTTTTGTCCGGCTTTGTAAAATAACTATAAATGCTACATACACCCTTTTTTAGGAAAAACTTAGGAGTAAGTGACTGTAACAACATACTAAAATTACATTACCGTCAGCGTTCTACAAGTCCCGCCTTTAACAAATATTCGTTTAATCATTTTTTTTATTATTATTGAATAATCTAATATATTTAATAATTTTCAGTATTGGATATATTATTATTTCGGGGTTATTATTTCATTATTATTATTCCGTTATTGTAATTTTAAATAAATCATATCAAGCAAATAAATATTTTATATTCTTCGTTTTATGTCATTTCTGTTTTCAAAGAATATTATAAAGCAAAATAAAATTCAACTTCTTGGGTATGTGTAGTTTTCTTAAATATGAAATTTCTTCTCTGTTAAGCAATAATAGTATTTTTACAAATAATAAATACTTTTTTAAAAAACGAAGATGTTTTTTCTCTCCAATTAATATGTGCATAATCGTTATTTTTTCTCCTCCTCGTGATTTTTTTAAATAAAAAATTCAATAAATTTAATAATTTTATATTATTGTGTATATTATTATTACAGAAGTTATTATTCCATTAATTTTTAGTGCCGCACATACTCGTAATTTTAAAAATAATTTCAACATCTATCAGATTAAGCAGCGAAGACAATTAAGACAGTTCTTCCTTTCAAATCAACATAAACGTTAGACTTTACTATTTGTCAAGCTAAATGCTCTTTCTGCAATTTAACAAACAAAAATATTTGTATAGACTTATCTTTATGTACATTTCGAAAATTAGATGTAGTTACTGTTCGGTTTGGTAATTTGTTTAAAACAACGGCTCTACCAATTTTGAACCAGAGAACCACATTCTTCAATTACATTCAAATTCGGACCACTACTGCATATTTTGTGATTAAAAATCTAAATTATTAAATGTTTACAAGAAAATATTTTGTAAACATTTAAAAGTAATTAGTTTTTTTAATTAAACACAACAAAGAAACGGATGATTTTTTTAATTACTTTCATTGTGTATGTCAATGCATTGTTGGGGTTTTGTAACATAAGAGAAGAAAATTAATTACTATGCTGAAAACTATTACTAGAATATGGAATGCTATAACAAACGCATTTGTGTTGGTTTCATCTCTTGTAGAATATTAAATGTTATGTATGCCACATGCAGTGCCTGATTTACGGCAGGGCATTCGGGGCACGGGCCCAGGGCCCGATTTTCAGTGGGCGCCCAAATGCTATTGAAGATTTTTCAATTATTGACCAAAATCTGATGAAGTTTTAACTATTAAAAAACAAAATTAATATGGAAAAATCTGTTTATTTTTCATTTAAAAATAACTACTTCACTCACACGAAAACACCCCCTCGCTAATATTAATTATATGGGAGAATTTTTTTAATATCTCGTTTGCGTTTCAATATTTTTAAAATATTTTTTTCAATGGATGGTTGAGGTCAATCTCTTCAAAGGCAGTTTTTTACTTTTTCGATTTTGTTTACAGGTTTTTTTATTTGGATACTTTCACTTTCGGAACCGATTTCGAAAAATCGTCAGCGAGATAGAATACTAGAGATTGATTATGAGGATGTTATAAAAAACTTTTACTGCTAAAAAAGTGAGAAGAAAATTTACAAAAAAATCATTAAATATCACAAAATTATTAAAGTCAGCAGTAGTCATCTTAATAATTACCGCTTTCAATGATATATATACAGGGTGAGTATAAAAAAACTATCCCGATATATGAGCCCCTAACTGTCATACCGCTCACAGAAACTGAATGAAATTCTGGCCTAAAGTATTTTGAGGTATGCGCTCAAGAATCATGTGAAAAACAACAGTTAAATTCTAACGGTTACGGTTACAGTGACAAAATTTCGAAAATTTCAAATGGCAACACCTACTTTTTTTTTTTTATTGGAATGTGATCTTCATAGTGAAAAACCATAAAAAGCGTTGGAACGGTACCTGTAGCACGAAAATCGCCGGCGCTAGGCAGACTAAGAAGAAAAGTGAAAACAACCAATAAAGGACAGCGAAGCAACAGAAAGTAAAACATTTTATTGTTCAGTGCTATCCACCATCTGCCGCATGTAAAGTGTCGTCGTGTGTGACATGGAAAATGTATGAAACACAATAAAAGGTTTTGTTTTCTGTTGCTTCTCTGTCCTTATTGGTTGTTTTCACTATTCTTCTTAGTCTGTCTAGCGCCGGCGATTTTCGTGCTACAGGTACCGTTCCAACGCTTTTTATGGTTTTTCACTATGAATATCACATTCCAATAAAAAAAAAGTAGGTGTTGCCATTTGAAATTTTCGAAATTTCGTCACTGTAATATTAACTGTTAGAATTCAACTGTTGTTTTTTATATGATTCTTGAGCGCATACCTCAAAATACTTTAAACCAAAATTTCATTCAGTTTCTGTGAACAGTATGATAGTTAAGGGCTCATATATCGGGATAGTTTTTTTATAATCACCCTGTATTTTTTTACTCACAACCGCTAAAAGCATCGGTGTAAGGGGCCCTCACAAGCATTTGTGCCCAGGGCTCACAAATTTGTAAATCGGTTCCTGGCCACATGAACTACTTGAAGACTTGCCACGGATTACAAATATATTCAATGTGCTACAGTTTGAGAAATGAAGTAAATAACCGTTAATTACCTAAAATATATAGCTAAAAGTTACCGGACACTTTCAATTTTTGACACATTTTCTAATTCTAAAAGTTTAAGACGAATTGTTCTTCAATTTCGGCCATGAAAAGAACATGCTTGAAGTCACACTGACCAGAGAAGATCCAGTCACTGGTGCATTTAGGGTACACAAAATGGAATTTTTTTAAACAATGTATATTCGTGCTTATAGTTATAACATGCACTTTTGAAAAAGAAAATTGATCAGAATTTGCAGTAGCGAGTAATACGCTGAATATAAAAATGAAAACCTAAACATTAAGCATAAAAATTAAGATTTCTGAATTAATAAACAAGAGAAGAAGACGCAATTATTTAAATGAACAAGAGTACGATTCCAAAAGCTTTGTGAGGAATGAAGCACATAGGCACTTGCACTTTGCATTTGCTTATATAGTAATACTTTTAATAACTATAGTAATACTTTTTAATGCTCGTTATTGTATTTTCATGCTACGCGTTTCCTTCCAAAAAAAGAGGGTGCGCGTAATACGACGAATATACCAAAAAAATAGAAAAGTAGAATATCAAATCGCAGGTGTGCGGTATACGACGGAAAATACGGTATATCCTTCTATATTAAAAAAAAGTAATCTGGAACTGAGCCAAAAACGAAATGGACCAATCAAATTCTGAGTAGATATTCCAGGTTATTCTCATCGCTTTTTTACTAGGGACTTTTTTAGTGATTACTTTTTTTTCTAGCCAGGCTACGGATTCGAAAATCATACCACCAGACGCGAAATATAACAAGCTTTCAGAAATTAAAAAAATTATCACGGTCGGACAATAAAAACTCAAAAAAATCCTTAAAAATCGAGTAAAAAATCTTTTATTGAAAAAGTCATTTTTTTATATTGTTGCCAATTTTTAAATAAGCGCAAAGGATTATGTTTTATCTCAAATAAAAAATGTTTTTGCGCGAGACTATTAAAAACAATAATGAAAGTTTAAAATAATAATTAAATGATCACGTGTTGAAAGCAGGAAATAAAGAAAATTACGTCATAAAAATTGTGTTTACACATGAATATTAAAAATAAAAAAGATGAATTAAATGAAAAAGCATTATAACCAGTTAAATGAAAAAACATTATAACCTGATTACAGAAGAATGTCGCCGTTCGTGATATCATCATCATCATCATCTTTTTAAAACAGGATACATTACCAGGTTTTAAGAGGCTGTGAAATCAGAACGGGGGTTGGTGAGCGTAGCGAGCAGGGGGCAGAGCCCCCTAGTAGTATATATATAATACCTTTGAATTTAAAATACAACAAACAAGTTCTAGCAAAAAAACTGACCAAATCTCCTATTTTTTAAAGATAGGTAAGTATAAAGTGTTTACAGAATACTATAAAGTTAATAAATAATTAACTATTTCAAACATCAAATTGCCGAAGCTCCAATGTCAGAGATGGCACGCAGTCACACATACATAATCATTTTAAAGGAAAATTAGAAAATAAATATTTAAAATTATAAAAGATGCCAGAAGAACAAAAAATGAAATTTAGATATCAACTGATAGTAAAATTGAATTGGGGGTGGGGGGTAGAAAAAAAGACATGTGCAATGCATTATATATAATACCTTTGAGATCAAAATACATCAAACAAGTTCTATCATCGAATTCTGACCCAAACGCCAATTTAAAGATGCTAGCATGTAGTAAGTGAATAACGAATATTTTAAACTTAATAAATAATTAATAAATTCAAAAAACAAATTACCGAAACTCCAAATTAGAGATGGCATAGTAATATATACATAATAGGTTTAGAAAAAAGCAGAAAAATAATAAATATGTAAAATGATAAAAGATGCCAGAAAAGTAAAGTAAATAAAATCCAATCACAATTTGAATAAGAAATGGAATTTAGATATCAAATGAAATTAAAATGGAATTCGGAAAAAGACATGTGACCATAAAATATTAGAAAAAATGATTAGAATTAAAAACACAGAAAACTATAATAAAGCTATTTTAAATTTTGAGAAAAAAAGTTATTTGAAAGAATTGTATAATTATTATCTAACAAAAAACACAACAGAACATGAGCGCCCAATGAAATATTAATAGCTAAAATGATTTGGTTATTCATAGTGCTGCCATTTGTATATTTAAAATAAATATAAAGTGCTTCAAAAAACAATTTTTTTCCAAAATAAATAAATATATAAAAAAATTATTAAAATTAATTTTAAATAAATAATATTAATTTATTTTATTTTACTACATCTAAAAATAATAACTATAAATTTTTATATCTATGGTTGCAGTAAATTGATTTAAGGCCATAATATATGAAAGAAAATTCTTAAAATATTAAACAAAATTCTTAAATAATAAAACCAAATTAAATTTTGAGACAAACAATTAACTTAGAGAATTTTAAAATTATCTGTCATTAAATTAGACTGTACAACAAATTTGAACGTGTTTTTCTGTCCTTTAGCTGAAACTATGTTACTTTGTATAAACAAAATGTGTTTGATTCATATATCAAAGCCAAAAGGGTCCACCACGTACCGTTTTTGTAGCAGACCCACTTCTCATATTTATACAAATTAGTTACAGAGAAATGTAACACTGGCTTGATTAGGCAAACACAAACAATAAAATGGGCCGTTTCCTCTTATAGATAGACAGATAACAGACCAGTAATATTCAGCTAGCATACTTCCATTCCATCGTCCACTGAAACGCTTTTCAAACATAGAGATGTCCTGGCGAAACCTTTCCCCATGCTCACCACTAATTGCGCCAAGGTTTTGAGGAAAGAAGTCTAGATGTGAGTCCAAAAAGTGTAGTTTTAATGACATATTGCAACCTATAACACGAAAGCATTGCATCATGTCACCAACATGATGTTCATAGTTTTCAGCTTTTTCATTTCCAAGGAAACGTGAGCACACTCATTTGAATGCCAGCCAGGCTGCTTTATCCGCTTGTGACCAAGACCCGATTAACCTCTGAATCTAGGGGAAGCATGGTATAATTTTGGAGCCCCCTCTCATATGGCAAAAGTTTTTTTAATTCTTTATTCATGAAAACTCACCATTGATACTAATATTAATCTCGAGAGTAGCTCAGTCGAGGTCACACATACTTCATTAAACAGCTTTTTTATGTTCCCTGTGTATACTTCAGATATATTTAGTACCTATAGCTGTATGCTCAATTTCCTGGGTGGTTTCTAAACAGGCGCACCAGGATGCTATATGATTAATGCTATATGAAAACATGATTTCCACGATAGCTATATCTCATGGAATGGAATATCATCAAACTTGATAGTCAGTTAGACCTTGGCATAAGTTGGAATCTTATTGATGACATTCATATTTCTTCCTCTTGTTAAACTTTCTTTTCCAAAAAATTTAAAAATACAATGTAAAAAAAATGAAAATGGGAATTAGAGAGCCCTCTTCTCAGTCATTTTGGGGACTCTTTTAAATTTTAGAAGGAAAGCATGTGCTTCACGTGCCTTTTGGAAAATCAGGCCCTGCTTGTGACAGCTTATTTTCAAACTCTTCATCATGAAAGACTGCTTTAATTTGTGGGGCAATAAAAACCTCTTCTTTACCTTGACCTCACTTATTTTTGGAATTCGTTCCTGAGATGCAAGAAAGCCACTCCTTCTCTGTCCAGAGCTTTTACAAATATTTCCATCAAACCGAGTTTAATGTGCAATGGTGGAATAAAGACACATTGTGGATTCACAAGTGGTACATGTGATATATTTTTGGTGCCAGGAATGAAGTTTTTTCTTGGAGGCCACTGTTTACGGACAAAGTGATTTTTTCTGTCACGGCTGTCCCATTCGCAGAGAAAGAAGCATAATTTAGTGTATCCCTGTTGCATGCCTGCTAATATCCCAGTCACTTTCAAATCTCACAAATTTGTCATTTGAATGTAGTGCACTCAATTAACTTCAGTATAGCACTCATAACTTTTTAAGTTTATTTTGTATTTGTAGAATATTCTACAGAAACAGACAGACAAACATTGCCTATTTGGAGGAGCACTGTTTTGAGACTACGTTTGGACGAGTTTATAAACAGGCGCCACTCTATTGGATTATGTTCATGTCCCAATGCCTGAAACAGGCCTTTCACATCACAGCAATATACGACGTCTTCTTTCTCCGCAAAATAATCTACAAAAGTGCTTTGTCGTATTCTAAATGAACTTAATTTTACACCTTTCTTTAATAGATTCCAAACTTGAAGCCTAGAACCCAATAATTCTGAGTCTATTTGAGAGAGTTTTAAGTCCCGTACAAGATTGTTAAGCTCTTCCTGTGTGATTTCATGATGTGAACATGTCATAAATGTATATTGTAGATAGTTAAAAGTCAGGATCTTGATGATTTTGGTCATCGAAGGTGTCTTCCTCTGAATCAACTGTATATTTATTAGGAGCTGTAGGTATAGGAAGATCTTCAAAATGAAGAACTGGTCGCATAGCGGAGTGTAAATTTGGATAATGAATACAATGTTTGGATTTTGAAGAGAACCCCTTGACATCTGTCAAACAAAAGTAACAATCCGTTACGCCATTGGTCAGTTCACGCCAAATCAGAGGCACTGCAAATTTCAATCTACTACGTTTTCCTTGTAACCAGTTTCTCAGATTCCTGGAACATGAATTGCAGCATATATGTGGAGCCCAGTACTTATCCTGGTCCTCACCTCTACATCCAAAGTAGAGTTCATAAGCCTTTCTAACTAATGGTGACAAGTTACATTGTTAAGTGACTTCATAGCAAAATAAGTTCGGCTTATTTTTACACTGGCGAGACATTATAATGCACTGAACGTAATATAATCTTGTCCTTACAACACTTGTACACTTCAGACTTAACGTCACTAGAATTTTCCAACCAGCAGCACCAGACAATGGGAAGAAACATCTGAAAATAAACAAAAACTCTCTGATCTCTCCAGGGCCTAATCAACTCCATGTGGGATCCGGGACACAACGCATGTTGGGCCACCTTTCCCAAGAAAATTGCATTATTATAAACATGACAAACACCTTTATATGCATTTTAAAATGTAAACCATAGAATATAATATATGACATTTTTTATGAAAAAAGTATGTAGTATAGACACAAACAGATGTAAAAATGCATTATAAAAAATTTGGGAAATTTTCTGCACTGCGTACTTTTTAGAACAAAAAAAACTCTAAACCTAAAGGATTAAATGAAACATGTTTGATGTAATATCGTTGTTTTTGACATTTCAAAATTTACATTGCATTTCATTGTAGTTAGTGAAGAACATTGCGATGATTTAGTTTAGATGAATGGGAAAAATTCATTTCTTCTATGAACTATAAATGGCAATTTGCATTAACTTTGGCTTCAGAGAGTAGACAAAATGCATTTTGGGGCCCTCTAAAAATGTGGGCCTGGGCCACATGCCCCGTGTGCCCCTGTGATAATCAGACTCTGGATCTCTCAGAACTGCTCTCGGCCAGTCTTTTATATAGGTTTGGCGAAGGAAGAAAATGCCCTCGGCAGAAAAGTCGCCTAGCTTCTAGTGAATTCTCGGATATCTTGTGTCCTAATGCAGCTAGAGCCTCGAAACTTCCGGAAGGTAAATAAGGCTTTTGTCGCAAACGTCGCCAAGTTGGTGACAGTCTTACTGTCAATGAGAGCTCCTTTCTTTTGCCTGTAAGTTGTTTTTCCGGTACAGAGTGCGCCTGCCGCTACAATATAGATTTTTATTGCTAAATGTGTGTACATCTATATCTGCGGTGGAAAAGTTCAATAGAATAAGCAGGTTATTAATAAATTTAATTAAATTAAGAAAGCATACAAATCGAGAAAATATGTAAAAAGCTAAAATGTGGGTTTTGGGGTAACTGGTGCGTGGGAAACAAAAAATAATTACAGATTCGTTATTTTCAGCCAAAACATATAAAAGAAACAAGTAATCTAAAGGACATTTTTCATGTTATTTGAAAGAATTGTATAATTATCCATTTAATAAACATATAAATACATTTACCACTCACTTAGAGCAATAAAAAATTATTATTAGCTAAAATGTATAGTTGTTCACAAAGCTACTACCATCTTTAACTGATATTTAAAAATAAACAAATATACAAGGTACTACAAACAGATCTTTATTTTAAATAAATAAATACATAAATAAACCTTATTAAAATTATTTTTAAAAAATAAAGAAAATATATAAAGAAACTATGTTAATTCAATTATACCGCATCTAAAAATAGTTATATAATCAATATTAATACTATTAATGAACAAGATAAAACAACAAAGACATATTTATCATTAATTACCTTAAATAACTGTAAAAATAATGTTCATAATTAATAAATAGTTTCAACCTTAACTTATAACCACTATTTCTATATCAAATTCAATTTAATCTGAATGTAAATAAATTATCCAATTCCTATGTAGTATCTAAGTATTCCAAATAATTAAAATAATAAGTATAAATTATTAAAGTATTGGAATTACAAAATTCACAATTTATTTTAATTGACCACTCTTGAAACAATAACTTTAAAATAATAAATTATATTGAATAATAAGGTATTTATAGAAATTACATAGCAATGACCACAGTGTATATTTTATAGTTTTTTAAAATATTAATATATATATATATATATATATATATATATATATATATATATATATATATATATATATATATATATATATATATATGTGTGTGTGTGTGTGTGTGTGTGTGTGTGTGTGTGTGTGTGTGTGTGTAATATGCAAAATTTGTATGCATTTTTATATAAAAATAGTACATGTATTCGAGAACATATAAACTTTTTGTATATATTTATTTTTCTTAATTACTATTTTTTGCTAACAAATTCCAGAATTTTCAACCAAATTTACGAAACTTACAGAAAACTTGAAAATGTTACGAATAAATGCTAAAGTGAAACATGAAGGGAATTACATTGAATATCTGATGCAAAACGTGTTAAATGAGCAAAGGCAGAAAAATGACAAAACTATCAACAAGAAAAGAATTTAAAATCTTTCGAATATATATACATATATCTCTATAACATAAAATTTAATTTGCCTGATTGCAATCCACCAATCAGAAGCATATGCTTCCAGCAGTGGAAATAACGTCATTTTAAAAGAAAAAAATGTATTGGCATTGTTAAAACTCAAACATTTTAAGACGTTTGTGCTAAATAGCGACCTATTTCTCGGAATTGCAGAGTGGTTCCGTTGATGAAAATGTTGTCAAAAGAAAATATTATTTTCATCCATGAAATTAAAATGTTTTACTATGATTGTGTCAATATGGCGTCACATTCATTAGTCTTTATTTCTGTAAGTAAATAGACCGAACCCCCAAACTATGGCCCTACTATGACCCCCCTCCTACTATGCCGCGCATGCGTGGTACTGTATTACTGCTTATTTAACTGTTTATTACTGTTAATTTTACGGCATTATATTGACAGCTGGGATGCCAGTGTTATACTGTAAAATCAACCTTTTTTTTTTTTTTTTTTTTTTTTGCTGTGTACTTTTCGAAAGAAATTACTATCCACCAAATGTGCATGAGAAGGGAGGTAAATAAATACGTTTATGTTTATTTATCGTGACAGATTATATGTGATTGCCCTGAAATTTTTTTATGTTACTAACGTTTACTATAGCATGATCGCTATTGAAATTGAAGTGTGTAGCATGTAGAATTTATAAGTTTATTTACAGCAGAGACAGTCAAAAGTATTTTGTTATACATTACAGTCAACGGAAAAATGCATATTGATAATGTTACACCAATTTGAAACATAATGAAATTGATACACAATTATGAAGCCCACTAAAACACGCTTTTTGTAAAGTATGGGTTGCAAACTGCAAAGCATTTATTATTCATTTACAGGGTCACACAAAAAAATTCTGTTACACAATGTTTTACGGGGAAAAGTCGTTTGCAGTGTAATTTAACGATGTTTCACTATTTCAAACATAATGAAATGTATATGCCTTACTGAGGTGCACTATAAATTGCTCACTGAAAATTTACAGGGACAGACAAACGAATTCGGTTACAGTACAGTCTTAGTGCGATAATTACAGTCTATGTGTGATAAGTGCATTTTCAACTTTGGTATGCATTTTTAAGTTTGACTAAATTTTTGCATACTACGTGGTGTGTATAAATTTTGTTGTTCAAGTACAGGGCTACAGAAAGGAATTCGTAATATGGGAGTGAATTGCTTAAGGGTATTTTTAATTCTGTTAGGCATTTTCCTATAGAAGTTTGTGGAATATAAATAAATTCATATACAAGGCTACGCAAGGAACAAGATACATTGTCGTTTATTGGTTGGTAATTGCTGAAAGTAAGTTTTAAGTTGCCTTATGAGTTTTTTTATCTGAAATAAATTTTAGCTTAATATGTTGCATGGAAGTAGAGGGAAAAGGAGAGTTCACTTGTGGGGGTGGCGGCGGTGGCGGCGACAGCGGCGGCGGCGGAAGGGGGCTTATTTTTGAGGGGGGCTTATTTTTGAGGGGGGCTTATTTTTGAGGGGGGCTTATTATTAAGGGGGGCTAAATTTTTAAATTTTAGAATTGACTTTCAGTTTGAAGGCGAAACGGAGATCAATTTTTTTTTGGTGGCGCCCTCTATCGGAAGGGAATTAAATAACGAATATTTAAAATAGGTTTTCTTGAAAAGATTTCACTGAGAGTTTTTTTCTTGGTTCGTTTTTTTTTTTTTTTTTTTTAGGATCAAATTTAAATGTTAGTTTGAAGTCTGCTATAGAAGTGGGGCTTATTTTTGAAAAGACGGCTAACTTTTTTTAAGGTGGGCTTATTTTTGAGGAGGGCTTAATTTATTTTTATTTTATTTTTATTTATTTTTTTTTAATTTTAGAATGGACTTTCAGTTTGAAGGCGAAACGGAGATCAATTTTTTTTTTTGGTGGCGTCCTCTATCGGAAGGGAATGCAATAACGAATATTTAAAATAGGTTTTCTTGAAAAGATTTCACTGAGGTTTGAACCTGCAAAATAGCTTCTTGACTTGATAATTTGTGGTAGGTTTAACTGATCAGCTATACCTGTATGTCGAGATTTTGAGTGTTTAAAGAGATGTATCGCGGTACCGGAAGTGAAAAGTTTAAGGTTTATTTTATACTGAATTTAAATGAAACCGGAAATTTATCTTTTTCGATATGATTGGATTGAATATTAACATATTTATTTTAAAATGTATAGTGGAAGCAATGGTAAAAAGAAGACATCTTTAGGGGTAATTACTGTTTTTTATTGTGTTTGGTGTAGAAAACATAGGAAAGAGGCGTAGTTTAAAAAAACAAATTCAATTTTATTAATAATTTTCCCAATGCAATACATGTGGACCCACTTTTCGTTTTTTAGTGGGTTTTGACAAATCTAATGCAGAATCTTGTTTAATATTTGTTGACAAATATTTATTTTTAATAAAATTTCGCGGGACATTCATTTCGTTTAATGTTTCTAATAATTCTTTCTGTGCCTTGATTGGTTTTCTTTTATTCACAGAAAACAAAAGATTAAATAAATCTGCCAAGTTCGATTCGGGGATAGGTTTTCCTTCGAAACTTACAGTCAAATTTTTATCTTTTCGAAATTTTCTTGGACGTGCCACGACAAACTGAACTAATGCTTTGATAATTTAGGATAGCTTTATATGTTCAAGTTCTGATATCATGGTGGATACAGATAATCAGATTACGGATATTTGTGTTTGGAATAACGTGATTTTTAATTTTGCGTATTCAGTTTCAGTTATATTGTGAAATGAGGATTTATTTTTGGAAGATAATGTTAACTTTTTGTAACAGACTGCTTTCATTAAAGTATATTTTAGAATTGTAAACTACAATTTTCGCCTGTTTGAAAAAAAAAAAAAAAAAAAAAGCACAGGGAAAAAAAATAAAAGCATTAAAAAAATAATAACAACAACTGTTCAAAAATATAATAACAACTAAACAAATGATCAAAAATAATAAAAACTGTTCAAATAATAATAACAACTGTTCAAAAATAATAAAAACTGTTTAAAAAATAATAACAACTGTTAAACGATTGACTTTATACAACCAACATTTAAAAAAAAGACAATCGAATCTAGTTTTTTCTAACATGACTTATTTGAAATATTCACTTTTTCTAGTTAGATTTATAACACGTAAGTGATTTATAACACATATGTTACACATAAGTAAAATATTATTTATAAAAGCACTAAATACGAGAATAATAAGAATTTTTAACTTACAAACATATGAACTTCTGATACACAAGTGATTCGACCAGTAAAATATTATTTAGAAAAGCATTTTTGACTTACAATTGTACGAACTTCTGATATGTAACCCTTTCTGAATCAATGTGTAAGAATTAACTGACTATTGAACTTATAACAGAGTATGATAAAATAATCACGTGACTTTTTTAAACCAATAAAATGTTATTATTTTCAAACAAGCGCCCTCTATCATTTTATGAACTTCCAAGAAACGAGTTAATATGATTATATTGTTTCCTGTTACCGCTGTGAAAGGTTGTGTTTTCCGTTTTAAGTTAGTTTACATTTAAGTGATTACGGAACGAGTCATGGATTCTGCTTTGTTAAGTGCTAATGATATGTCTAACGTGAAGAGTGAACCCTCATCACTAGGATTAAATGACCACGACATGGAATTTTTAATACAGCCTAAAGAAGAACCCGTTTCGAATTGTGAAGTGAAACCCACCTCATCAGGATTAAAGAAACAAAAGTTACCCTTTGTGTGTTCTACTTGCGACAAAGCTTTTCCCCGAAAGGTTAACTTAACGTTTCACATGAAATGTCACCTGGAGAAAATACCTCTTGTGTGTATAATTTGTGAAAAAACATTTGCTAGAAAGTATCATTTATTAAATCATATGAAGGTCCATTCAAAGACCCCTGTGATTCATAATTGTAATGTATGTGGCGAAGTATTTTCAGAAAAGAGTGATTTATTAAAGCATGGGAAAATTCATAATACTTCCAAGCCAAATCAAAGGAAAAGTAGACAGTCACTCAGTCACTGTAAATGCGACGACTGTTTTGAAACATTTAATAATAAATCTGACTTAGTCAAACATAGAAAAATTCATCTTTCACCTAAAGAACTTAACCCGTCTGATCAACTTTCCTTGGGAAACAGTTCGAAATATGAAATTTCAGACATCACTCAGTTTAGTAAAATATTTAAGTTTTTCGATGTTTTTACTCCTGCTCATTGGAATTTAGGTGAGGAAATGATTGTTGAAGTACAAATGAATAAGAACTATGAGCTTTATGTTCACATACAGAAATACGAAGAATTTGAAAAGAACGGTCGTGAACTTACCCCTACAAATGAAGGCATTACATTATCATGTGCAACATTCGACAAATTTGAATCGAGATTGGATAAATTTAATTTTGTTTCTGAAAAAGATACATTCGTATGTAATAATGACTTACTAATCGCTTATGCAAATAAGGAATCATGCATACTGCAAAAATTATTCAAATCGAAAAAGTTTGGGTTTTGTTTGAAGTCGGATTTTTTACTGCTTACAAAAGATCAATATTTGAAACTAGTGAAAAATGGCTTTAAAATTACCAAATGTCTCATTGAGACGCTTTTAACCAAGCTTATTCCTGTTTCGATTTTAGAAAACTTAAACAAATGTAAATGTACCCACCTCACAATAGAAGAGACTTTG
Source organism: Maratus michaelseni (assembly GCA_963931845.1). NCBI lineage: Eukaryota > Metazoa > Arthropoda > Arachnida > Araneae > Salticidae > Maratus > Maratus michaelseni. Next base: position 156,922,223 of record OZ007591.1, on the reverse strand, counting down.
AACTATTTCTTAAAATGTTTCGATGACGAGTTAAAGTCATCCGTTTCTCGCGTGTTTGATTGCTATCGATGTTCAATCGGAGAACCAATTAATGTGAAACACGAGTGTGATAGTTATAATTTGCGTAGAAAGTATAATTGGTGTAGCGACAGTGCACTGCTAAATTTCAACGTGACTGAATTTGTAAATAACATATTCAAGAAATGTTCATGTAATTATACTCATTTATTTTTTGAAACTATGAATATGGACTTTTATAATAACCATTTAAACAATGTATTTGTAAATTAACATAGAAATGTATTTATTTAATAAATATTTGTTCTTATATCACATATCTGTTTTTATTTCACATGTCTATTTATTTTTTTATTTTTATTTATTTATGAAATCAATCTTTGAAGTTTCATTTTCTAGAAAAAAAAAAAAATGAATATATATTTATGAGTAGGCAAAATTTTTTTAATTGTAGTCTTTAAAGTTGACACTTTTTGGTTAAATGAAATCTCTTTTTAAGAAAAATTTATTATTTTTATTTGAATAGGTATTAAACTTATTTATTGATAAGAAAGTTTAATTTTCTCTCTCCTTTTAAACAATGACATTGCATGTTTTGATAATTTCCATCCCACAGTATTTAACATAGTTAAGAAAATGTTTAACTTAAACCGTCACTGTATTTATTATAGATAAGTAAACATTTTATCTTTAACCTAAATGTAATTTAAATGATTAACTATAACTGTGACTGCTTTTAATCTAGATAAGTAAATGTTTCCAGGAAACACATTAATAACTAGTTTATTTGCGTATTATTTTGAAAAGCATAGCATTTTAAAATAATAAATTAATTAATTATTAATTTATGAATATATTTTTATAAATATATTATAAGTATATTTTATGATAATTACAATTAGCTACGCGATCTAAACATCACTAGTAATGTGAAGGTTATGGTCGCGTAGTCACGTGATTAACCTGTGGTGGATGACGTCACTCAGTAACGTCATCATATCACCTGAGATTAACTGATATACGTTTGTACTATCTTTCAAATCTCTACAAGTCGTCACAAAAGCCAGACCCTGCTTACCCAGCTTATAAATAAGGTAAGTTTAATTTTCATGTGAATTAATCTTTTTCGCTTTCAAAATAATAGATAGTTAAAATAACAATGTTCATTCTTTAACTAATTAAAACCGTTTTATAAGAACTTATTTGCAAATATATTGTAAGATCTTTTGTTTGACATTTAAAAGAATAATTTAAGATAATAAAATTTAGTCTTTTAACATTGTGATTTAAAAGTAAGTGGGTATGAAAAGAAATTTTTCCGATTAGTTTATTTCTTAAAAAGAAAGAAATGTTAGACAAGAAAACTTACCGAACCACAGTATGCGAAGTCAGAAGTTAAAATGACCAACACGCTGTTTTTTGCTGTTATCGGCCTGAACATGTAACTGATAAGGTCTTGATCACGTGAGTGATAAGGAAGTAAACTGATAGTTTAACCTCATTTTGTTATAAACCAGACACTTGACTTTAGCAAGCTGAAATGTATGGACCCCTTTTTAAGTTATCCTGTTTTTGTAAGTATATAAATTATATTTATTTGTTAATGTTTTAAGATAAATAGGGACGAATAGTTGAAAATTATAATTTTTCTAAGTATGGAAAATATTCGACTTGTATAATATATCTAATCTAGCAAAGGTTTAAAGTAAAACTCAAGTTAGTGTTTTTTTTTCTGCGCATGTGTAGATACAAAGTATATGGTTGGCTAGGCAACCAGTTGGTTGGTTGGAAGATGGGTAAACTAATGATTATGGGGATAAACAGTTAGCTCGATATTTAAAACATTGAAACTTACATTAACATAAAACTAAAAGTCAATTTTGATTAATTTGAAGATTTTTAAACATAACTTAAAAGTTTTTTAAACTTTTAATTTTTATAAACTTTACTTTTCATAATTTTTATTTTAAAATTTTATTTTATTTAATTTTTTGTTAACTTATAATTTTTATAAAGTTTTAATTTTGAAACTTTTATTTTGTAAACTTTTATTTATTTATAATGAACAGAGGAATTATTTATTTTGTTAACTTTAAATTTTTATTATTTTGAATTTAAAATAAGTAATATTCTAAAAGGTTTTATTACTTATAATAATTGAATAAAACATTCTTAGCGCAATTGGTAGAAGGCGATCTGTTTTTTTCATTAATTTTCGGTTTCACAAACGCTTAATAACATTGAATAAAGCTAGAGAAACCTTTAAATACACTTTCAGAAGTATGAAGTCATGACATAATGATTAAAATAACACACAATTCATTGTGTCTTGATTTCATTTTGTCAAGTTCGAACCACAAGACTATTGAAAACTATCTTCTAAAATAAGTTCGAACTATATATGGCAGAACCAAGAATTAAATATGTCTTAAAAATTTCAATCAAACATTTCTTATAATATTTAAATCCGTAATGTGTTTCGTATATATATATATATATATATTTGTTAAATTGTATGAAATTTAAAATCTTTCATTTTATTAACTTGTGATTGTTTTACTAATATGCATATTTCCATTCAATAGTTGAATCTTTTTGCAATAGTTAAAAATTTTATTTTATGTTAAGTTATATAAAAACATAAATTCTAACTGTTCACTTAAAAGTTCTACTAAATGAAAAACTAATAAATACATACACATACATTTTGTAAGTTATTTTCACACGGAAACCCCTCTCTTTATAACACATACCTTCTTTTGATTTTTTAAATATTTTATTAACTTTTAACTTTTTGTTAACTTGTACTTTATAACTTTTTTGTATACTTTCATTTTAAAACTATATTTTTGTTAATCTTTATTTTATTTTATTATTTATTTTTTGTTGTTAACTTTTAATTTTAATAAGTTTTAATTTCATTAACTTCTACTTTTTTTTAACCTTTTTTTTTTAATGTGAATATTTTTATTACAATTAATTTTTGTTATAGATTAATTTATTTTTTAATTGGATTACATCACTTCACTTAAAATTTCTACTAAATTATAAACTAATAAATTCACTCATAGACACTTTGCAAAAATAAACACACAGAACTTAATCAAAAACATTTTATTTTCAGGTCTTAAATAATTCATTACAAATAGTTTGTTCATTAATCTTACATAAAAAGTGCTCACTAACATTATAAACTCCGTTTAGAAACGTTGAAGTTACATAATCGAAATCTACGAGCATTAACAAAGCTTCCCCTAATTGATTAAATTTTTCCCTATTATTAAATGTGAAACAGGAGTGAAGGCTTTTGCTCGAATGTCGTAGTGCACATGCATGGCATTCATACAATTGATTAAGTATTGATAAAATATTATTCTCGATACATGTGTTAAGTTTATACTTTAACACCTCATCATTTTCTGTAGATATATTACTCACCATACATTTCTTTTTAATAAGAGTTGGTAAAAGTTTTGTATACATATGTTGTAAAAGTGCACTATTTAAATGAGAGGTACTTTCTTTTAATTTTTCTAGTTGATGTTCGTTTAAGTCAATATAAGAATGATTCTTTAAATTTTTAATTCGCATTGTAGAATTTTGATTTAACACTAAAATCATGTTATTAGAAACAAAGGACGTGCTTTTGTATCTTAAATTAAATGCAATAAGTTTATATTGAAACTCAAACCAGCTAGGAATATCCATATTAACCCCGTCCCGAGCTTCCTCTCGGTGATTCTGACCCGACTCTTTCGGTAGAGGAGGTGACCGGAAGCCGAGCATTGCGCGGAAACTTCGTCGGGTTTCTCCGAATCGGCCCGTTCAATCGGGAAGAAGACCGGGTGCCCGACGCATGAAGCTGAAGTCGACACGAGGGAAGCAGTAGCCGACGAATCCGATTCCTTGCCGTGGTGGGACGGCTTAAAGGCGGTGTCTGTCTAGCCGGAGTGCGACTCCCTCCTCCATATTGGTGCGGTCTTCGCGTTCCAGGAGGAAGGCCGATGCCGACCCTGGAGAGTCCTATGTGTAGAACAAACCCGTGTCGCAGTTGCCGAGAGGCTTCAGGTTCACGGGGGGTCCAATAGGCCCGTTCCGCGGGACACTCGGGACGACAGAGGTGGCGAAAGGACATCGCGTAGACCAATCCCTCGTGCCCGGAGCATAGAGCTGCCGGGGGGTGACGCGAAGGCAAAGGTTGACAAAATCGGATCGGGCGGTTGCAAACTTTGTCTATGAGGAGACGAGAGCGCAGGCAGGATCTGTTGAGCATGACACGCATGGTTCCTAGTGAAGAACTTTGCGACCGAAACAGGTGTGGTGCCCAGTAGGCCGCCTTGCGAGTCCTCTGTGGCAGGATCAGTTGGGAGTCGCCTTCGAAGCCTGGTTCGAGATTGCCCGGCCAGAACGAGCAACGACACGGGAGCACGGCCTCAGCCTGCGATAAGTGTCTTGCAAGGTTTCTGGGCGGGGGGGACCTTCTCGAGATAGGGCCACGGAGTGCGGACCGGAGGCTCGTCGGTAAAACGGCGATGTCTGGGCTCGAAATCAAATCATGGGCCGAAACCTAGTCCAGCACGTCTTCTGTGCAGCCAGGAACTTCCACGTCTGGCAGGCGGACGAGTGGCTCGTCTCCTAAGCTTCAACCAATACTAACCTCGATCGGGCCCGGCTCTTTGGCGCGTTTGGGGGAGCTTTCCGCGACCTCCAGAGTCCGATAGCGGCCTCTTGATTCCTTCTTGTTGTTGTGTTTTTAGATTTTTAATTTGTTTGTGCATGTTTTTGTGATATGTGTTTCTGTGATATATGCTTGTCGCCATACTCGGTGTGGCGGGAATCCCATGATAGGGATTCAGTCGCTGGTTTACCGGCTAGTTCTGCCTAGTCGGGTTCAAACTCGCGCCGTCCACCGAGGGCAACCGAGCCGAGTCTCGTCTATGAGACAGAGACCGATTTTCCCCGTGGTCTCGGGTCGGCCAGGGGCACCTTCCGACACACGTAGTGTCGCCCGCGGAAGATGAGACAAGTGGCTTGTTCTTCCATACATTTCATGATCGGACTCCGCGGGAAAGCAAGGACCGTAGGGATGCCGAACATCAGGTGGATGACCCGACTCCCTAATGGGTGTTCGGCGATGAAGCCGTTCGACAGTCTCTACGGTTCATCAGGTGTCACGTGGGGAAGTCTCCTTTGATGGTGGGAACTTCCGCCGAATCGTAACGACCTCTGTCGTCGACTCTGGGGCAAAAGATGAGGAGGCGTCGCTGGAACGCGAACCCTCTAAATCGATCGTAGCGACCTGGCGAGACAAAGCCATGGTCTGCGTTAAAAATCCTTCAGGATTTGGGCACGATGAGGAGTGGGCTCGCTCGGCGCCGTGAGGGCGCCGACGGCGCCTATTAGTTTTTATATCCATATTAACCACTCGTTTTGTCGGGATTTCTTCATTAGTAGATACATTGCGTTTAAATTCTCGTATAAGTATATAATATTGTTTAGTTCTTAACTTCAAAGTTAAATAGAAACAGTCACTTAGTTCTTTGTGAAACACATAGGAATTGCATAATTTATCACTTTTAATGTAATTTGCAGGTGAGATGGTGGTTTGTAATTCACCAGTTGTTTGCGAAAGGTTGCTTGCTTGTAGCTCGTTGACTTCGCGTTTAACAGTAGTCTGTAAAATATTATTTGTAGGTTCTTGAAACGCTAAGGTAGTAGAACAATCTAAATTTTCAAAATTCATGTCTTCGAAAAATGTATTTAAATAGTCTGTGGCAGAATTTGGCATTCGACCGGGATTCTCGAAAGATGTTGTATCATTCCCACAGGCAAAGTTTGAAAAATTCATAGCGATCTCGGGTTTCACATCTTGTAAGTCCTCAGTAGTTACACAGTTATTACCCATTTTAGAAAGTTTTAATCTTGGGTCTTTTAACTTCTTCTCATAGGTATTTAAATTTTCCATGGTTTTTTCTAAACGTAGACGTTTTGAAGGTGAAAGTACTTCTTCGTCAGATCTTTTCTGCATATTAATGTCATAAAATATTTTTAATCAACATTCCACTAACTGGTGTAATCTCGATAAAAGTCTACAGTAAACTGATTGTGTTTCCTGGAAACATTTACTTATCTAGATTAAAAGCAGTCACAGTTATAGTTAATCATTTAAATTACATTTAGGTTAAAGATAAAATGTTTACTTATCTATAATAAATACAGTGACGGTTTAAGTTAAACATTTTCTTAACTATGTTAAATACTGTGGGATGGAAATTATCAAAACATGCAATGTCATTGTTTAAAAGGAGAGAGAAAATTAAACTTTCTTATCAATAAATAAGTTTAATACCTATTCAAATAAAAATAATAAATTTTTCTTAAAAAGAGATTTCATTTAACCAAAAAGTGTCAACTTTAAAGACTACAATTAAAAAAATTTTGCCTACTCATAAATATATATTCATTTTTTTTTTTTTCTAGAAAATGAAACTTCAAAGATTGATTTCATAAATAAATAAAAATAAAAAAATAAATAGACATGTGAAATAAAAACAGATATGTGATATAAGAACAAATATTTATTAAATAAATACATTTCTATGTTAATTTACAAATACATTGTTTAAATGGTTATTATAAAAGTCCATATTCATAGTTTCAAAAAATAAATGAGTATAATTACATGAACATTTCTTGAATATGTTATTTACAAATTCAGTCACGTTGAAATTTAGCAGTGCACTGTCGCTACACCAATTATACTTTCTACGCAAATTATAACTATCACACTCGTGTTTCACATTAATTGGTTCTCCGATTGAACATCGATAGCAATCAAACACGCGAGAAACGGATGACTTTAACTCGTCATCGAAACATTTTAAGAAATAGTTCAAAGTCTCTTCTATTGTGAGGTGGGTACATTTACATTTGTTTAAGTTTTCTAAAATCGAAACAGGAATAAGCTTGGTTAAAAGCGTCTCAATGAGACATTTGGTAATTTTAAAGCCATTTTTCACTAGTTTCAAATATTGATCTTTTGTAAGCAGTAAAAAATCCGACTTCAAACAAAACCCAAACTTTTTCGATTTGAATAATTTTTGCAGTATGCATGATTCCTTATTTGCATTCCAAATTTGTCGAATGTTGCACATGATAATGTAATGCCTTCATTTGTAGGGGTAAGTTCACGACCGTTCTTTTCAAATTCTTCGTATTTCTGTATGTGAACATAAAGCTCATAGTTCTTATTCATTTGTACTTCAACAATCATTTCCTCACCTAAATTCCAATGAGCAGGAGTAAAAACATCGAAAAACTTAAATATTTTACTAAACTGAGTGATGTCTGAAATTTCATATTTCGAACTGTTTCCCAAGGAAAGTTGATCAGACGGGTTAAGTTCTTTAGGTGAAAGATGAATTTTTCTATGTTTGACTAAGTCAGATTTATTATTAAATGTTTCAAAACAGTCGTCGCATTTACAGTGACTGAGTGACTGTCTACTTTTCCTTTGATTTGGCTTGGAAGTATTATGAATTTTCCCATGCTTTAATAAATCACTCTTTTCTGAAAATACTTCGCCACATACATTACAATTATGAATCACAGGGGTCTTTGAATGGACCTTCATATGATTTAATAAATGATACTTTCTAGCAAATGTTTTTTCACAAATTATACACACAAGAGGTATTTTCTCCAGATGACATTTCATGTGAAACGTTAAGTTAACCTTTCGGGGAAAAGCTTTGTCGCAAGTAGAACACACAAAGGGTAACTTTTGTTTCTTTAATCCTGATGAGGTGGGTTTCACTTCACAATTCGAAACGGGTTCTTCTTTAGGCTGTATTAAAAATTCCATGTCGTGGTCATTTAATCCTAGTGATGAGGGTTCACTCTTCACGTTAGACATATCATTAGCACTTAACAAAGCAGAATCCATGACTCGTTCCGTAATCACTTAAATGTAAACTAACTTAAAACGGAAAACACAACCTTTCACAGCGGTAACAGGAAACAATATAATCATATTAACTCGTTTCTTGGAAGTTCATAAAATGATAGAGGGCGCTTGTTTGAAAATAATAACATTTTATTGGTTTAAAAAAGTCACGTGATTATTTTATCATACTCTGTTATAAGTTCAATAGTCAGTTAATTCTTACACATTGATTCAGAAAGGGTTACATATCAGAAGTTCGTACAATTGTAAGTCAAAAATGCTTTTCTAAATAATATTTTACTGGTCGAATCACTTGTGTATCAGAAGTTCATATGTTTGTAAGTTAAAAATTCTTATTATTCTCGTATTTAGTGCTTTTATAAATAATATTTTACTTATGTGTAACTTATGTGTTATAAATCACTTACGTGTTATAAATCTAACTAGAAAAAGTGAATATTTCAAATAAGTCATGTTAGAAAAAACTAGATTCGATTATCTTTTTTTTAAATGTTGGTTGTATAAAGTCAATCGTTTAACAGTTGTTATTATTTTTTAAACAGTTTTTATTATTTTTGAACAGTTGTTATTATTATTTGAACAGTTTTTATTATTTTTGATCATTTGTTTAGTTGTTATTATATTTTTGAACAGTTGTTGTTATTATTTTTTTAATGCTTTTATTTTTTTTTCCCTGTGCTTTTTTTTTTTTTTCAAACAAGCGAAAATTGTAGTTTACAATTCTAAAATATACTTTAATGAAAGCAGTCTGTTACAAAAAGTTAACATTATCTTCCAAAAATAAATCCTCATTTCACAATATAATTGAAACTGAATACGCAAAATTAAAAATCACGTTATTCCAAACACAAATATCCGTAATCTGATGATCTGTATCCACCATGATATCATAACTTGAACATATAAAGCTATCCTAAATTATCAAAGCATTAGTTCAGTTTGTCGTGGCACGTCCAAGAAAATTTCGCAAAGATAAAAATTTGACTGTAAGTTTCGAAGGAAAACCTATCCCCGAATCGAACTTGGCAGATTTATTTAATCTTTTGTTTTCTGTGAATAAAAGAAAACCGATCAAGGCACAGAAAGAATTATTAGAAACATTAAACGAAATGAATGTCCCGCGAAATTTTATTAAAAATAAATATTTGTCAACAAATATTAAACAAGATTCTGCATTAGATTTGTCAAAACCCACTAAAAAACGAAAAGTGGGTCCACATGTATTGCATTGGGAAAATTATTAATAAAATTGAATTTGTTTTTTTAAACTACGCCTCTTTCCTATGTTTTCTACACCAAACACAATAAAAAACAGTAATTACCCCTAAAGGTCTTCTTTTTACCATTGCTTCCACTATACATTTTAAAATAAATATGTTAATATTCAATCCAATCATATCGAAAAAGATAAATTTCCGGTTTCATTTAAATTCAGTATAAAATAAACCTTAAACTTTTCACTTCCGGTACCGCGATACATCTCTTTAAACACTCAAAATCTCGACATACAGGTATAGCTGATCAGTTAAACCTACCACAAATTATCAAGTCAAGAAGCTATTTTGCAGGTTCAAACCTCAGTGAAATCTTTTCAAGAAAACCTATTTTAAATATTCGTTATTGCATTCCCTTCCGATAGAGGACGCCACCAAAAAAAAATTGATCTCCGTTTCGCCTTCAAACTGAAAGTCCATTCTAAAATTTAAAAAAAAAAAAAAAAAAAAAAAAAAATTAAGCCCTCCTCAAAAATAAGCCCATTTTAAAAAAAAGTTAGCCGTCTTTTCAAAAATAAGCCCCACTTCTATAGCAGACTTCAAACTAACATTTAAATTTGATCCTAAAAAAAAAAAAAAAAACGAACCAAGAAAAAAACTCTCAGTGAAATCTTTTCAAGAAAACCTATTTTAAATATTCGTTATTTCATTCCCTTCCGATAGAGGGCGCCACCAAAAAAAAAATTGATCTCCGTTTCGCCTTCAAACTGAAAGTCAATTCTAAAATTTAAAAATTAAGCCCCCCTTAAAAATAAGCCCCCCCTCAAAAATAAGCCCCCCTCAAAAATAAGCCCCCTTCCGCCGCCGCCGCCACCCCCACAAGTGAACTCTCCTTTTCCCACTACTCATGGACAAAAGCCTTTAGATTGTATACAGGGTTGTACAAAAGATTTCGAGTGCATTTCCATTGATTGGGGAAAATCGCTAAATGTGAATTTTCTAACTGGATTAAATTTTATCATGCTATGTTGCATATATCCAAATCTATAGATCTTATACTGGGCTGCGCAATATAATTCGACTACTTTTTTGACTATGGAAGGTAATTACTAAAACTGTATTTTTAAATGCGTGTTATATGTTTCATAAACTACATATCTTTTTTCACCATATTTAACGATAAAGTTTCGTTACAGTTTTTTGGATGTGTTTTTAATGTGTTTCATAATATACCCTTGACGAATTGTTGTTTTCTATTAAAAAGAAATTATTATCTGCAAAATGCACATATTTTTAAATTGGTAATATGCATTTGTTTCGATTGTTTGTAATTTAAAGGGAGAAATTCTTTATAAATATTTTCTTTTATACCACTGTTTTTCTTTTTCTTTTTCTAACAGCTAAAAGCATTCCAAAGTATTTTACAATAAAATCTTTAAATACCATTTATTGAAAAATTATATTAAGTAAGGAAAGGCCGGGCAAAGTGGTCACCCAATATAATGACGTCACCAGAGCGCTGGCATTGCGTGGTTTGTGGTCAAACTATTTCGTTTGATGGCAGTGAATAACTAGACAATCGTTGAACAAGGTGGTTCCATCCTCTTTAATAAAAAGGTACGTGTTGATGACGACTGGGAATTTCGCTAATCGTTGCCATCTCGGAAAATGAAACATTTGAAATTACTGAAAAAATTAATTGCTCGAAAAGTATTTGTCAGAAAATTGTTAGACAAATTGCGTTAGAAATGTAAAAAATTGTATTTTTCTTGATATAAATTTCAAATCCACTGATTATGCCATTTTTCAAATATTGAATTTCAAAAATTACCAAATTTCACAATGCAGTACTACAGCGAAAACTTCACGGGTAAAAAAATAATACTAACAGCAATGTGTCAGCACGAGTTACAAATTATAGTAACCGTATTATTCTGTTAAAATATAAAAGTGAATTATGATGTCACGAGTGCATGATTTTTATTTAATTCTCGACAAATACTAGATGCGCCATTTCTTTTTAGTTGTGTATAATATAGGTTAATTCACGTTATTAAAAAATGTAGCTATAAAACATATGAATCAATGGAAAACGGTAGGTAATAAATTGTAAACGTAATAATAAACCGTATTAAAAAAACATAACTTAGTGAAATAAGTATCCGTTTTTATGTTATTTTAGGATGTTCCAGGTAAAGGTACAGATTACTTTAAAATACAAGGTTAAATTCACCGATATATTTCGTTTGATTCAAGGTTCTTTTGGAGAAACCGACCAGCGCAGCGGGCGTAGTCTGCTAGTGTTTTATAATTTTAGAGCGGGTTTTCCAACTTTTGAATTTTGTGATCTAAGGTAGGTGATTTATATTACATACAATTAACAATAACCTGTTGAGTTTGCATTCATTTATTGAATATGTAACGAAAGAGCATGTTTTCTGCTTCACATCGGTGGGTGAGTTTGTTCATTAGTTTCCACTGCAGAACATATTTTCTGTCATGGCTCCCAGACGGGCAAAGTGGTCAGGGTAGTGGCCGTTTGATTGGATCAAGTGATGAAGGTTGGATCAGGTGCAATGTTTGCCACCTCTGGACTCATGAGGCCTGTTAACTTCGCGAAGAAGATGACGTGGAGTTCATTTGCGAAAAATGCAGTGTTTGATTCTGATTTATAATTTTTTATTTGGAATTGTCAAATTCTTATTGCATTTTCATACCATTTTCAATCTTTCATTATGTTTCATTCGATTTGTTATGACAATAAAAATGTTCTAATCATGTAAATAGTGTTTTCAATATTTTTACACTTGTAGGGAAAAGTGGCCATGGAGTGACCCCTTTGCCCGTCCAGGTCGTGCAAAGTGGTCATTTTGAGCTTTATTGGGAAAAACCAAATTCTCACTTCCACCTTATTATTTCGTAAAAATTATAAATACCCTTACTCTTCTAAGTAGTCACTTTAGTTATATGCAAATTGTCCGTTATGCATATGTATTTGAAGGGGTAACAAAAAATCACAAAATTTTAGGCCTTAGGGTAACCACTTTGCCCGGCCTTCCCCTACACAAATACACATTCAAAAACCCTCTAAATGTGTTTTTTATAAATGTAAGTGTTACTTCGAAAAATATATCGCAATATATCGCATGTTTCTACACTTGAGAGACTTTTAAAGCTTTAATTTTTAAATGAATAAAGGAATAGTAGTTTTAATAGTTTAAAAAATAAAAATTTAACAGTTAGTAATTAAATAAAACACAAATTTACATTTCTTGTAAGGCTGACAAAATTACAAGGTCGTATTTTAAAAAATATACTATTTTAAAAACAAATTTTCTGTACACATTAACAGAATATGCATAGTTCATTTCTTTTGGTGTTATTAAAGAGCATTCAAATTTACTTGTTTATTGGTTTTATTATTTAAATTCCATTTTTCATGAAATAGATCATTGGTTTAAGGGAAATAAAAATTTCAGATAGATTAAAATTTAGATTTATTTAAATGATTTTTTTATTCAGCAATGAAAAATAATATCTCAAATGTTATCAAAAGAGCGACGAAATTTCCTTTTTAAACGATTTTTGTGAAACCATCAAACCAAAGAAATAAACTATAATGAGCAGATGCATAGGTAATCGAAATTATAATCCCAAACAAAATTTCTCCGATATCTGGTAAAATAATGGCTTTATTACTATGAAATTCTATACATAAATGTCTTAATGCTATGAGACATAGAGCAGCCAGATAACAAATTCAACCCGAAATGCATTATTTGTTTTAGACCTAGAATGATCAAACCAGATTCTTCTTAAATTATTCGATATTAAGTACACAAATACACGTTAAAAACCCTCTATATGTGTTTTGTATAAATGTAAGTGTTACTTCGAAAAATATATCGCATGTTTCTATGTACTTGAGAAACTTTCCAGCTAAAAGAAAGTAAACGTCATCACATACGACTTTAAACAGCCAGCAATCACACTGTAAGTGCGTTTGTTGATGTGATATTGTAGCAACAAATCTCGTTCTTCTTTTAAAAAAAATAATAATAAATAAAAATAAAAAAGAAAGAAAGAAAGAAAGAAAAAGAAAGAGATATTAACATATGGAGGAATTTTCTAGAGGACTGGGCCTCACGCTATGTTTTTTCCTAAATCATTCTACGCATGCTTTTAAGATTTGGACCAGTGATTTCGCTAGCTACGTACACCAACTTGACAATGCCTTTATCTCCAGAAAATTGTTTATATGTTATTTTCTATGCAGCTGTGTCTGATAGTTCATATAAATAAAGGTAGTTCGACATTTACCTGACTTTACAAGATACTCAAGGTCCACATCTTTATTTTACTCAACGTCCACAAGGTCCAAATGTAGTACGACGCTCAAACAGAAGATGGGTTGAGATGTTACAGCCTGCCAACATTGTGTTAATTCATAAAAGAATTAAATTTCATTCAAAGTAGTCTGTTTCAGTTATGCTTTAATGATAGGTTGGGGTATATAATTTAAACATAAATCAGTGATGTAATTATACGAATGTAGGCTAGTGTCAAAACTGTATTCTGAGCCTAATATCTTATTCTTGACTTCACACAAAAAATATTTTGAAGATTTGGGTCCCCTGACAAGTAAAAGCACTATAGTCTGCGTTTCGATTTTTATAGTTCATTCGATTCGTCTCATCGAGCTAGATAATTTTCTACCTCGCATATTGGCTATTGAGTTTGATAATGACAGGGGGGCCGGGTTAAAGTTCAAAATTTCGTTCGGTGAAAACAAGTTGCCGTCAAAGAAACAAGTAAGATTTAAATGTATTTATGATTCTTACACTGACATGCATTGATGATAGTCAATTTGTTCAATGTGTCAATGTGTTTCTCATTGTTCATTCCGAAGAAGTGAGTAAAACAAAAATAAAAGTGCGCACAACGAGCAAAGGCTTCTTCAGCTGACTCGACGACGCATTCAAAACAGCTCTGCTTTCTTTATGGAATTTTAAAACAGCAGTCTGTAGGGGTGACGTAGTTTTCGTCTTTATCAATGTATCCTCCTTTGGAAAATCCATACTTAAACATAGGAATTGACTTAACTGATACAAACTGATAATGTGTCAATGATTGAAGCTTTATGACTTTGTTCTTAGTCATGAGGGAAATATTTAATTCGTGATTTCTTTGACGACAACTCGACAACTGGTTTTCAATGTACGAAATTTTAAACTTTGACTCAGCCCCCTGTCATTATCAAAACTCAATAGCCGATATGCGAGGTAGCAAATTACTTAGCTCCATGAGACGAATCTAATGAGCTATAAAAATCGAAATTCCCCGCCACAGACTATAGTACCTTTACTTGTGAGTCTTTGTGCCTGTGGCATTACCATCACATATATCTTAAGATAAAGCACTGAGGTTAAGACTCGACGAAAAAAACTTTCTATACTAAATAACAACTCATCAGTGAAGAAAATAAGGCTTAAATCTTGCAACGCCCAAGCGTGAGATTTATGCCTTCACGAAAGATAGGCTGTCTTCTGTGGTTCTGCTGATAGGAACATATAACTCTGGTCCCAAGCATAAATAGCCATCTGCAACACATTTTTTCACAGTTTTCAAGGAAACTAGTCACAACAGGAGTTCTTAGAAAAACTTTTCAGCCGTTATCAGTCTATAACGATTTTCAGAAAAGGGATTATATATATCGTATGGTGTTTAGCCGACTAAGTTGCCGTGCCTAAATTTGATACAGCATAGGTTCTAGGAAGAACCATCGTACTTCCTGTATGTCATTCCCTGCAAATATACCACTCACATGTAGAATGCTTTAACTTTGAGAAAAATAACATTTGTTGTCACGAGCGCTTATAAATAACCTCTTTAAACGGCTGATGCGTCTGCTATGCAGATTGTCAACGTATGAGTAGAAAATTTCGACACATTTATGTAGTTGTGCAAGATGTCTATATATCCCTATTAGTCAAACAGTATCCTGAGATATGATGCATCAAGCTTTGACCGTCCATCTTGCATAGTCCATGTTGCATGTTTGAAACAATTTTCCTTTATTTTATCCAGCTATGTATTGTTTTCAGTTATTTAGTAGCATGTATATAACAAATTTCATTGTATATCATTGTAATTTCATTCATTGTTTATTGTCCATTCAACAAAAACTCTTCAATTTGAAAGATAAGAATAAGAAACAAAAAGGCATTCAACTTTATTTTGTTATAAATATCTACCAATGAAAAGCAACATCTAAAAAATGTATTTTGCATGAGTTAAAAGATATCTGAATTTTCTTACAGCAAATAGATTTCGTAATAAAGTATTTCAAAGAACGGTACAACTGCCTTACATTTTACTTAAGGTAGCAGGTACAGTTGCGAAATCAAGGAAAAACAGTCAATATTTTGTTCCATTTTCTCGGCAAACACTAAATATATTTCAATATTTTTTTAATGTTTTTATTATTGTTATTAACTGCATTTTGATCGTTTTCTTTTTCTGGAAAATCAGTTTCTTATTAGTAATGTTAATTTAAACAAAAACAGAAGAGGAACTTGAATATTTTTATTTGTGAAATTGCGTAACTAGTAATACATTCTTTATTTTTACCTTTATCGAACGATCAAAATTTTCCATTAGGGGAGATGGGGGATGAATGGGACAAGGGATGGATGGGACGCTCTCAATATTTCAGGCAATAAACATTTTTTTTTAGTTGCTTCCTATCCTCATAGATTTCACTACCATAGTGTGCTTCAGAATCAAAAGCAAGAGCACATGGCTGTTTTCAGTTTTCTTCAAATTTGCATTTCCTGAAAACTTTGCTTAAAAGTAATTTTTTTTATATTTGAAGTTACTTAAATATCTTATGCAATATAAACAATTAAGATATGTTGTAGTTTTTATTTAAAGGCTCAATATTGGTAATTAAAATGAATGCATATTAACCATTGTGACAAAATAATTTCTGAGACAAAATAGCTGACAATTGAATATATGCATCATGGGGATGATTGGGACATTTCAAATGGGGATGAATGGGACTGCTTCATTCGTCCCTAGAGGATACTGAAATTTTTTTATTAACTAAATAATATTATATAGGTTGATAAATTAATACTTTATGGCAATTATTCTTTTAACATTTCATCCTCTTTGTAGCCATCGTCTTCAGTCCACCGTTTATGGGCCTTTTAAGGCAAAGCTGAGATGAGTCCAAGATCATTGACTAACAAATAATCCTGGCGATCATATTACAATTTATAGTCTCCCAGCTTTTGCCAAGGCGGCATTTTTGTCAGCTTTTAGTCCTTAACATTAAATATGGGGAGGAAAATGTTTGTGTCCCATTCATCCCTGGTGTGGGGATGATTGGGAAATAGAAGAACTTTTTTTTAAATTTAATTTATATATCTGTATAATAATAATCTTTAAGAAATATTGTGCATAAGATGTAGTCAAACTCTTAAAGTTTAATACGTGATATATAATATTGATAATAACTTATATAAAATATTTAAAATAAATATTTTTGTGAAAATGTCCCATTCATCCCCCATCTCCCCTACTATGTTAAGATTTTCTTTGGTAATAGGATTATTTAAAAAAATATATTTACACGATATTTTAAATTAAACACGTATTTTTCTTTAATCAGTAAGCGGTACCTACATCTTTAATACTTCAGTTCTGATCCTATGACTCGATCTTGCTGGGACTCGATTTGTCTTTGAGCAACCCATGCCTCTGAGAAATTTTAACATGCTAAGCTGAATCAATTTCTTCACAAACGTATCCATTCACAGCATGAATAGAATTATATATTGCCTCGTGCCGTCGTACCTCCTAAACAGGTTTTTCAAGGCACAAGAAAAATAATCGAAAATAATTTGCTTTTATAATAGTTTAATAAATTGCTTCTTATAATTTCTTTTTTTTACAGCAATACGACAAGCGTATTCCATACATTCATACATCCATCCGCTTTTGTTCATCTAAATATCAGAGGAAAAAACTTTCATCGAAGAAAAAACAATTTATTCAAAGAATATTTTTAAATTAGGTGGTTTTTTTTTTTTTTTTGGTGTTTTTTTCTTTTTTTTTTTTTTTTTTTTGTGACGCCGCAGTTACTTTATGCACATAAGAGCATAAGACTAAAATGCTTTTAAAAGAAAGTAATGAATAGCTTGCCTCTATATGGGAGTAGCGACATACGATGCTTAGACTGTGCTTAGACAGACACGTTTTTCCAAACTATGGCAAACCTAGGCATGTTCTATTCCAGAACTTGGCGATATTCGCCTAAATCATTTTTATTACAGAAGTTAGACAAGTCAACAAGCATTAGCCTGGCGATAATGGCAGACTCGCCAAGATGTTTGGAGATTCGGTTTTATCCAGAGCAGTCTCAACCAATCAAATGCTATACTCCGCATGTCGCCACTCGCATATCGAGGCACGCTATAGTAACGATATATGGTAAGTAAAGTTTGATTGGTGGATATGATTTTCTTAAAACGTATACTTGACAATAATATGAGACCTGCCATTACAGCTAAGTTAGTGTTTTCTTACATATGTCTTCACTCAACTATATAAATTTACAATGTTCTTTTATTAACTGTTTGGAATGAGTCTGTAATATCTGTATTTTTAATATTTAGTTCATTACGATTCACATTTTGTTGAACATGGACATTGGAGTTGGGTAAATTTGTAATTACAATTATCTGCAATGTAATTTTAACTTAATTGTATGTAATTGATTATAGTTACGCACTTTCAAGAACAGAAATTTCGTCAAATAATGGAAAGGGGGTAGGCAGTTCCGGTTACAATGCTACAAGAAATTTTTACGGCATGTAATTATAACTATAATCAATAGCATTGCAGATAATTGCAATTACAAATTTGCCCAACTCTGATTGAAATTCGACACAAAACGAAAAAATAAAACTCTTTCACGAGTAAACCTCTTTAAGCAAGTATCGTCAAGTTCCGTAATGCGGTTTGCTATAGTTTGGACACACATTTCTAAACAGAGCATGCGCCAAGCATTTTCGCCGAACCCAACGGTTATAGCAATACATGGAGACAAGTGTCTCGCGGCAGACATCACGTGACCATACTTAGATTCCCGCTCTTTTACATCTTTAAATATGCTTTGCATCGGAAAAAAAATCGTATTTGATAATATTGCACTGAAATGAAACTTTAAATACGTAAAAAAATAACGCACATTTTATCGTATTTAAGTATTTTATTTCATTAATAAAAAATAAATCTAATTTTATTTATATTAAAATTAATTTTTATTGAAATATCCCGTGCATAACATTTTAAAAACAAAAAGTAGAAAAACAAATTCTGAAATAGAATAGTAAGTATTTTATTTTAAAAATAAAAATAAAACTTTAATTTTTATTAACATCAAAATTTACTTTTATTAAAAATATTCCATTTATCATGAAAAATATAAAGCAACCGATAAAATATTTTTATTTAAAAAAGTTGAAAATAAAACTGAAATAGAATATTTCACCGATGAAACATTAATAAATAAAAAAGATAAAAACAAAACAAAACCTGAAATAGAATATTTCAACCAATAAAACATTTTAAAATAAGGATCTAGAAGAAAAGTCGGGGATAAAAAAGAAGACGCGAGATTCGAACTCATGCTATCTGGACTTAAATGCATCACTCTAACCATTCAACCACCAAGCACATAGCCGTTTAGTAACAAAACATTAACCTTTTGACTGTCCAGCAAAAGCACAAAATTGTAACGTTGTTTTCTCTGTATTTTATTTTAAATGATAAAAGAAAAAAAAATCCAGCATTATATAAAAAACGTATTATATATTTGAATGTAATCCTTGAGAGTATTAATGATTACTAAACTTATTAAAACGACATTATATCCGCAGAATTATATTAATTTAAATAATACTTATATTGCAGGAGGATCTATATATGAGGATCTATATATGATACTTATATATGAGGATCTATACGTCTATAAAAAAAAATTCCGGCAGAAGCTCGATAGAGCGTCCGTAAAAAAATAATGAAAATTTCATTTTTTTTTTTTTTTTTTTTTTTTTTTTTTGGCAATTTATCGTCGTTTGCTTTGTGTCGCCAACGAAATTTAAAATATACGGTTTTATGATAAATACCCTTTAAGGTAAAAATTTGTCTACTCTTCAAACTAAACTAATTTAAGTAAGTTTAACTTAAATAAATGGGGCCTCCGTGGCCGAGTGGTTAAGACACCATTCCGCTAATCGCTTGAGAGCGTAGGAGTCAGGTCGGCGGGCTCGACTCCCGCCAGCTCCATTGCACACACTTTGTGGAGCTGCCGGATGTAACTCTCTGGTGTTGTAAATTTCCTTGTGGCTATTTCGTTCTTGTATATTGACGATGACTTATAAGCGGGCACTTGATGTCAAGCACACAAGTCAGATGTATGTTCTCAATAAACAATAAACTTAAATAAATACACTTTTATAACTACAGTTTTGTCATATACATTTATACGTATGTATAATGAAATTTAACCATCGTATTATACGGTTTAGAACAACATTTAAATTGATTAAAATTGTTTCATGCTCAAAATTAAAAGTCCTATTCTCAACATTGTCAATTCAGATTCGATATTGTTAGTGTAGGAGACAAGAGAACAGTATTCTTGCCGTGAAACAACAACTTATTCAATATCGAAATTTGTAACGACATATCATTCTTAATTAGGCAGTTACTTTTAAAAAACCACTAAAACTTATCCGAGCGGTTAAACCGTGTTAAGTTAAATATCTGCAGCAACACGCAACTTATATGTATTATATAAGTGTATAGAAATACTAATAAACTATTTCATCGTTTAGGTTTTAATTCATTACGTACTGCACGTATTTAAACACTCATTTAACAAGCAATTTCTAAATGCATTAAAATCGCTTGCTTTTGGCGAGAGAAAAATGTTGCTAGCCAAATGGTGTCTTTTTGCGCCAAATACTCGAAAATATTTTATTTTTTTACAGATTCACTACTGGAACTCTGCAGCTGAATTTGACTGATTCTTTCTAACGTACATGGATAGCTCCATTAGCCCTTTTCTTTCTTTTTTTTTTCAGAATAATAGGGGGCTCTGCCCCCTACGAGCTACGCTCGTCAACCCCCGTTCTGACACCGCAAATGCTAAAAACACGCTAATTTGGTCAACTCTAAAACGATTAAGGAAGATTTAATTATAATTAGACGACCAGTGGCGATCTGCTGTAGGGATTTTAAGGCCGAATCAACTGCTGTCGACTGAGCTAACAATTGTTTTCGTGATTGATTAAATAAAATCAATTAAACATTTGAAAATCAACTTGTGTAAAATGACTAAGTAAACAATGTCGCTGCATTGGGAAATTTTATAAAGATGTTATAAAAAATTGTGTACTTACCCGTTATCCCGTCGACCACTGTCCAAAAAAGAAAAAATCTGTCGCTAAAATATAGCATTTAACGCCAAAAGTGCGTTACCGCGGCGTCACATTCAATTGACATCAGATACATTACACGTGTTTGTTATGTCATCGAGAGACTTTTAATCGACATTTATCTGTATTTTTAATGATATTTTACCAATTTATTAGTTATTTCCTTAATTTAAATAATAATTACGACCTTAAATGGCACCGCCATAATATTAAAAGAGAAAAAGCGTTGAAAAAATGTTGCTATGGATAGTTACGCACAACAGATCCGTTTCAACTGACGTCATAAACACTATCCACCAGCCGAGGGGGATAATTAAGAAAAATATTGTAAATAAATAAATATTTAAGATTACTTTTTTTTCTCTTTTCATTAATGTATTATAAATTTTATTGTTTAAAGTTACTGAAAGTTGACACTTTAGTGAGTGGGGCTTTAGATTCCAATGGCAAAATTCTTCTATTTTTTTTTTTTTTTTTTTTTTTTTTTTTTTTTTTTTTTTGTGCATTAGAATTTGGCAAATAGTTTGGCGATAGTTTTTTTTTCTTTTCTTTACTGGAAAGTTGTCAACGGTATAATGGAGAAGTACCGAGAATTGTTTTCAGAAAGACGTGTTAAATGTACCGTTTCCAATATGACGCAATTTTCTAAGTTTTCTTCATATTACTAAACGTAAAATAAAATTTAATTGAAGGGAAATATTACTATTTACGGTGTTTTAAAATTTGTAATAATAGGTAAAATATTAAGTCGAAATAAATTCATCTCTCGTGTAAATATATTTTTATACTGAAACTGTTTGGAAATATTGTTCTTTGAGCATTTTAAATATGACGTAAGTTTCCCCATTTAATGTTGTAAACGCGTAATACTTTAATTATTGCTCTTTTTAATATTCACGCGCAAGTATATTTTTTATTAGGAAATTTTCTAAAATTACTGCTTTTAACACGTGATCTTTTTTTTAAAGTTGTATTTCTGTTTTTGATAGTCACGTGTAAATACATTTTTTAATTGAAAGGGAATATTATTATGTGCGCTATTTTACAAATTGGCAAGAATGCAAATAATGGACTTTTTGAAATATGAAATAAATCTCCATGAAAATAATGAAATTTTGAATTAAAAATTGAAATATCTCAAAAAATTACTCAAATTATAAAAATAATTGCACTCTGCACACAGCAAACTTGTCAACTATACCCTTTTAAATTATTGTTAAATTCCTGTGCATAGTTTTTGTTCCTATAAAACTTTTTTAAGAGAACTATTTTGACCAATTTTAATATTAAATATTTCTTAAAATTTCTTCGATTTAAAAACTGTCTGCTTCAGCGTGTTTATCGAACATTTATATATAAAACTACCAATTTTCATATTTATTTTTATGCAATATTTTTCTGGATATTAATCCAGATTGGCAAAAAATCTTCATTCACAGCAACTGCTGCGACAACGGTGTTTTTTTTCCCCCTTTTTAATATAGAGAGAAAAGAGACTCTGACAATGCGCATTAAGGAGACCGTCCTTGTTAGTGAACGTATTAACACGGACGTGTCAGTAAGAGGGTTAAAATAAGTAAGGCAAATCTGTGATCTGAAGGCAGGAATGACACGGTGTATGGTCACGTGATATCAGCCTCGAGACACTAGTTACGTGGAGAGAAATAACGAATTGCGTTTGCGGGAAAACTTAAAATTGAAATTCTCTTTGCTACCAATAAATACAGGTTAGTATCCTTTAGAAAGACCCCCCACGGAGGGCACTACCCCTGCCGGCCTATTGGGACTTAAAACGGCCTATAGCGACGCTGATCGCAGCCTTCAGTACAGGATAATTGCCCCTTTAACTAATGCTAGAGTGCCATTGAAATTTGAAATCATAATTTATTGTAAACGCGTTTGAAAATGTTAGATAATTAAATTCGGATAATTTTTACCTTGTCATATAAATACAGAACACTAATATCATATGAAATCTGAAATTGTGAACAAACTAAAAATACATGTAATGCAATGAGCTTGCAAAGAATTTTCCTGAAGCGAGAAGTTATATCTTTTCTCCACTAGATGGTGTATTCGAGCACTTGAATTCCCAATATCCCTAGCGCAGATAATCGATCGTAACAAATAACCAACCAACCAACCTCTTTGCTACAAAACTCGCAAAAAGGTTGCCAGATTGGCGTTTTTAGAGTATCATAAGTGACATTTCGACCAACATTTATTTCATTATTTTTTCGATTAACAGATTCCATTTCAATATAGGTGTTTTGTAATAAGCCAATGTCTTATAATAAACAAAAATACTTTTGCCGTCAATGATTTTTTTTTCTCTTAGAGTTTAGTTATTTTAAATCATCTGCAATTTATTATTTTTTAAATAATTAAAGATAATTTAGTGAAAATGGGCCACTCTTGCTAGAATCCATGAGAAAAGCTATTGCTTTCAACAGAAGGAATTGCTTATTATTTATTTAATAGACTTTATTAATTAAATACATAACTTTATTTAATATTCTATTTTTATTCATTTTATAATTTCCTAGGTTAATTGTATTATTATTTTATTTTTATTGACAAATGATTCTGCTTTGGGAATAGCTTAGTATGATATTCTTAAAATGTTTAGTACCAACGCTATTATGAAATTATTTATTATTCAATAGATGAATATATAGATTTATGCAAATGAGCTGATCAGTTAATAATTTAAATGTATATAAAAATATAACTGAAAATGTGTATTAATTCTTTTCACATTTATTGTTTAAACTTTATCGTTAATTAATAATAATAATAATAATCTTTTTTTTTTTCTACGTAATATGTTTTTTTCTTATTCTTTAAATATAAAGTTAGAAATGTGTTATTTTAAATCTTGTATGTTCTGCTTGCGAATTAATATTGCTTTAAATTAACATTTTTAATTTATTATTTAAGCAATGCATTTAATTTAAATTTAAATTTAATAGTATTTGATTTTTACAAATTTGATACTTAAACAAATGCCTTTGTTTATTTTTTTAATCCTATCTTTAATATATTTTGTATTACTTATTAAATGCAATTTTTAATGAATATTTTACTACTGTCTTCTTTTTTAAATATAGCATGTTGGAATGTTTGAAATGAATTCTTTGATTGTTTTATAAACAATTAAAAGCTCTCTATTCAATTAATTATAAAATACTTTCAATAACTAATTCTGTTTAGATCATTGGATATAGATGGCAGCACAATAGAGATTTTTTTTTTTTTTTTTTTTTTTTTTACTTTTTATGTACGTATATAATTCCGTTTTGATCTTATTTAATTCTTAGATGATACAATATATTGATTTTAGAGTTTGTATTTATATATTCTCTTTATTTATTTTTTCTGGAAAGGGAGGGGGGGGGGTAATATTTGAATTAACAATAAGCTAACATCAACTATAAATCATTAATACTTCTATAGACTTTTATCAGTGAATGATTAACATGATATAATGTTTTTGCTACATTATAATTATGGTTTATAATAGTGCGTAAATAAATAATATAATTTTTTTTTTCTGCCTTTTATTTTTTTTAAACTTCCTTTGCTCTATTTGTTTCTTTATTATAACAATAACAATAAATAATCATTTAATATCCTCCAACCTCCCACCCCACCTTTCTTTCCTACCACTCAAAACTTAGTCTTTAAAACGTTCATTTTTTATTTTTTTTTTCTGTATCAATTTTAAATCTTTAGTAATGATAAATAGCTAAGCAATCATCAAATCAACCTGTTTCTCTAACCAAAAAAATTTCTGCTTCTCTCATCTTGCCCCCTCCGTTCCCCATCTTACAAAGTTGAAAAATTTTTAAACTTTTTAATTTTTTTTTAAAGTTCTCTGCTCTGTTCGTTTCTTTATTGTAACAATAAATAATCGCTCATCTAAATTTCTCCTCCCCTATCTCACCCCCAGATCTACTTGTAAGTTCTTTAATTCGATAAATTGTGTTATTTTCATCGTTTTTTACAGGAATATACGATATACGTATATTGTTCCGGTAAATTCATTATAAATATTAAATCAACATCTTTACATAAGCTCTACACGGTATCACTGACTGACTTTCACAATAATATTAACATAAAACATTTTCGAAAGCCAAAAAGCAATCGCCAAATTTAATAGGAAGCAGCGTGACTAATCTGGTTCTTGCGCACGCGCAATTCGTTATTTTCTCCCACACATTGCTATAACGGTTGGGATCGGCAAAAATGTATGCGCCAAGCGAATTACTCTCTTACAGGGGTACTCTAAAATAGACCAGATCCTCCATCTTAAAGTAGATTTTGAAACACTGCAGAACTTTTCGCCAAATTTTGGCGAATTTTCAAGCTGAAGAAAAATCGCCAAATCACGTGACCACGCAGTTTTGCTTTTCAACATTCTCCGCGCCGCCGCCGTGATCATTGGTTTAAACACGTGCTACGTAAGGCTCCTATAATAGGAGCTGACGCATATCCATTTTGTTTCGCATTATTCGGGTCTCAGTTCAGCATCTCAATCTACCGCTGCCGGAGCTGGGGTTGCCTAAGGCCTCGTTCCTCCACCTTCTGAAAGAGGCTGGATGTTAAATGGCGGAAAATTAGCTTGGTTTTTCGACTTTGAGACACATATCTGCGAGGATGCGTCAGCCTGTATTATAGTGCTACGCGATGGCTGACGCTTAAGATTTGCCGAAAAGTTCCGCAGTTCGTAAATACACCACTCCAAGCCTCAGACACAGGAATAAGACTAATAATTTTAGACTGGATAACATCAGCTCTGCCTATCAGAAAGAATGAAGTAACTAGCGTACTCTCGCGACGTTTTCTGCTCTCACCAATATGGCGAACAGTGTGACAGCGGTCAAACTCAAACTAGCAATATTAAAAATAAAATAACATGTACGTAATCCAAAGCGTTTGCCGTGATTCCTGTTTTTAATTATGGGTAATACCGTTAATTTCAAATGAATTCTCAACTCTTATTTAGAATTTATTTAGGAATTTCACTCACTCGAAAATCTGAGAGAATAAAAATATCAACTGTCTACATTGCTCCTAGTGCTATCTGTTGATATAACAATAGACCATCTTGATGCAGTGAAAAATAATTTATTTTGCAAAAATATATAATCAATTAAAGCCGTAAAAATATTTTTTAAATTTGTAAGGTTAAATGTTATTTAATGATACTGAAGTACTCAAGAAAAAAATATATGTAAAGCAAAATTCTTTCAGCATTTACTTCAATGCTAAAAGTCAACATTTTAAATTAGTTCTTAGTTGTGTTAATTTCATTATCTTAAAAACATATTTAAGTCTTTAAAAAAAAAAAAAAAAAAAAAAAAAAAAAAAAAAAAAAAAAAAACGATAAAATTATGAATAAGAAAATGCAAAGACAAAATTAATTATTGTCTCACACTAACCCTCCCAAAAAATCTTTTATTGTTATTATTAATTTTAATTCATATTAAATCAAAATTACCGTCTCTAAATTCACTAGATTTTGTCCATCAAAAAATTTATGAAACTAAATGTTCTAAGTGATGGTCTTCAAATGATTAAGTAGTGAATTAACAACAAATTTCTGACTAACAAGGGGACCGCCAAACATGATGCGCACAGATTTTGATGATTTTAAAGTACGTTGTACACTGTCAGAAAAATCCGTCTTTATACATTAAATAATTCCTCATTTTTCAACAAATAATTTCCGTACTCCTAGAAACATGCTTTTTCCGTGAATTCTTCTCGAAAGTCTGAAGAAGAGAGAAAATGTCCGTTTATTCCCTGCGCGCATGCATATTGGCTCTATTAATACTAAAGTTTGAATTTATTTTAAAAATGAAAAACTAAAAATTCAATAAATTATTATTTCGAATTTATTAAAGAAAAAAAATTGTTCTTTCGAATTTAAAAAAGTAATAATTAATTTCCTCATTCATTTCAAATTATTTGCAATTTTTTTTTTTTAAGCTATTAAAAAGAAAAAAAAATCGCATTTAATATATATTCTAAACAAACAGATAAATATATATATAATAGTTGAAAAAAAAGCGGTTTTACTCAAAAAAGAAACAAACAAAAATAATACTTTCGAATTTAAAAAAGTAACAAATAATTTTCTCACTTATTTAAAATTATTCGCAATTTATTTTTTTTTAATTTATATAAAAAAAAAAAAAACATTCGAAATTAAAATATATTCTAAAACATTGAACACATTTCATCGAACCGAACACCTTAAAAAAAAACTGTATAATACTTGAAAAAGAAATCGATTTTATTAAAAAAGCAAACATTTCTTCTCGAATTTAATTAAAAATATAATATCCATATTTTACGTCTAACAATAGAATTAAGAATATATATAATTCATATTTTTATCCTCTATTAATAATAAATTGTTAAAACCCCAACCGTCTTCTCATAACGACAAAATCTCCCCGCAATTAATTTCCAATTTGCCAGCTTTCTAAACCCCAAATTTTTAAAGACCAAAGCCGCCATTTGAAGAAAACCCTATCATCATTCCAAGCTCTTCTTCAAGCAAGTGCCCACTGGCCGTATCGGTAACATACTTGACTCCAGACCGGCAAGTTCATAGTTCAATCCTCAGGTGAGACAGGAAATATTCTTAAAATGTATTAAATAATGAATACTTCCGCAGCCATCCATAGATGGCAGCACAAAGAGGAAGACAGTTTTTTAAAACCGACTTTCTTCAAATAACGGAAAATTTCCCTCATGTAACAGAGAAAAAAATAAACGGAAATTCTTCAAATAACGGAAAATTTCCCACCTGTAACTAAGATAAAAATAAACGGAAATTCTTCAAATAACGGAAAACTTCACTCCTATAACAGAGAAAAAATAAACGGAAAATCTTCAAATAACGGAAATAACACGGCAGCAGTGCTGCCAGTGATATTTCCGTGTTTTGAAGGAAGTATTTTTGAGAGTGTAGGGGCCATACCCCTAACTATTCTGGTCAAAGGTTTCCTTCAAATGGGCCTTAGTTTTCGAGAAATTTCCGGTTAAAGTTCCGTATGTGTTTTAAAAACCCATTAGTTTGACAGTCTTAGTAAGGTCCCCGTGGCGCGCAGAGCTAGCATTCGCAATTCATGTTTTGGAGGTGAGGGTTCTGTCCTATCATGTGCCTTTTATCTTTTTTACTTAATTTTATATATTTGACGCGTTACAAGTTTTATGCAGAATTAGGAATTCTGCATCTTTGAACTTTTTGATATTTTCCTAATAAATTCCATTTACATTTTCGAATTTTTCGTGAAAATTTACAATTTTTTTTCAATTAATATTTCTATTGACGAAATTCCAAACTAATTTCTGTCTAGATTTTGTTTAAAATTTATTATTTACCTTTCATATTTTGATAACCGTTCTGAAATAATACTTTTTTTTAACTTCATGGAATTTTAAATGAAAATTTATCATTTTTTATAACTTATAGAAAATATTT
The DNA here is from genome assembly GCA_963931845.1 of Maratus michaelseni. Classification (NCBI taxonomy): domain Eukaryota; kingdom Metazoa; phylum Arthropoda; class Arachnida; order Araneae; family Salticidae; genus Maratus; species Maratus michaelseni. The sequence goes on along the minus strand of OZ007591.1, from coordinate 156,894,011 downwards.
TTCATCTCAAATCTTCTAAACTTATGTATGATTAGGTAATTCCAATAGCATATCTTGAAAGGAGTAATAAAATATTAAGGCATTAACGCTTATATGGAGGTTTTAACCAGTTATATATATTTTTTTTATTTTATCTAAATACATTTAACAGTAAAGGACAAACTCAACATCATTTTTGATTTGCACAAATAAAAAATAATATATTACAATTAATTATTTTTCATTCTACCAAGTCGATGCCATACAGAAAAATTCGAAATGAAAAATCGTCTGTAAATTGCAATACATATAAAAAATATCTGAAAAAAAAACGTCTGCAATAAGTTTTACGGTAATTTCAGAATAGATAAAATTTTCTTTTTTTTTTTTTTTTCATTTCGTTTAGCTTCTTTTGCGGACAATTACCACGTTTGAAGTAATTTCTTTTTCAACTTTTAATGCATTTTTTAATATATTTATCAAAATTTAAGTATTTAAAGGATATATAATATGTTAATTTATCCACTCTTCCAATATTGTTAAAAGAATTTACTTAAAGAAATTATTTAATGGTGTTTTTTAATGGGATATTTTGTTTTGAATATTTTTACGATATGTATCACACAGTTAATTCCATATTTAATAAACTAAACATGTCGATGTCGGTGATGGTAAATATTTTAGTATTTAACCAGTTAACATATTGCAATATATTTAGAACAAATGAAATTTTATTATTTTGTTAATTTTTTGTTAATCATTTAAATATTTTTAAATATAAAATGCAAATAAAAAAATATGCATTATTTCATAAATATGATAAATATATATATATATATATATATATATATATGTAAACAATAATCGTTTTAAAAAGATGAAATATCAAGACGTTTGGATTTTCGTCGATAGAAATATTAGATTAAAAATTGCACAAAAATATAACATTTCAAGAAAAATTCGAAAATGTAAATGGAATTTATTGGGAAAAAATCAAAAAGTTCAATGATGCAGATTTCATAATTCTGCATAAAACTTGTAACACGACAAATATATAAAATTTATTAAAAAAAAGGAAGGTAAGGTACATGACAGGACAGACAGAACCCTCACCTCCGGGATTCAAAGCGCAAAAGCTAATTCTGCTCCGCAGAGACCTTGTTCAGACCGACCAACTAATAGGTATTTGAAACGCATGCTGAACTTTAACACGAAATTTCTCGAAAACTAAGGCCCATTTGAAGGAAACATTTGACACCCCTACAACATACATTAAAATCATCAAAATCTTTGCTCATCATGTTTGGCGGTCCCCTTGTAAGTGATTTTTAATTATTTCTTAAATCTGAGCTCCGAATAACCAGAATGGATCTGAATTCCAAGTCGAAAATTCAGTAGCCAGCGGCTTGTCACTAGACAAGATATGTATACTGATTATTATTTAAGATATTTGGATTTTAATAAGTTTCTGATATTATAAAATAAATACTCGGAAATGATTTAAAAGATGTATCGTATAACAGCTGTGCTACAGCGCGACCTACGTTATACACGGCAGCCGCATGACGTTTGAAACGTCACATGGAGTGAATCATTTTTACACAGCAATTGGTGGAAAACCATGGGCGCGCTGCTTTGCACCAATCGCCGTGCAAAAATGATCCACTCCATATGACGTTTTAAACGTCATGTACCGGCCGTGTATAACGTAGATCGCGGCTACAGATTGTCTGATATGAGTTTAACTAAATCATAAGCAGATTAAATTAATCATTAGACCCAACCAATCAACGGCGCCGTAAACAACCATGAAGCACGCTGTTATGTTGGGTCATATGATTTAACGCCAGGAACGCCAACACCTAGGCCGATAAAACCGCGTTTACATTATGGGGTAACCGTCACCCCTCGCGACCAACAAAATACACGGCGGATTCATGACGTTTAAAACGTCACACGGTGTGGATCATCTTTACACGGTATTGGTACAAAGCGGCGCTCCCATCGATTTGTGCCAATTGCCGTGTAAATATGATCCACTTCGTGTGACATTTTATAAGTCATGAATCGGCCGCGTATTTCTTTGGTCGTACTCCCACCAAGTTAAGGTTCCTACAATCCAGGATGACTCACGCCGCATTTAATTGCCGGTAGGAGAAGAACAATTGGCCACGCCGCGACGCGCTGTGTGGGCAACAATCGCTGATCAGTCTATGTGGGCATCAAAATGCTTGATGATTCAGCCTGTATTATAGTAGCCCTACCGCAGGTCTAGAAGCTCTGCGAGGCACAGGTTTCCTAACCAATCAGTGTATTCATTGGTTGTTTACGTTGCTGCTGATTGGTATTTAACGCCTGTAACGCCAGCCGAGCGCCTAGGATGAGAGCTCCATAATTTAAATGGATCTTAACACCATAATGTAAATTGACTTTTTAAGGATCCATTCATTGACCTCATTTTAAGTAGGGTGCCTCTATATGAGAATGCAACATACGCAAAGGACGCACGCTCAAACCGCGGCCTACATTATACACCGCCGGTTCATGACTTTTAAAACGTCACAAGGACTGGATAACCTTTACACGGCGATTAGCACAAAAGGGTAGGCGCGACTCTTTGTACCAATCTTCGTGTAAACATGATTTACTCTGAGGCTAACGAAAAAGAAAGGCTACCGCGGTGCTTTACGCGTATCTTTTTTTACAGACCGCCGGAGTCACGTGAGGCTCGAATGCACCAATACACGTGTACGAAAGGAGCATCACATCACTCTAGCGGTCTGTAAAAAAAGATAAGTGGAATGCACCGCGGAAGCCTGTCTTTTTCGTTAGCCTCGGGTTTACTCGGTGTGACGTTTTAAACGTCATGAACCGGCCATGTATAAAGTTGGTCGCGCTCAAACATTTTTGTCCAAACTATGACAAACCTACATTGCAGAATTTGGCGATATTCGCCTGGCCTGAACGAGTTCGATTAGATACGACGAGTGATGTTAGGATGCCTTTATATGAGTGTGACATACGCACAGCGCGTATGCTTAGACTTTACTTAGACCTTTTTGTCCAAACTATGAATAACATATATTCCAGACGTGTCGATACTCACGAGCGTTAGCTTGGTCATCTTGGCAGGCTCGCAAAGATGCTTTTCGATTCAGATTTGTCCAGAATCGTCTCAACTAATCAAATTTTATATCCCGTATATCGCCACTCTCATATCGAGCACCCTAGTGAGACAAGTTAAACATTAATTTGGCAATAATGATAGGCTCACCAAGATGCTTGACGATTCGTTTTATCCAAAATCAATTAATCAAATGCTATATCCCGAATGTCGCCACTCTCAAATACAGGCACCCTAATGTTAAGAGCCCTTGTCTTAGACGATTTATAGTGCAGTTGCAAATGTCGTCACAAATCAGCCATTGGAGAGCAGTTGTGATTGGCAGCTGAGAGGATTGTGGGTGGTACTGGAGGTCAAACGAGCTGCTATGACTTGTGAATGAGAATGTCATCAGCTGATTGCAACTTCCCTAAACCAGTAAACAATTATTGCAGCGATGACGGCAGGTTTTCCAAGTCTAGACTACCTCTATAAAATAATAATGTCGAGATACAGTCAATAAAATTTAATCGGTCGAGACTATGTTGTACAAAATTGAAACACCAAGCATCTTGACAAGTGTTTCATTATTGCAAAGCTAATTATTATTGGCTTTTATCACTCATCAAATGCTGGATCGAGGCTAACGAAAAAGAAAGGCTACCGCGGTGCTTTACGCGTATCTTTTTTTACAGACCGCGGGAGTCACGTGATGCTCGAAACCACCAATGCAGGTGTACGAAAAGAGCAACACGTCACACTAGCGGTCTGTAAAAAAAGATAAGTGGAATGCACCACGGTAGCCTGTCTTTTTCGTTAGCCTCGATGCTGGATTGGGTGACGCAGTTGTGGATCGGCCGACTTTTCAATGTGTACATACATCCGCGCTGTTATACAATATTAGATTAGTAAATTCATACTGTGAAATTTTACTTATGTGTATGAGTTTTTAAAATGGTGAACAAATATGATGTACCCTTTTGTAAGCATAATTATAAAACAGTTCCTAAAGTAGCCACTTTTAACTTTTCAAAAGATAAGGAATTGAAAAATGGATTGCTGCTATTCATTGGATGAATTATGTTTCAATCAAACAATCTCGGGTGTTTTTTATTGCTGATTTATAAGTTTTACATTTTTGTTATTATTCTGTTTTTAATCAACAAAACGCGAACGTGAAAGAATGATAATAACTGAATATATTGAGAACACGTATGATGAGAATCGCTTTTTTTTTAACTGTGTGGGAAGACATACTTTGAAAAATTTAAAATATCTGTAACATTTCTTCATGACATTCAGATGCAAAGATTAAAATTAACTATTAAACATTAATTTTAAGGGGCTACTTCACTCAGACGAAAACACCCGCTCGCTAATGTTAATCCTATCGAGGAAATTTTTGAAGATAGCTCGTTCGCATTTCAATATTTTTAAATGATTTTTTTTTGCATTGGATAGCTGAGGTCAATCTCTATGCACGCTCCTTTTAACTTTTTCGATTTATGTTGCAGTTTTTTTTATTGAGGATACTTTCACTTTCGAAACCGGTTCCGAAAGTGAAAGTATCTTAATAAAAAAAAAACTTGTAATCAAATTCAAAAAAGTAAAAAGGAGCGTGCATAGAGATTGACCTCAGCTATCCAATGCAAAAAAAAAAAAAAAAAAAAAAAAAAAAAAAAAAAAATCATTTAAAAATATTGAAATGCGAACGAGCTATCTTCAAAAATTTCCTCCATAGGATTAACATTAGCGAGCGGGTGTTTTCGTCTGAGTGAAGTAGCCCCTTAATGTGGCAGTGATAAAAATTAAATTTTCTCATGATTTTTGTTAGATAAAAAATACTAGAAAATTGTATTTTTCATGCTTCAAATACTGAAAGTTGCACTTTCCATTCCATAGCTCTTTTCTTTTGGTTATAAAATGCATATGATTTAATTTCCAAATATATATATCAACCTAATGTTAAGGTAGTTCTCAAATTCTGTGTTCAACAACGCGAAACTTTCTGACTAATTTTTAAACGTAAAGGCATACAATTAACAGGCCAGACCATTGAAGCGATTTGGAATTGAATTGCGTTTTCCATTTTTTCATGAATAAATTACTTATCGAGTAATAAGTGATTCTTGTCACGTGACGACAAGTTCTTCCTTTTTCTCACGCTGGAAAATGGAAAACGTCTTTCGATTACATAGTTTCTGAATAAGAACGCCTACCCATTTCATGCGTTTCCGACCAAAAGTGAATTCAGAAATGTCTCAGAAAGTAGCTTCTTTAGATTTGAGACCAGCTTTAAGCCAAATTGCTTGCATTTGTGTCAGAGTTTGGCTTGTTTTAAATCAGTTTAAAAAACAGTTCATATTTTACTTTGAAGTAAAAAAATCTCCCTTCTTAAAATGTTAACTTCTTAAAATAGCAAACAACTTACTTTTTAAAATATTAGATCAACGTAAATAACTGCGAAAGTTACAGGATGGTTCGATTAGTGCTCCTATAGTACAGGCTGAATCCTCAGAGCAAGAATAGTAAAGTTATAAGTGAATCATCCCGCCATTTAATAACCCGGGACTAAACACCAAGCTACAGCGCCTAGAATACATAGTGTGGAAATCTGCTACAAAATAGTACTAAAAAATTGAATCCAATAAATGTACAACGTTGCTCAAAAGATAACATGGGATCGCAGTGCCATCTGCTAGCTCTTCTCAACGTAAACATTGTATGTGAACGGAAACATTGTGAATGTTTCGGCTGGAATGATCGCGTTATTATCGTAAAAGCACCGTTGCACATTTATAGGCTATAACTGTTTAGCACTTTTTAAAGCATTACAAGGACAGCCGGTTTCCAGGGTGCGACTCAAACGTGAAAGGTTCCATTCTCCCATTGGTTGACAAAAAACCAGCATGCATTGTAGCTAACATAACATCGTTTTGTGCTGCTGCCCTCTGTGGGCAGGATAATAAAACACAATTATGCCTTAATACTTCGTACTAAAAAATTAAACTGTGTAAATTAACTTGTAAATTAAACTGTCTTTTACAAAATAAATTTTGGGATAATATAAATTTATTATACAAATAACTAAGTACATTTAATGTATACATAAAATATATTTAATTTCCATTAAATACATTTTATGTAAATTAAAATGTATTTAATGCGATCTTTTTAATTAATTGATATTTGATTATTAGATATACTAATTAATTATGTACGAGAATTGTTTTAACAAATTGTATAATATTAATTTGTAAAATTTAATGCATATTTCTTTGCATTTCTTATATTATAATTTTTGTATATAATTTAAATTAAATATTTATAAAAATAATATTTCCCATAGTGATATTTTTATTCTTGGTCATGAAATCATGACATGGTAAATTATAATAATAATAATAAAATTAATTAAAAAAGAAGAAAAATTAAAGAGAGATGTTATTGTATTCGATTAGTTTATAAAGTGACACCTAAAAATAAATTATATTTTGTTTAATACATTTTTACTTATTAAATATCAATTAAAAGTTTTATTAGGAAAATATAGATTTTATACAGGGCCGCTAGATCAAAATTTTGTTGTTTCTTTCCAGTATGACAGTATAGTAATATACAAAGATTAATCAATTAATGTTTTTTTATAATCAGTATAATATTGGTGTATTATTGCTGTAGTTTTAACATTTTCTTACTCTTACACTGCAATCCAATAAATTTAAAATCTGACATAATTTTTTCTCGTAAAAGTGAAAACATATACAATACACATATGCATGTATGATATACGTATGAATATATATATGTATATAATTATACGAATATATATATATTTATATACGTATGTATATTTATATTTATATTTACATATATTTATATATATGTATATAAATATATGAATATATACATGCATACATGTCTGCATAATTTTTATATATGTAAGTCTGTGTTTCTAACATAGTCGAAGATTTTGTATGATTTAGATATTATTTGCTACTCCAGTTTTCAAAAATTTATTGAGATCACAATGATATTTTATTATATTATTGATGTAGGCATATACAATAAATGAAAAAAAAAAAAGTCAATACTTCTGGATTCTAATAAGAACCAAGAAGCATACGTCTCTATTATGTATTTTTAATAACAGATAATATTTATAAAAAAAAGTTTAGTTTAATCCTAAACATACGTACATGTAATGTTTGGGCTTCTACAAAGTGTATCATCCAAAACTAAAATTCATTGTTTGAGTTACATTTAAAAAAATCCCAAGTTTTTCTATAAGATATATTGGCCTATTTTCTTAAATGTCTTATCAATTATTTGCTGAAAATGGAAGAGAATGTATTACAAACCACTGAGTGAAAATATTAATTATATGCATTTAAATAATAATATTTATTAATATTAATTATATATTTAAGTAATAATAATAAATATTAATTATATATGTATATACCCACACACATATTTAAATAAACTATTAAATATTATTAATTATATATATTTAAGTATAATACTAATTACTAACATTAACTATATATATATTTAAATATAATATTAATTAAGATTTATTATATATTTACATAATAATTAAAAAAAAATTATACTGATCTTTAAGTCAAGTAAATAATCTCTATTAATTAATTCCGTAAAGATCAAAACAAAACTCTAAAAAAGGATTTTTTTTTTTTTTTTTTTTTAAATCAGAGAGGACAAAACTTATAAAACCTTCAGTTTACAAGTCCGGACAGATTGTGCTTTAAGCAAACTTGTACGAAAATATAAAAATCAAGTGACTTCCGGTTTTTTTGTCAACCAATGGGAGAATGGAACCTTTCACGTTTGAGTTGCACCCGGTTACAACACTATGTATTCTAGGTTCTGTAACCAAGCAAACACCGGTTAGCGTTATACCCTGTTCACATCGGACATTTAAGATATCTTAGACCGCCATTTTTGAGGTGGTACCCTCCCGGAATTGAATACCTGTCCACACCGCAAAACTCATCTAAGATAGCTCACTGAACAACACTGTGACCGAGATCTGAACAAACATAAAATGTGCGCATGCGCATATGTTAAAGACAACCTCAACAGCCAATCGGCCTTCAGAGCCAATCAGAGTGAGTGGTACTGGCTGTATCTAGCAATCGAAAGTTCGAACTCACTAAGTGAGTTTCTGGAACTCCCTCAGTGAGTTCGGCGGTCTAAGATATCTTAACTATCCGATCTGAACGTAGTATAATACCCTGTTCACATCGGACATTTAAGATATCTTAGACCGCCATTTTTGAGGTGGTACCTCCCCGGAATTGAATACCTGTCCACACCGCCAAACGCATTTAAGATAACTCACTCAACATCACCGTGTCCAGTGCGCATGCGCATATGTTAAAAGCAAACTCAACAGCCAATCGGCCTCCAGAGCCAATCAGAGTGAGCGGTACTGACTGTATCTAGCAATGGAAAGTTCGAACTCACTAAGTGAGTTTCTGGAACTCACTCAGTGAGTTCAGCGGTCTAAGATATCTTAACTATCCGATCTGAACGTAGTATTACCGTAGTGGTTGACGGCGAGTGACAGTGACAATACAGAAAACCATAGCTCTGGCGGTAGACTAATGCTGGGCTGGGTTAAAATATGGCGGTTATTTTGGGCAGCAACATGGATATGCGTCAGCTTCCCTGTGGATATCGTCACACCCTAGCAACCACCTTAGCAACAAGATTTGTTTTTTGTTTGCCCGCCAAAGATGGTGGATTGTAATTGGTAGGCTCGTAATACAGGCTACAAATCCACGATTATGATTGGTGGGATAACACTATGTGGGCTGATGATCACGTGGTTGAAACTGATCTACACTAAAAATTATTATTAAAATAATAATGTTTAAATAATTAAGTTTATATTTACATAATTTAAAAGCAAACCTCAATTTAAGCACTTGAAATTTCACCCATTTTTATACACATGGGCTATAATTTAATTTGTTTTAACGTTATATTTCTAATAAATTCGATAATTAACACAAAAATAATCTGAAATTAAATGAATATTCCTTATATTATTCAATCTATTGTATACATTTCTATCGTTTCAGAAGGAGAATTAAAAAAATAAGTGAATTCTTCAATGAGCATAATGCTTTCAAATGGAGCAATTTTTCAATGTTTTCCCCAAACAGCTGATTTTTTACAGCCTCGAACCAAAAGGAAGAATACTGTACATTGAGAGCGCCGATTTGTAAATTATCTTGCCCAATCTGTTTACTGGTTGGTATGGCGTCTTCAAAATTGTAGATATATATATATATATATACACACACACACATATATTATATATAAAACGAAAGAAAAATTAAGTTCAAATTATGTAAGTAAATTTAAACATTATTAATTTTTTTTAACTTGAAATGCAGGTAAAAGTTGAAATACATTTTATTAATTAAATAAAATATTAAATTCATTTATAACTTTATACTACGTGTGTAAGGAAATAAAACAGAGAACAGAGAAGATGGCATTTTATTTCAATTTTACAAATAAGCAGAAACTGAATCTCTAAAACAATACTACTGCATAATTTCACTATTTTCTAGTACTCTTGGTATTCATAGACAAAATCATATTATATAAGTACCTTATTCTGAAGTCGATCGTTACACATTGGTTTCTACAACAATGTGTTTCTCTACAACGTCTTCATAAGTGAATGGCGCATAAGTTATATTTACAGGGCGCATGCTTAGATAGGATGTTTCTGTCCAACCCACTATATTACAGAACTTGGCAATAGTCACATGGATGATTTTGACAAGTAAAAAAATGTTGGCTTAGCTATAGTGTCTAGAAGATATAGTGTGGCAACCGGCTATCCCAAAAGTGCTATTAAATTCAATCTGATAAATGTCCAATGATGCTGAACGGTAAATATCGACCGCGGCGACATCTTGTAGATCAAACGTCAACATTGTAAAAGGATTGATTTGAGAAAACATTTTGGCCTGAACTAGCAGATGTCGCTGCGATCGACATTTATTGTTCAACATCGTTCGGTATTTATCAGATTTAATTTTTTAGCACTTTTTAAAGCATTACTGGAATAGCCGGTTGCCACACTTCTAGACGCTATAGTTTAGAGGTGCCGATAATGGCAGGCTCTCTAGGTTTTTGTCCAAAATCCTCTCGACCAATCAAATTTTACTGCCCGTATGTCTCTACTGACTTATAAAAGCACTTTAATTTTCTTTGTTGGCTACCATTGACACCAACCGCGACCTACGTTATACACGGCTGGTGCATGACGTTTAAAACGTCACATGAAGTGGATCATTTTAACACGGTGATTGGTGCAAAGCGGCGCACCCCTCCCCCCTCCCCGTTTTGCACCATTTGCCGTGTAAAAAGGATCCACTCCATGTGATGTTTTAAACGCCACGCACAACGTAGGTCGCGCACCAACGCGCTTTTCGGTATTAAAGCAGTTGCCCCCACTTTCCAAAATCATGCGGTAAACAGGGACTTATTTATTAAATTTAAAACTTACAACACTTCAATGTAAAAATAGTGCATTTCACATTTATTTTAATTTACTTAGACTTATTTTCATTTTAGGGACCTCTTTTAAAATGGAGACTCAGGACTCATGCCCCGACTGCCCCGTCATATACTAGGCCCTGGTCCTAAATCAAGAAGAAGTGATCGATTCAAAATTTGATATCAACACTTCCAAATGATTTTTTAATTGCAAAAATAATCACAGTGGCTTTAAAAAGTAAAAAAGTTGAATGAAAAGAATGAAACTTATCATATTATGTAATATGGAATTTCTAATGCACATTATAAAAATTTATGTAAATATATTATTTTGTTCAGAAACTTTATTTCCTCAGTAAATCTATACTGGATGTATTAAAAAATGAGGAAACAATTTAAAAATATCATATTCCTGTTCCTTCCAAAATTGATCAATGAGACGTATTCTACTCCTACAAAAATTTTCTGAAACAATATAGGACACAGAACTCAATTAGAATGAACTAGGAATTATATCTCGATTTAAGCACTCTGCTCTCTAATCAACGACTGGTGCAAAAACAGAAAACGAGAAGTCGTATTCTAGACAATGCAGCGAAGACGAAAAAAAATTAGGGGGTGCGTGAAAATTTTAGCACGCAAAATTCAACTCGATTTTCCCTATTCCAGGGAATCGAAGGAATTTTTAGATGACAGGAAATATTCATCTTTGGAAAGGTACGGTTGAACAAGAAGGGGGGAGGAAGGGGAGAAAAGAATGAATCGCAAAGGGGTGGCACAATAAAGGAATGGGAAATTGTGAATGCCTCTAGAGTTCTAAAGCGGTAAGTAGAAGGAGACAGAAGAGAAGAGGGGGGGGGGACTGAAACGATAACAAAAGCTACATACGCGCACGTGAACATACAAGGAAAAGTGCGCCAACTAACACCAGTAGGGAAGGTGGAGCTTTCGTAGGAGAGTCCGCCCCCACAACGCGTGCCCATTGGCCATGGAAACAGAAGGTCGTTCCTTGCTTTAAGCCTTTTTCCAAAGCACGTGTTATGAAGAAACGCCCCGGAATATAGAAGGGATGGGGGAGTTGAGTTTTGCAGCAGGAGGAAAGCGCTCAAGGGAAAATTGAACCCCCTCCCTGAAGTCTAAACAAATGCAAAGAAAGAAGATGTGTACGGAGGGGGTGGAAGTCGGAAAATGCATCTCCATGAAAATGAAGGACTGAAATGTGCGTCCGCATAAAGGTCCCGAGTCTTATTCGCCAGAAACTTAATTTTGCAAAAATTCAAATGAGCAAAGACTCCTTCTCTGAAAAACACATTTATGCTGACACACACCGCGTTGATAAGCCACAGCAACAATGCAAGAGTGTATTGATATTTTGAGAGAATATCTGATACATGGCCATCTAAGTATTGAGTTAAGGATGCAGAACGCCGAGACAAGCAATATATCCATCTAACTCGTGTCACTAAAGTCTTCGTTTTATGAATGTCGTAAAATGGGGTCATTAGACTGGTTTTGGACGGGCTTTACCGATAAAAATGGCTTAGAGAAGAACCAAATGCAATCAATTATTTTTAATTATAATTGTCAAGTTACATATTTCTTTTTTTTTTTTTTTTTTGCAGATTAAGATGATAAATGATTATTCAATATATACAGAACCGAACTAAAACAATAATTTCTCGAAAAAGGGCAAAACAATAAATCGTTCATTTTTATGGTCATATTTTTATTAAAATGCTGCGTTACCTATAGAACTGTTGTTCGTAAAATCACTTTATCTATAACAAATAATTAAAGCTTCAAAGTACAGGCATGAGAATGCAAAATCTATAAGAAAATGATCTAATAAACACTTTAACAGTTAGACTCACAAATATGCGCAGTGCATTTTTGTTTTTTTTTCTCCACTCATGGGCCTTATTAAGAGAAATTTGTTCTCCAGGGCACTGTCCAGCTTTCATGCCACTGTAAATTGGTGGACTGGTACTGGTTCAGTTGCGGCTGCTGCAGTCTTTTTTTTTTTCTTTTTTTTTTAGATGATAGGATTGTAACCTCGCATTTATTGACTAAAAGCAAGAACCGTGTGGTCTTCCTGCAAATTGATACTTTCTGACATTTTCATGTCTAATAATATTGATTGTGAATAAAATTTCATGATACTCTTAATATTAAAACCCATGCGTATAAAATTGCGCTATATATTCACAATTCTTTGAAAACAATACAAATGAATAATATTCACAATTCTTTGAAAACTTAAGACCGTTGGTCCATCAACTCTCCAATCCTCTTCATTAATGTTAAACCTATGGACGTGGAATGCATAATATCTCCCCAGGAAATTAATATTTTTAACTTATTTTTGGCTGTGTCCTCTTCTTAAAGGATGACTCTTTTTTTTTCTATGTTGTCAAAATATTTCTAAAATGTGAACTTAATTTTATTTGCAGTGTTAAAATCTTACTCACAGGTCGTCAGCTTTTAACACATAAAATATTAAATTTAGCATATATTTTTAAAATATTTTTACAACTAAGAAAGAAAGGAACACCCTTTAAGAAGAATACAAAGAAAAAAGAAGGTAAAAATATTATTTTCCTGAGAATATATTTTAAATATACGAATGCATTGTACGCCCATAGGTTTAACATAGGGAATTGTGGAGTTGACTGACCAAGGACCGATCAGACTATAGTCTAAGTGGGCGGAGTCTCTTATGTGGCGAAGAGCTCCCTTTCATTTTTTTTTTTTCGACTTTCTTAGCATGTCTAAGGGTCAGAAGTCAACAGCGGGATCCGTTGACAGCTAAAAAAACACCCATTTTTTTTGTTGAACTCCCCTTTCTTTTGTCGATGTCCACAAAATGATTCGAGAAGAATGAGAGGACACATGATTGATGCCCATCTTAGACTGACTTGCTTAGGATGCGTTATAAATTCAGCTTAAAGGCTCGAATAATGCGTAGACTTAGTTCTTTTCTTGCGGTTTTTCGGAATTTCTGATGTTTTATGACTTTTTCAAGCTGTGTAAAGTTCAGAGGTCAAAGCGGAGCAGTTGACAGCCACACCTTTCTGATGTTGAATCTTCCCTTTCTTTTGTATGTATTTATTCGCAGTCTAAGCAAGTCTGCCTGAGAGAGCCATAAATAATACGACTTCACATTGTTCTGCAAAGGGTCTGTGGTTATCAAAAAAAGAAAGGTGTTTCTCAACAAAAGAAAGGCGTTGACCAGCTGTCAGCAAGATCCTCTGCTTGACCTCTGATCTTTGGACATGCTATGAAAGTCATAAAACATCAAAGACACCAAGTTACCACAAGAAAAATGAAGCTGCAGGTAAGTCTGGTAGTCCAGGCGAACCTTCTCAAATGATCTGATCAACAACGCAAAACTTTCTGACACATTTTCTCACGCATTTTTAAACGCAAAGGCAGAAAATTGGCGAACCTGACTAGTGAAGCGATTTGAAATCGAAATGAATTTTTCCATTTATTGATAAATAAATTACTTATCGAAATATAAGCGATTCGGTTCACGCGTGCGGCATCGGAAATTCGGTTTAAACCGTCGACTTTGACAGTATTTTTTTAAAGTTCTTCTGTCTTTACCGAAAAATGGAAAACGTCTTTCGACTACAAAGTTTCTGAATAGGAACATCTGCCAATTTTATGCGTTTCCGAACAAAAATGAATTAAGAAATATGTCTTAAAGTAGTCAGTTTGTATTTGAGAACAGCCTTAAAAAATACTTTTAGAATAAAATGACGCAACTGCATGTAAATACGATACAGCCTTAAAGTCACTTATAGAAGAGAAAAGCGTGCCTTCCCCGATCCGATGAGGGCGGAGATTTTATTTTCCCCATTTCGTTTTTATTCCTCCAACTCCTCTAATAAAGATGCCTTTGCAGTCTCTCATAATAAAAATGCAATGTAAGTACGTAGTAAGTACATGTGGGCATAAAAAGTCTTAAGATAGTAAGACAGCACCATTACCGTCGTAATATTGGACACAAATAAAAAGTGTTTCCCTGGGTGTACTGCATTACTATAGTTAGTGCTGTTATCTGTGAATCACCTCAACACAGCAGATCCAGAACTTATTTAAAATACTTTTCTTTTGTTTTGCATCCAAGTAGCATCCCAGGGTCAACTAACTTCAATTTAGGTTGCTATAATTCTAAATATTTTGTGATTTTTTGCTATTCAGAAAAGTTTGGAAATTATTTTTTTAAATTAATAAAATTAAATCAATTATAAAAAATTTCTTAAACGTATATAATTATCAATTACATTTATTTTATTAATTAAAAAATTTAAAATTAAAATAAAAAAAAATAATTAAAACCAATAGGCTTTATTTATTAATGTTCTTCAAATATCACGTATGTTTATTATGTTGAAAGAATTCTTAGCTTTGTATACGTGTACTTCACGCCACCTTACAAAACAAACATTCTACTATTTACATATTTAAAAATGAAAAAAAAAATGTAAACTTCAAAGTAAAATATACACTGCCAACAATAAAAGATGAAGAAAAAAAAGGGGGAAAAGGAAAATATACTAAAAAATAACTTCTAAAATAAATGCGTAGTGCATCTTCTTGTGAAATATCTCCCAGTGAGCTAACATATTCCCATTTACAAATTTCAATTAGAAATTTTTTTCGTCGAAACTTCAAAGCAAAAAGTATGCTTTAGAAATAAATTTATGGCATTAAAAAAAAAAAAAAAAAAAAAAAAAATTTGCAAAGTATCGCAAAATATTTAAAAATATCTTTCTCTGTTTTATCTGTTTTCTGTTCGATGAAATACCTTCTTTTAAAGAGTCTTTCAAGTGATTTCGTAATAAGGGCATCGAAGAGAAAAAAATCGGGAATTTTCAGTAGCCCGGGAAATCTGTTCTATATATACATCAAATCCTAAACTGGCACACGATTTTTGAAGCATTTTTTAACGCTTTAAATGTGGGGGTGGGGGGGCTTATAGAATGCAGACGGCAACTAAATTTAAGTATGATGTTAGTCCCTACTAGGCCGGACACAGCGTCACATTTTTGCAACCAATTTTAGCGTCGACGATTTTTGTATACAGATTAGATGATGCAGATAACGAAACTGTCAATCAGCTGTCACACCAGCAGGAAATGTTGTCATAGCAACATCGCACAATCCCCTGCAGTGGGAATTTATTGGCAACCCGGTTACTGGTGGTGCTTCCTAATCGATTTAACATCAGTAATTGGGTTGTCATTTATCTCACATTGCAGAGGTCTGTGCGATATTGCTATGACTTTCGTTATCTGCACCATCTAATCTATGATATATATCGAAATCACCGACGCTGAAATTCGTTGCAAATGATGTGATGCTGTCTCTTGTACTATATAGCATGTTTTCTATTGAAGAGAATGCATGCATAGTATTTGCAAAGGATTCGGATACATTGCCGTCTACGCGCTGTAATTGTTTGAAATGCATTTCAATGACATTGTACTATTTCAAACTCAACTAAATTCATATGAGTTACTAAAATGCAATGTAACACAATATGCTATCTATTGAAAATAATATACGTAGCAATTAATAATTATTTTAAAGGACCACACAAAAAAATTTGGATACATGAAAGGCTATTATTGGTTATTATTTGAAATGCGCTCTAATAATGTTAAAATATCTTAGAACTCACATGAAAAATTTAGAGAATAGAAAAATACAAATGATTCCAATTTGCCTGTCTGTCAATTATAAATCCGGAAAAATCTCAGGAAACTCCCGAAATGGCCAAATGATATTGGAATTGATTTTTGGCAAAAACCCCTTGTTAATAAATATTGACAAGGAAATAGATAGAACAGATTCTTGATCTAACTATGTATTTTAATCAGAAATGATAATATAAATATTTTGTAAAAAACCATAGTCAGAACCAGAACCCGATTGTGACACTTCGGGTCCTGAGAACAAACTTGACAAGGGTCCATGTGCATATATGATATGCACATGGACCTACGAGCAAATTTTGCGTCTATGTGTGTGTGTGTGTGTATATATATATTTGTGCAAATTTTATCTAAAAAACGGCTCTAATGATTTTCACTAAATTTTGTATTTTACCGTTTTTGGGTACTAGAAGACCATCGGGCTGGGTCACATGTTCGAGAAAATTTGATTAGTTGGTCATTTTGGGGTCATTTACGGGTCAAGCTAATTTTATTTAAAACACGGCTCTAACGATTTTGAGTATAAATTTTGTACCCTATCTTTTTCGGGGTACGAGAAGACCAATGGGCTAGATCACATGTTCAGATAATTCGATTACTGGGTCATTTTGGGGTCATTACGCGTCAATGCAAATTTCATCTAAAAAACGGTTCAAACGATTTTTACTAAATTTTGTTTGAGCTAGGTCACATGTTCGAGAAAATTCGATTAGTGGGTCATTTTGGGGTCACTACGGGTCAGTGCAGTTCAATGGGAATGAAGGTTGAAATAGTTACAGTTGTTAAACAGCTCGCAGTAAACAAAGTCGCAAAGTTGGCAAAATTTCGCCAAATTTGACGATATTTGGCGAAGTGTTGGTGACATTTGCGAGATTTGGCAAGAAAATCGACTTTTAAAATTATTGATGCCAAAACACATGCTTGACACCAAATGAAAGAATGTCACCAAATTTGCGTGTTTTTGCCATATTTTGGCGAAATTTGGCGAAAAAACTGTTTTTTAGAATGTGAAGGAATTTTCAGAAAATTTCTAATAGGAAGCGAGCAGAGTTCGGTCTTCCCCACTGGTACTATGTAATAAGGTGAAATAATTTTCGTGCATGTATCTCATATGATTTTTACAAGTTTTTATTTAACTTGCCTTGTCTGTCCGTTCGGCTCGAATCTTACAATCAATTTTAACACACTTCCTGCGAAACAATGACGCATTGTGTGACGCATTGCCGGTGACAATACAATATTCTGTAAAGGAAAAAAAAAAATGAAACTTGCCTCTGCCCCTCTTAGGGGGCAAAACATTTGTCCAATAAGGTACGTAAATGTCACGACGTTCAGAAAAAAGCTGATGTTCTCCGATTGAATTGTAGCATGGTTGGTAAATGTGCTATCTTTCAGTTCCGCGCAACGGCTAAATGGATGCGGGTTCGATCCTCAGGAAAATGTTGATCAGTACGATTTTTCTCTTGCCAAGAAGCTGAATTTAAAATTGCATATCTATTTTTTATTTATTTATTTAACAAACCGATAAAAAAAATCATCGCAATTTATTTTATTTATTTTAAGAAAGGTATTTATTTCAATCAATCATCCTTTAACATTTTATTTTCCTTTTTAGCAGTACATTATAATAAAAGCTTGTCTTTCTAAAAAAAATACTTATAATTTATAAAAGGTTATCACAATTAGACGTTTTTAATGACATTAACAATTTTTATTTTACCGGAGTAAATGCATTTTAGGTCGCATACTTAGTAAGATTTTAAAAACGATAAGATTACACAGTACCGCTGAGGCTGAATTGGCTTGCAAAAGAGGTTGAAGAAAAATAAAAAGAAAGATTTTCATGATCTAGTGTTCACATCTTGCTGTAGTAGAATAAAACAATGTAAATAATAAAACTATACTACAACAGTTTTTTAAAACGTTTTCCTTACATATTTTGTACCCACTACTAAATTTGGAGGCCCTGGCCTGCTCACAGAGGCGTCATTTAGGGTGTGCAGGGTGGGGCAATTGTCCCTCTACTTATCATTCTCTCTTTTTATCATTATCTATTTCTTTACTGAATTTTTATTAGTTGAATGTTTTCATTTGTTCCCTTCTATCTGTCCATAAAAATTGTTTGTGAATTATGCTTAAGTGGCTAGTATACTAAACTTCATACCTATTCTATATATACATAAACTTTGTACCAGGTATTATTCACATGTGTTGTATACAAGGCATCAAAAGAAAGATGATCACAACTTTAAGAAAAATACTAGCAGAAAAAAAGGGATGCATTGGTTGACGGGAGTATTTATTTGCAAATTTTCCCTTTGCTTATCTAATATGTCATAAGATGGTTAAAAGAAATATGCCCCCTATTGGTCATCATAAATGATTTTAACTTGCCTCGATAAAAGGGAAAAAAACCTGAATAAAGAATTTCCCTTGAAAACAATGGACTAATAAGTTGTTTTAATAACATTTTAATCATTAGTTTTCTGATGATGTAGGTAGATTTTTTTTTTTTTTTTTTTTTTTTTTTGTGTGTGTGTGTGTGTGTGTGTGTGTGTGTGGAGGGTGTGGGGGACGAGACATGGGGAGCAGAGAGGGGAAGGAGAGAACAACTCCCTTTCTAAATCTTTAAAAATGCTTTTGCCCAAAAGGAATATTGGTCACTTTTGACCAGTTTTAATCATTTCGCACGCTCAAAATGAAAATTCTGATCACTGCCGTGAGGGAAGGGGGGGGGGGATAAATGGAAGGCCTGGATTAGCTTCCCTGCATGTCTTTTTGGCCTGTTATTGTCAGGTTTTAAATGTCAGAAATAAAATCTAGAGTGATGGAAATTATTATAATTAGTAACAATATTATGCCAGAAAGTACATCAGCAACTATTTTTAGTAAAAATCAAAATGCCGAAATGACATCAAGGCAGTGTAACAATTTCCCTTAAAAAACATCTTAAAACGAACATACTAAATAAATAAAACCAGTATCTGTCTTTAAAAATTTGCATGTTCAGGTTGATCTGTCTGCTGGCATTATGATCTGGCTTACCGCCAGGTTTTGGTCAGGGATTAGCATTCGTTAAGGGTATATGGAGTATGATTCTCTATAGGTATTAGTTAGGGATTAGATTTTTTAGCATTGTGGACAATAGTTTCTTTCTACTGATGTGATGATGTTTGATAACATAGAATATCATCCCAATCCCAAGCAGTCATCTATATAGGCATCAAGGCTCGCAGCGTTCCCAATTTTTCTAAATTTCTTACCATTATTTCTAATCAAAAGTTTTCATAGTAGATACCTTTAACATCTGCAATAGAAGGATATACATACCATAGAGATATCGTTTTTTAAATAGTGGTAGTAATGTGAGAAAATTTTAGGAACGCTGCGAGCCCTGATAGGTCTATCAGTAAAAGTAATTTCCATTACACGGAGTAAACAGATAAATAAAATAAAAAAACAGTACGCACTTTTCTTTGGATTAACATGATTTGAAAGCAATGCAAGTAAAAATTTCATGAGAATTTTCCATAAAAAGCAAATATGTTTACAAAAAAAAAAAAAAAAAAAAAAAAAAGCCGGAAGGAAATATACATAACGTAACGAAATTTAACACTATATGCAAAACTACCAGAAGAATACCATTGTTATGAAAGTATTTGATTCATCTATTACCATTGGGATGTTTTAGGATCAATGCTAAATACCTCACTATATCATCGGTAAATAAGCAATAATAGTTTTGTGAATTGATACCATATTTAAACGCTATTACTGAAAAATAATATAGTCATAAGAAACTAAATAACGTAAACGAGTGAAGTTAGTAAAAAAATATGATGCTAAATTAACATAGCGGCATGTCTACATAAAAAAAATCCGGTTTTTAATAAGGATGAATTTATTTCGTGAAATACACCACCGAATAATAATCACGATAGTTTTCATATTCCTTTAATTTAGAGAAAGAATGAGATCAACCGTACACGTTTCAATGAAAATAGCTTGCAATATTTGCAATTCATAGCGTCCATAGTGCATATATTATGGATACATTATAATTTATCTAGTATAATACACCTATATAGATAAGTTTTACAAATACAGTTTTCCTATAACAGTAAAACGTAATGAGTATTGATAATGTGCAATACACAAAAATAAAAACTGCAATAATAATCGTTACAAAAGCAAAAACTGCCTTATTTGCAAGTAGAAATATCACAATATAGATCGTGATAATCTACAGATATATTTTTAACCGTTTGCATTTCAAAAACCGCTTTGCATACACATTTTGAATTTTATAATTTGTAATATACTGGCTGTGTATCACGCGATTTCCACGGACATTAGTAGCCATATTACACAATTTTTGAGGCGAATTTATTTAAAAAAATTCCAGAGTCAGGGGAGGGGGGGTTAAAATGCATATTATAACTGTTCAATGATAATATACTACAAATTTCAAATACAGGGTGATTTGAAATATGTAATAAAAGAAATACATATTGGTCCAAAGAAATTTGATTAAATACACACACACACACCCTAAACTCAAAATTTCGTAATCAATGAAAACAGAACGAGGAATTGTTAATTACAGAATGTATCGTGTTAATCTGCATATGTACTTTTAACCCTTTACACTTGAAAAATCGTCATGTTTTGAACTTATTTATAAGAGATGATTTCTAATATTATAAGTGCAAAATTTCACAATATATGACCGTTAGAAAGAGAAATCGTCGATCACAAAATAGATCATTGTAATCTAACATTTATATTTTGTAATGCTTTGCTCTTGAAATACCGCCCTACGTATACTTTTGCACATTTTATAATATTTATGTTAAGCAGGTCAAAGTTTCATAGTCAATTATAACAGAAAGAGAAATCATATATATCCCAAAATCGCTCTTATATTACGTTACACTTATTGCAAGTTCAAAATTGCATAGTCAATGATCGAAGAAAGAGAATTTTTTTAAAATCTCAAATTAAGATAGCAGTAATCTGCACACATGTTTAACCCTTTGAACCTCAAATATTATAAATTTGCCAAACAAATATTGTAACACTTTTCCAAATAAGCTTTAAAAAAAAAAAAGTAATGTGAAAATGCTTGAAAAAAATATGATTACATATCAACGAGATATTCTGCGGTTTTGACTATCATATATATTTATAATAATCATAACAGAATTGCAAAAATTATAAATCCTGATACATAAAACTCTCCTCAAAAGTTTTCTTTAATCCGATTATATAATCCTGAAAAAGAAACGCTACATAATTTTTATCCACACACGAAGTTTTATATATTCTAAATCATACTTATTGTTAAACTGCGCTGGGGAGGGGGGGGGGGAATCTAAAAAAGCAAATTATCAATCTTCAGTAAACAGGACCCTGATCATCAAAATTTTGGGCCCTAATTGTAGATGTTGACGTTTTTACAAAGAATATATATACAGCAGTCTTCGGTATAGCGTCGCTTGTTTATAACGTCAGTCTGTAATATCCCTTTAAAATTGATGGGGGAAATTTTCGGAACGGAAAAAAAAAAAAATCTCTTTTTTAAAGCTAGGTGAATTAATTTTTATATGTTCAACCATTCTTTCTAAATTATCTCTTCTGTCTTTCCGGACTGAATGACTAGACAGATAATCAGAAAAGTCAATAAACTCGAAACCGCATGATCATAAGTATTCGGTCATAAAGGGTTATAACGTCGAAATCCTGTAGTCCCAAACTAATGAAATATCAGTTTAGTGTAACTCCGCTTCGAGGATTGACTGTACACGAGACTGTATATGAGCATGAATATACTACTATGTTATTATCTAACGTAGAAATGTAAGTGGGGGGGGGGAGTTTAAAAAGACTACAAGTAAAAGACATTGTGCACACAAGTTGCATTATCATTATTAGCATTAAAATTTCTAAATAAAAAATTAATTTTTTAGAGTGAAATATGATATAAAATAAACATGAATTAATACTATACAAGACTGAAAAACGTATATACACGCAATAATAATAATAATAATAATAATAATAATAATTCTAAAGATGGTAATAAAATTAAAACACTTATCTAAAACTTAAGGTATTATATAAAAAGAATGAATATTAATATAAATGCTGGACAATTACACCATGAAATATTACAACATTAAAGAAGTGAGTATAAAACATCACAAATTTTACTGAATGGTGTATACAAATTAAAAATTTTATACATACATTAATATTAAAAATGCTTCTGCATCGTTTCTACTTGTGGTTGGTTGGTGCGATGGTTGAATGTTACCCTTGTTAATTTTTTAATTTGTGGACGGCAATAATAATGTGGCAACAGACGGATTGTTTTTCACATTTGAAAACTTTAGAAGCAATATAAAAAAAATTCCTGAAGATGACCATAGAAGTGGTTGAAACGTCGATATTTTTAATATTAATGTATGTATAAAATTTTAAATTTGTATACACCATTCAGTAAAATTTGTGATGTTTTATACTCACTTCTTTAATATTGTAAAAAGAATGAAGTTAGAAATGATCTAGACGCCTGAATGAAAAAATAGAAATTTCAGTGTGCAAAAGGAATATGATTACACTTACATTCATAAAATAGTAGTCTGTTTAAAACATCAAAATATATGCACATACCATTCATATTAAATGTAAATTGTTCTATTTAATGTCCCACTGTAAGGAAGAGATTTTTAGGGAAATCCTGCCAATGCAGACATTTTTTCGATGATATAGTTATTCTAGGAAAGTTAGATTTTTACTAGTGATTCTTACATCGTGCAAAATATAATCATCCAAACTAAAGACAGCTGCATCCATCTCAGCTATGATAGGATCTTGATGCATCTGCATGTCCCTTTGGCAAAATAGATAAACGTATTAAATTAATTAATGGTCGCGGCTTCAATAAAAGGAACTTACAATGTCATTCGCATGACTTTAATTTTGTACAAATTCTTATTTCATTAACACTAAGAACAACCGGAAATATTAATCAAGTCATATAAAAATACTTCAAAGCAGAATTTTTATTTAATACGATTTAACTTAAATTATTTAATTTATTTCTGTGTGGTATATTTGACTTATTTTAAGAAGAAATTCGTGGTTCGAATCGAAATATATTCCACGGTCAAATTGACCGCTATGTGGCCGTTCTAGTTCTAGTGTTAAGGGATTATGGAATTTTTTTTCTCTGGAAAAAGAAGTACATTTTAGGAAGTTGTTTAGCGTTTGGAAATGAGGTTTCTGATATAAGTCTTTGCATAAGAATATATATACATTAAATGTTCAAAAAACATGCATTTACTATTTTTTTATTGAAAAATGCACCTTTTGGACTCACTTTTACTCAATGTTGTGCGTACTAATAGCATTCCACTGTGCCCAATATTTCTCTGAGTGGTTTCGTTTAAAACCAAAGAAACGAAAAGCAAATTAAAATATGTATAACTATCTAGTCCTTGACCGATGCTTCTTGGAAATTTTGCATTTTTAACAAAATGGCTGAGTATCAACCTTAATGTATCAGTTTTCAACAAAAAAATGTAATTTGTTTTGTTTATAAAAAACGAACGAATTAAAAATTAAAGAAGAAAAGAAAATCATACATCAAGGATAGATTATGAAACACTTTCCAACGCATTCATAGTAGTATATCAAAACTTCACCGTTTAATAAGATGAAAGATGATATCAAAGTAAATAACTTGGGAAAACGCATAACACATTTGAAAACCCATACTTCAGCAATTATCATCAACTAGGGCATCCAACCCGGGCTTCCCAGGATAGAGAATATATGTGAAAACCATTTTTTATTTTTTGTTATTGAAAACTAATAGATTTTTTACATGTGATAATTTTTCTTAGATTTCCCGTTAACAACACCAAAGAAACCACTAAAAATTTCGTTATCTACAGCAGTTTTTTTTTATTCTGATAATTTTAGCAGTTTTAAGCGTTTATTTCAATTACATGTCTGTTAAATCTGTGTTTTATTTATACTATTTCATTTACTCCTTAATGAAGTTTTAATTTCGTTATTGAATATTAACTGGAGACAAATGCTGAAATTTTTATATTGTTTAAAGTGTAAACAGATTAATATTTTGTAATCGTCTGCAAGCGATAGATATAGATTTAAAAAAAAATCATGCTTGAAATTTAATTTAAATGCTATAATAAATCAGTCAATTAAGATACAGTTTTCAAACAAATTGCATTTGAAAGTAGATTTTTTCCCCTATATAACGGTGTAAAAATTAAATATGCGCGATGTTTAGAAATTTTAAAAAATGCAGTAGCGAAAATCGCAAAACCGAAAGTTTATCGTCAAGTGTTGCCATTTGCAAAATGACGTCAGCGTTACGCATGGACACGTTTGTCCTTTATAATATAGATAGATAGATAGATAGATAGTCGGAAAAGTATTCATATTCTTTTGTGAAGCCCTGCATATGGATATAATCTACAAATTTGTATATATACTACAAAATTAATATGCTAAAATTTAGTTCAGTTAGGAAACGCTTAACATAGTTGAAAATCCCTCTTCAACAAATTCCGTCAATAAAAGGAAATGTACTCGAATTCTTTTGGGCAGCCCTGTATGTAATCTATTGAATTTATTACACATCGAGCGATATGCAAAATATTAGTTAAATTTAAAAACGCACTTAAAGCAATTATCGCTCATAGATAGAACTGTAATCGAATTCTTCTGTGAGTCCCTGTAAATGAACGATAAATGCTATGCACACCGTATTCTACAGTAAGCATCTTGCAGTGCACCTCAGGACTGTATATCAATTAAAAAAAGTTTTAAATAGTGCAACATCATTAAAATACATTGCAAACGATTTTCCTTACAGACCATAATGTAACGGAATTCTTTTGAGTGTCCCTGTAAACAAACTATAAATTCTACACATTTCATTTTCAATACCAGACATTCCATAGTAAACCTCAATAACATATATCAATTACATATGGTAATCCGAGTATATTTGCATCAGCTAGAGCACAGCCAGACAAATCGAATTCATAAACACTTTTCAATTATTTCAACTATGTTGGAAAGTGCTAGTATAAAGCATCGGTCAAGGACTAGGGAAATGTGTGCATGCTTTCATTAATTTTTTTTTTTTAAGTGTGCATCAGGCATAGATTGTGAAACACTTTCCAACACTAATAGAATATTATTAAGAAATTTAATTTTTTAATGTAATGAAATCGATCATAATTCATTCTGTAACCGAATTCTTTTGTTCGTATCTGTAAACGAGCTATAAATGCTATTTATTCATACTCCTGAGAAAGCATGTTTTGGTCCACCTCAGTGATGCATATCAATTTCATCATGTTCGAAATATTGTAACATCAGTAACATCAAGGCATTGGATCAGTGGATAATCGGAAACAATCTTTTCCCTTAGACCATAATATAACGGAATTCTTTTGTGTGTTCTTGTAAATGAAATATAAATGCCACACATTTTATTTTCAATACCGAACATTCTATAGGAAACATCAGTAACATATAAAAATTACATGGCAATCCGAGTATATTTACGAGAGTTAGAACACGGACAGATAGGCAGACAAGACGAATTAATAAACACTTTTCAACTACGTTGGAAAGCCTTAAAAAGGAAAGAAAATTGGTTTATCCGATGCTGAGATATTATAAGTGTCGACTAAAAAAACATCGTTTCAAGAGAATCATGTTTTAAATTTTGAAGCAAGCACCGCTTGGTGTCGTGCACTGTGCTACAACAATCGCTAAATCTTCTAAACGTTTGTTTAAAAAAATAAATAAAAAGGTTTCTAGAAAACATTTTTTGAATGCCAGACATCCAAAAAACCTATAAAAATTAAAGGGCCTTTTATTTTTAAGCAAAAAAACTCTCATAACCCCTTAAGAAGACGAGATGGGCTTTGAAATAAAATCGAAAAAATCGACCAAAAGTGCGATTTTTATTTATCTGTTAAAAATTTTTGTTAAAATTCAACAAAATATCAATATAGTCTCAAATACTTGACAGAAAATTTGTTTCCATGTTTTTCAAGTATGAAAACAACGTATCATACAGCATTTTAGCTGCATCTTTCTTATAATAAAATTTTCACAGTCATAATCTTTAAAATGCTCGATCCGTTTTATTTTTTGTTTAAAATTGTCAATATCGTCGATCAGCACCATATACATACTACAACAAATCTGTGAGTCAGTTTTGAAATGTTGCTTTATTAAGGTTCTTATAGATTACTCCAAAATGTATACTAAACATGCGATTTTTTAGTGAAAGTTCAATTTCGCGCCAGAATAAAGATATCTTCACTATGAATTGTGGATAAATGAATCTCCTCTGACAGTCCTGTATCACATTCGTAGTTTTATTATTATTACTATTATTATTATTTTGCATTTTCCTTCTCTCGTTTAATACTTTTTTATCTTTTGTTTCTGTGTTGTTTTTTAACGGTTATATATATATTAACTTAATAGTATTCTGTATACACTTTATAATTATCTTTCTTTAAATTGACGATTTGGTTAGATCTGTTACAAGAACTTGTTTGATTTATTTTGAATTCAAAAGTATTATAATTATGTATATATCTATACATATTTGAATTATATATATATATATATATGTATATACATTTTATATATTATATATATTATATATATATTTATAATACAATACAAAATTGTTAATCCAAGTATATAGAATTCACAATTTGAAAAAAGAAATAAAAGCATGTGGAAAAAGAAATCCTAGGAATATATATACCAGCAATACATATCGTAATAAATATAACATAAACAATTACACATTCGTGTTAATAGCGTTAAAATTCAGCAGTGAAACACACAAATAAAAATAAGAGCATATATTTTCCCTTGAGTTTTGACGCTATCTATTTCTTTGATTTTGACACATGTGATTTTATTCTAACTAACTATATATATATATATATATATATATATATATATATATTAACTGTCTACTGGATCGAAAAACGAAAGTACAAGTTTTAAAATAAAGTTCTTTTTAAGTAATAAAGTACAAAAATGGGAAAAAAAATGTTTTGAAATTTGGACCTCATGGAGCATTTTAAATTTAAAAAAAAAAAACTAATTAATGGTTTAAAAAAAATAAATATCAATTACTTTTCAAATCCAAGGTACAGATTACTTCTTTGAACAAGTTCTTGTTGGAATGGAATGACATAAAAAAAAGGGGGGATAAATAACTTTTAAAGTCCCCTATCTCTCTTAAATACTTTATTAATTTTTAAATGAATTTTAAAATCAAATCAGATAATGAAACAAAAAATCATTTCTTCAAAAACTGCTACTTTGTTTGGCTAGTAGCTTAATTGTATCTATTAAGTATCTAATTTGTATGTATTATTTGTATCTAAATTGTATCTATAAATTGTAGCTACATATATCATATTACGAATTATATAAAATCTATGGCGTTCATGAGAATGTAACATTAATGTGATAATTTTTAGATGAATCATGAAACCATAATAATAGGGTGTCTCAAAAACACCTGTGTCTACATTGGGACATAAAATTACAATAAATCCTCTGTAAACGCGACCTGTCTACAACGGAATCCTGTTTTAAGCTTTAAAAAATTACAGTCCCTACAGAAGGAATACCATAAAAAATTACTTGTAA
Source organism: Maratus michaelseni (assembly GCA_963931845.1). Lineage (NCBI taxonomy): Eukaryota > Metazoa > Arthropoda > Arachnida > Araneae > Salticidae > Maratus > Maratus michaelseni. The sequence goes on along the minus strand of OZ007591.1, from coordinate 156,865,922 downwards.
GACGAAAAGCTGTCTAAAACGGAAGTTTTATCGGATAATTTTTCGTTTTAGTAGGTTGTACTGTACTACATAAACACAACAATGTTATACAATAAAATCTGTGAAAGACGAATCGCTAGCAACCAAAACAAATTCCGTTTTGTTATAGGTTTCCGATTGAACAGTTATAATTGTATAAGTATTTCTTCTGTAGGGAATATGAATTCTTATATTTTTAATATGTTTAAGACAGGATTCCGTTATAAACAAGTTCTGCTTCCTCAGGTTTTACTAAACAAAGTTAAATAAAATCTGTGAAAACAGAATCGATACGGATCATTCCGTCTTAGGCAAGTTTCCGACTGAGCAAATAGAATTGTTAAGGTATTCCTTTGGGCGGAATCATACAGATTTACCGTTATAGACAGTTTCTGTTTTCACATGTTTTACTGTATTAAGTTCCATTCGATGCCTACTAGCAAATATCATGACACTAAAAAAAAAAATAATAATAACTGTGCATAATGAAAAATCGGGCTTTTCGTGTCCCGCGCAGTCGTTCCTCGGGACGGGTCTTGGAACTCCTGAAAATCGGAACACCCCGCTTAAATTGGGATACCTAGTAACCCTAGTCGCAATGCACTTTTATTTAGTCAAAAATACAGGGCTTCTCACTCCAATCCGAACCCGAGTGTTTATTCATAACTTTAAAAATGATTAAAATATTTTAACGAAATGTCCAGAGGACTTTGTATAAAATGTAAACATATATTAATTGGTATAAATGTCAAATATCCGCATGCAAATAAAGTGATAAACTAGATGTACCATGTTTCAAAATATAGTTCACATTGCATACTGCACCACGGATCGAATTACTACACTGCAAATAGTTATACACTTTTTAGAACACTTATTTTGTCACCTTTTTAGTACACTTTGAAGCGCACTTTTTGGAACACTTTTTAGAATACTTCTGAGAACACTTCTTTTCTTCAGAACACTTTCTAAGCACACTTTTTGAAAGAAATGATTTTACGTGTGTGCCCAAATGTGTTCCCAATATGTTCTCAAATGTATTCCCAAGTTTATAGATGTAACAAATATCCTCACCAGAACACTTTCGGTACACTTTCGGAACACTTTCTTTATAGCGGGGCATATTCGGAACACATTTCAGTACACATTAAGATAACTGGAACACTTTTTTTTAATCAAAGTGTTCCAACTGTGTTCCCAATGTGTGCTGGGAATTTGAAGTGTATGTTCTTCCAGTCCATTTCACAATTTTATCGCATTTTACACAAAACAAAGTAAGCCTGTTAAAAATTTCGTTAAAGTACCTTTATTATTGTTAAAGCTATGAACAAAAATCCGGATTTGGATTGGAATAAGATGCTTTGTATTTTTGACAGAATAAATGGATTGCGACCCTATATAAAATCTGTTTGTTGTAGTGTTAGTCTTAACTCCCTTCAAAGTTTGCACCTATATTTTTGAGAGACACTTTGCATAAAAATTCGCTCTTCTTATAGTTCAGAAAATAAGTACACAACAACGAACATTAATTATTCATTTGTTTTCTTTAATAATACATAAATATGAAAAGAGGAAAGAGAAAAGGCAATAAACTTTAATGTACAAAAACTAAGTTTTGAAAATGTAAATTAAAAAACTCAACGTAATTCATCGTATTTTAGGAATTGAAATAATAAAGCAATGTGTAGGTGAGTTAGTAGGTCAAGTTTGTTGTAATTAGCGAGACTTTGGTGTTTATGAAAAATATTTCTATGAAAAACGGCAACATTAATAAACTTTTGCATTAAACATTATATCTGGTTTATAAATGTAAACTCAGCTGTAAATGTTTTTTTTTTAATAAGCAGTCTTAGATACCCCTTTTGTTGGATATAATATTGCTAATGGGCCATAATCCAAAATATGCAATACCCAGCACATCGTATCGGTAGATAATTTGAATTTTGATTTGAATTTCGTGCACTGACCTAATTTAATGCCAAGAAAACTAATTCAAGCACAAACTCCATCTCTTCTATAAGTAAATGAAACAACGTTCTGAGCGCCAAAAGATTTACCAAAGTATTGCATAGTAGTTTCGGCAGCAACTCAGAATATCATCATCAAAGCACTGCACTGATGACGGTACGTTAAATACTATACCGAAACTAGTATGGTATACTCGGTACATATTTTGGCTCTAAAACCGTTATTTTATTTATTTATACTGTAAAATGGCAAGCCTCATCGCAATTTTCAAGATATTTTCTCGTCTGATTGGATTATTTCTAAATTCTTTTCTTTAATATCGTTAAAGCTATTTAAGTTTTATGAACATAAGCTGCCAAACCTTCCAATTTTTTAATAGCACTACTCTTCAATATAAATATTTTCTTTATATAAAGACCCAAATTTGCGACTGATAAAACGGTCTTCAAAGGTTACAGTTGTCCAGCATGACCATTTTGCAGGTGGTTTCATTCATGAAATTCCCATTTAAACGGAACATCACACTGATACCAGCATCTTTTGACATTTAAAATAGATTAACCAATGAAGCCGCGCCAAAATCTATAATACATATTAGAGACAGAATTTTTACCAGTGTTCTCACGAGTTTTTCCGATTTATATTTCGTAAATTCAAAATTACAGTCAAGGCTTTTTTTCACTGAACATTGCAACCTAAGGAAACTAGTCTAAATTTAACTTTTATTGCACAAAGACACTTTTCTAAAATAAATAAATAAAAGTAATTTTCAGCATAAATGGAAATAGCAGTCGCCTTGAAGTTGCATTCCAAATAAGACCTACAATTTAACATTTAATACATGCACCACCTTAACCATTCAGTTCTTGAACATTTTTATTCCATAGGTAAGATTAATTTTGAGAATTAATGCTAAAGCTATTCTTAACTTTTTCATACACAATACATAAATAGAATTTTTGTAGCAGTATACAATTGAATTCATTAGTTAGATTGAGTTTACCAACCCTATAGTTCTAGTATGGGACTGGGACTGTAAACATATCAAATAGTTGATACATTAACAATCACACACAGTAAAGCCTCTTTAATTCGCCTCTTTTTCTTTTAGCCATCATTATCAGCTATAAATCGGGTTTTATTTCTGCGGTCTCAAAACGTTTCGTTAAACAGGGCATATCTGCACAGATGGCCAGAACGCTAAGAGATGATATTAATGCATATCAAAACGAACAATATTTGTATGGGAAACGATGACCGTAATCCCCTTACTCAATTAAAAATACAAGTGGCCCGATTATGACAAACCAGGGCCCCGGGAAAAGATAAATCTGGGGCCCCACACCATTACCAATCACAATTAGGATTGTCGGAAGAGGGGCGCAAAACTCATCCTAACATGATGTGGGAACAGCAATGTGTATAATGCATGAGATTTCTTTTTTTTACTTTGAGATCTATTAAAAATTCTTGGTATAGGCATTGCACACCGTTTTCATAGGATTGACCAATCGATTGAACACAGCCTGCTTGAACTGCCTATAAACGTCACGTGCACTTATCGGCTTGTTGACGATTTTGAGATATGATATTACCAAATTCATGTTAGAAGTTACGGTTATTTGGCGATAGAAACGTCTCTTTATTCTGCTAAAAGTTATAACAACTATACCTACCAATCAAAAAATGTAATCTCACTGTTAGGCGTGTAGTCTTGGTAGCCGACTAATGGAAACTTAATTTCTGGCATACCAGACAGTAACTGTGAAAAATGGAAACTATTTTGAATGAAGTTTAGTAATTATTTTTAAGGAAATTCTTAATTATTGAAATTGAAAATTTTCAGTGTTAAAATTTTGATAAAAATAAACGAAGAATGTTTCACTATTTAATATTTATAAAATTGAGGGCACCTTGCAATCCAGTGGTCCTGCACAGAGTCCCGATTTGTCCATGGGACAACATGGGCTTGAATACAAAGATGTCTCACACCAAATTGAATTCGGATTTCCATCCCATACCTGCAAAATAATAAAGATATTTTGCCAAAATCTTCAGCAGAATAACTTCCATTTCTGAGAAATGTAATGAGTCAAGGGAAATACTGGAATTACACTGTAATTCGCATAGTGACACCGTATGCACCGCTTGAATTTTGAAGCGTCTAAGCTCAGTATTGTTTGAATGTGAATGATGATGGCCATTTCTTAGCGATTTCATCATATTTCACAGAAAACAAAGAGTAATAAGTCTGTTGAAGTTTCGGTAAAACATCTTCATCATTGTATACACTGCAAAAAAAAAAAAAAATGTTGATTTTACGGTATAATACTGGCAGCTGGAATGCTAGTATTATACCGTAAAATCAACAATTTTTCTTTTTTTTTTAGCAGTGTAGTTATAAGTGAAAACTTAAGTCCGTCTTGGTGTGAGACACCGTGTATTTTTTATTATATAAGTGGAAGACTATGGTTTGCTAAACAACAACAAAAAATATTTACTTTGACGTGCATTGTTACCCCTCAATGTCCTCTACAATTCTAATCACCAGTTCAGTTACATCCTGTTAAACTAGCATTAAAACATTTCTTTATTACGTCACGTATAGGACTTTCTATAATCTTTATTTCAGATGTCGTTGTGAAAATACCTGGTGTGTCTGAGAAAAGTTAATAATTGTTGCATTTCCAAAAATTGCGATTTTTTTCTTCTAAAAAAGACTGATGAAGTTAAAACTATAAAAACTTGTGCTCTGCATGCACCTAATTTAACTTCAGCGGCATGGTACAGAGTCAAAAAAGAAACAGTACAGTTTTGTACAGTACAGTTTTTGACCTTTCAGACCTTTCAATTCCAAAAAAAATTTCGCTGCACAAACAGAAATTGGAACTATCGATGTTACTTTATGGGATAAATCGTTGACAATTTTCCTTGAAGAGCATTAAGTGCATTTCGACGCAGATTTATCTACGATAAAGGTAAAGTACATTCTATATGAATGAACTGCATCTAAAGAAGTAGACAATGAAAGCTGTAGCGAGAACACTATATTGTTCTCGCTACAGTATACTCAAGAATTTGTCTCATCTTCGAATTTTAATCGAGCTTATTAAAGTCGTGTATTGGATGTTCTCAAAAATATTTTATTGGTCAAAATATGGATTAAAAGATATTTCAACATGTAGATAGTATATAATATATGTGGGGGTTACAACGACAGTGGAGTTTTGTGAACTTGTCGTATTGCCGTTGCATTAAGTGGTCCAACCTGTTTTGTGCTCTAGCGACTCCTTAAGTGAACTATGACTTATTTTGACTGTCGCATTGAAAAGAAACTAATACATGTTCAGCAAAAATATGGTTACCTAAATTTTTCAAATTTTTGACTTGCTCTACTGGCATTTTAATCCCCTCATATGTACGTTACCAACTGCCATCAGTCGATGCTTTTTTTGTTATTTCTTGTGCTTTTTTGTCTATCAGTCTCTTCGGTTACGCATAAAAGTGTTTTATTAGAGAAGTATAACGAAATGAAGACGGATGATGGTAGAATGTGCTGCACATATTTTTACAATTAATAGTAAGATGTTAAAAATCGAATAAAATGAATAATTGATGAGTATTTCTAAATGAATAAAACACAAGGAAAATTCAGCATGAAAATAAATTGTTCATAAAAGATATACAGGGTATTCTGCCAAGACCACATAAACTATGTAGAATAAGAATTAGATCGCGTTTCTGAAAACGGAGAATATATGTGAACATATATATATATAATTATAATATCTTTGAATTTCAAAAAACATATCAAGTTCTTGTAACATTCTAATTAAATCTCCTAAGATATAATTAGTAATAAAGTGTAGACAGAATACCACATAGTTAATAAATTAACAAGTGCAATCATAATTTTACCATAGCATTTGCTTCAATGGTAATTGGCCAAAAATACTGAAAATATGAAGAATATTTAAAAAGGGAGAGAGACAGAAAAAAAAATTATATAATAAACCATAAAATGTTAATAATTTGAAGTTGATATCAAGTGAATACAAATGGATTTTGAAATGAAATATGAACTAAATATAATGGAAAATTGGATAACAAGAGATTTAAATTAGAATTGGATATGAAAAAACACGTGTAGATATAATCATCAGCCTGGATGTATCCACACGTGTTTTAAAAATAATACAGTATTTCATAAATATACTGGCATTTATGCTAAGATCAGTATATTCATCCAGATTATACTGTATTATTACCAGAAAACAATTGGAAATAGTAAAATTGGAAATAAAAAACTTGTAAAGAATAGATAAAATATTTTACTCACAATAATTATCCAAAATTCTGTGAACATCACAAGACATTTTATAGACTTTTTATAACTGATCATTAGTATCACTTAATATAAAGGTGATCGGCTAAACGCACATTCACCATGACCATATAAAGTGTAAACAATGTTCAACCAGCTTAATAATAGTCCTTATATATGTTTTAATTGTATTATTTGCTATATCATTTGCTATATTTTATCGCACATTAAAACAAAATAAATTATTACATAACATGTTTATATTTATATAATGTAATAAATGTTATTTAAAAGAGCTGATAATTGAATTTATCAAAAAAAAAATAGGATAACCATATAGTTTTGCTTGATTTCGTATAAATCTAATATTTTTGTTTTTATTTATATCTGAGCATAGATATTTTATACGATGAAGGTAATTGATAATTATATTTTTATAAACTGATTTATGTAAACATGAAGCAAAATTGGTAAAAATATTTATTTTAAATGGAAAGTCAAATCTTTTATCATAAATATCAAATATTAATTTATAATTATCATTAATATTAATTTTTAAGTCAAGAAAATTTATATTATTATTAATCAAATCATTTTCGCTTAATGTAAGCTGATTAGGATAAAAATTGAGTGGTGATGTGCAATTTTTATCATTGAAATAAAAAATGATAATGTCATCAATATAGCGATAAAATACATAATCATTATTCGGACCAATATTTCTTTCATAATAATATAAGTAAAGGTTAGAATATTCTTTTCAATAATTATCTAGTAGAAATTATTGATTTTCATATGATACCATAATTAAGCCTATTTGGCTCATAAATCACTTTGATTAGCTTCTATACATATATATATATATATACTTAATCTTATTATACTTTTTTTTTTGCCAGAGCTCCCTAAGCAAGACAATTTTTAAACATATCAACATAAAAGTCAATATAAAAATCAATATAAAAAAATTCCCAGTTAAGAAATATTAAATATTCAAAATTAAGTTTCAACCAGCATTTTTAAAAGTAGAGAAAACAAAACTGTTCTTTCTCCTTCTTCTATTTTTTTTTCTTTGCCAGGGGGGCTTGCCTAAACCACCCGTTTGAGATACATTTTAAGCACGTGAACGAAAAAAAAAGAAATAAAGAGAACTAAAAATTGTCTTCCACGGGAAATATTCCTTCTCCTTTCTCTTAATGTTTAGTTACTTTACTTCCTTTAGGAAGATTAAATTGTACTTTTTCTTCCAAAATCATCAGAATAAAAGAAAATTTGGTTACTTAAATTCCAAAATTCAGACCCCCCCCCCCCCCCACCCTGCTCTACAACTATACTAGATATTAATCTTCCTAATACTAGATTTTAATTTTTGATAAACGTTCTTAGTTTTGCATGATTGGAAAAAGAAATTAAATTCTATTAAATGTAGCTTCTTCGCAAGATATGTCTATTTAATTTAATTTATTAAGTTTAAATTATTATTATTTTTTCTGGTTCGAAAGATGAAAAACTTCAAAACAAATAAAAATGGGGTCAAAAAACACCCCAATAGTACTAAGAGGGTTGAAAAAGAAAACAGAAAAAACACGTGGTATCGAAATTTAAAATAAATTCCAATAGTTTTTGTACTATAGTTTTTCGCTTTAACAACGACAGTGGTTTAGAAAATTATCCTATATTAGCGACTAAAATAACCAATAAAATATGGCATACATTTTCAAGATTCTCAAAAATTTGTAATACAGGCAGTTGCATACTTTATTTAGCTATTATTTGCATAAAAATCCCCAAACGAATGAGATCGAACTATTCGAAAAATCTCTAGTAGTAACTAGTAGAAATCGGGTTTTTGGAGTAGCTCTCAGAAACCCGATTTTAGCAATATTGGTTTGAGGTAATATAAAAAAATAAAATAAAACGTTGCATTTAATTATAAAAGTTGTAATTAGTAGAAAATTATTTGCAATATCAGATCAATTTTCTAATTTTTACATTAAAATCTGCCGATAAAAATGCATTGTTTATCATAATGAATTCAAAAACTATGCAGTTTGTCATACATATAGCACACTGGAAAAAATCATTTCAACTATAATTTTTGCAGCAAATTGTTCAATGTATTTATAAATAACAGTAGAGTTATAGATAGATTTATAAACCGTACTTATAGATAACGATTACTGAGCCTTATCATGAGGCGTTCTCATTGATCAGCATAAATTTATTCAATTATCATGTTCTAATGAATGATAGAAACACGATTATTTTACGGAATTCGTTCCGTCAATTATTAAAAATATATGTCATTCGACAATTTATCATGGATCTGGTAAAGTAACCGTGATTTTATCTATAATCCTGATCAACGAGAGTGCTTCATAATACAGTTAAGTAACCGTTATCTATAAATACAATTGAATGATTGGACAGTTTGTTGCAGAAATTACAGATGAAATTTTTACAGCGCAATATCTGCTTAAAGACAGTTGATTCAACAATTCACTCACTGACTAGCTTCATTTCTTGTGAAACGGTGGTGAAACATACACGTATTATATTACATATGTGTATGTTTCAGAATTCCTCACTGCAATATAGATAAAAGGCAGTGAGATTCAATCTTGCATTTTAATGGTTAAATTCTTAATGAGTTTTGATTTAATATAATTGTATGTTTTGTTTTGTTTTATATTTTCAAGTTCAGGAATTCATTTAAAAATTTAAACTATTAAACATTTCACAAACTTTAATAATTAATAAAGTAGGCTTTACTTTAATATGCACGTTTGAAATTTTCACATATAGGCTTGGAATTTATGAATTATTTCAAAGTCATTGCTCAATTTCCACATTCTTATATTAAATTTATACACAAACATCTCATATTGGACTTCTGTTAACCAAATTTACCCATAAATATAGTTTTAGTTTTTAACAGAAAATATTTAAATGCATTAGTTAGATACTAGTTATTTTAATAATTTTCCCGATATTACCTTTATATGTCTATAAATAATCAGAAATAATTTTTAAAAAATTACATAATTTTTATATTAATAATCTATTTTTAAATTGCACAAAATGAAAACGGTTAGCATTAAAAGTTTCAAAGTCTATGAAACAAAAGCCAGTTCCCCAAGTTCCACTAAATTTTCAAATTTTGTACAACATCAGATTCACATTACGACCATTAATATTTCATTTAGCAATGTGTATTATCAATCTTTTATTATTTTTTTAATGTATGTATATATATATTATAATTTTTTTTCAAATAAAATAACTATCAATCTCAAGATAATCGACACTAATATATATAATATATATGTGTGTATTATAAAACTGTTTTTCAATTAATATAACTATTATATCACACGCACACACTAATTTATTTTGTGTCGATTATCTTCAGATTTAATCGTTATATTAATTACATATAGCTTTATTATATATATATATATCCAGATTTGTTTCAAAGTTAAAAATCACTTTTACAAAGATTAAATGACTAACAAAATAAAAAAGAATAAAAAATTGTGATCTTAAATTTCCAATGTAATTGATTTTCATTAGAATGCAATTACTACTTAAAACTATTGAAACCAGGTCCTTAAAATCAGATAATTAAGTGTTCGGGATTACTAAAAGCTGGTTAACTGTAATCGATTTCAGTCGCTCTTTGCTATTTATGTAATTCCATCGTACATTCATAATTTAATTCATAATTGGTAATAATCCCTTAAAATACTGGAAATACAATTATTTTCTTCAACTAACAATTGCATAAAAGTTCTTTAAGTTTCAAAAAGCATTTATTGTTTGAACAATATGAAAGTTAAAACATGAATAATAGAAAGAGGGTGGGATTTCATTAAGCATCGACCAGCCTTGGCTCTTGGCCATAATAGCGTTTTAGGAAAGTTGTGCTCAGAGAGTAGTTTAGAAAGTATCGCTTAAACGTAAATAATATATAACTACAAAATAGGAATGCATGCATTCGAATCATCTAACAGACAAAAAAGTTCGAATATTATTTCCACTTAGATATAAGCTAAAGTTCAAAATAATAGTACATATAATCGTACATAATAATCCTTCAAAGCTAATCTACTACATCATATTGATGTATACACCTTATTCAAATAGCACGTACATGTGGAGAAAAATCTTTCTTGAGGAGAAAAAGAAAAAACTGTATATTTTATATTGATTATGAACTCATGAAGACTTTGACTTTACTCTGAAATCTGTTAACATCTGTACAAAAAAAAAAAAAAAAAAAAAAAAAAAAAAAAAAAAAATCGATTTAAAACTATAAACAAAGGATAAAATATAATGCATAATCAAACTTATGAAACAAAAAAGTATTGCTTAAAAACACAACCTAGAAGAAGCTTAAGCTAAGCCCCAGTAAAATTTAAGACCTGCTGAAAAATTAGTTAACAGGGTTAAATATTTGAGCTCCCGTATTGAATATAACTGCGTAACTCATATTTTGATGAAGAATATCTTTGGATCCAGTTCATTTTGATATATTTTTAAACTATATTAATATATTGTATATAAACACAATATCAATAAAATTAAATGTAAGTTGTATTTCTAAGGCATTATCCAACAAATACGATAAACTAGCGAAGTAACGGGAAATTAAAATAGAAATACGGAATTTTTAAAGGATTCAAATTGGAATAATTCTTAATCAAATTCTTCGTCGGAAAAATATATCAACCCAAAAATTTTACTCTGAGGAAATAAATCGTATTTGAGATAAAGTTCAATGTTGTATTAATATTTATAATTATTTTTTTTTATCTTTATAAATTTATTATCAATTATTGCTTTAATATGCTTATTATCTTATTAGTATTATTATTTTATTTTTAAACTTATCTTTATTATCTTATTATTTTATCTTATCTATCTTATTTTTATGTATTTTTATTTTATTTTTTACCTTTTAATATCGTTATGTGATTTTGTGGGGTTATTATTGCCTTAAAACAATAACAGTGATAATTTAACCGAGTTTCTGGAGCAATACAAAATAATGCTGATACCCTTTAGAAACTCGGTACAGCAATCCTTCATCCATACACAGAGTAACTCTAAGCATCCCCTTTTTAAAAATAAATATTAAGTTCGTATATTTCAACTCACCACAAATCTAACTCCAATATTCATGAAAATTGTTATGATGTTGCACAGTAATCCAAAAAGGTAGGACAAGTATCCATCTATTATTTTAAAGCACAATAAAAGCAGGTCAAATCATAATCCGAATAAGGCACCAAGAATTTGAGGCAAACGAAACTGTATATCTAGAACCAGAGAATACCCAGTTCCACATATACCACGAGGAAAGTTACATAATCGGCAAACAAACGATGCCTATGTCTCCGGAAATCAAACACCTGACATACCTTTAACTAAATGAAAAAAATATAAAAAGTTTATATGTTGCAACATTTTTTTAAGTTTAGCATAAAAACCACTTAAACCGGAAGGTTGTCAGAACAAAGGGTAAGAATATTGAAGGTAAGAAAAAGGGAGACACATACAAGAGATGAAAAGGGAAAGGAAAGGGGTTGAATCCAAGGGCATAAGAACAGTTCCTCAAGGTGAACAGCACTTCCGCGACACCGTCTTTGAAGAAAGGGAAAGTGTTAGTTTTTTTCCAATGTTCTCTTCCTTTCCCAGTAACAGATAAAAAGGGTACAATTACCATGGGCAGATGATCTTAACCCTGATTTCCGTTAGTAATGACATTGGAAGCTATAGAGGTTAATGTCATCCCAAATACCAACCCCTTTTCCAAATTTCTACATACTAACTTCAGTTGGTATACATAAACAAGAATTAAGCATACTTTGGAATTTAGAATAAAATTTAACAGCACAGAAGTAATAATTAATACAACTAAATTTACCTGACAAATTTCTGGAATATTTAGAAAAGCATCTACCACCTTTCCCTGAAAATAAGACCAGATCTTAAATTAATATTTTCTCCAAAACATACATTAGGGCTTATTATCAGGGGGTCTCTTATATTTGTCATGCACTGTAATTTCCATTAACTCAGTCAAAACAATCTACAATCATTCATACAAGTAGAACTTTTCTCATGTATAGACAAACTTAAGGGCTACTTCACTGACGCGAAAACACTCGCTCGCTAATGTTAATTCTATAGGATAGTTTTTTTGTTTTTTTTTAATATCGCGTTTGCATTTCAATACTTTTAAACTTTTTTTTCTCACAGATAGCTCAGGTCGATTTCTATGATAGTCGCTGTTTACTTTTTCGATTTTGGTTCAGGTTTCTTTTTTTAGTAAGATATTTTCACTTTCGAAACCGGTTCCGAAAGCAAAAGTATCCTCGTTAAAAAAAAAAAAAAAAAAAAAAAAAAAAAAAAAAAAAAAATCCGCAAACAAAATCAAAAACGTAAAAAGCGGCGATCGTAGAGATTAAAAAAAATGTTTAAAAATATTGAAATGCAAATGAGTTATTTTAAAAGAACTGTCCCATAGGCTTAACTTTAGCGAGCTGGTGTTTTCGCGCGAGAGAAGTAGTCTCTTAACAGTTAGAATATACCTAGTTTTCAATTAGTTTTTTCTTAACTAAATGACTTTAGAATATTGAAAAAAAAAATGCACCACAGTGTGAATAATAATAGGACAGAACAAGAAGTTTACAACAGAAATGCACTTAAAACATAATAAATTAATAACGATTTACGTATTACATACATGCACACATGTGCATGTATGTACACTCTCTCACACACACACAGGTGACAAAGGACCTGAGTAAAGCCTGGGTCAACTGAGCCGTGATCCTAGGTTTTCCAAATTTGGCATGCAATTTTTGTGAAGCTGATATTTCAAATCTATTTGACCTTACACTGATTATAATGAATATTTTGTACATACTGTTAAAAATCTGCAACGAACTGTCCAGCCATGCGACTGTTTTTAAAGATAATGGTTACTTGACAATATTATGAAGTGTATCTGACCATATTATGGTCAAAATAGGGTTAAATTACGGTTAGGTAACCGTTTTCTATAAAAACGGTTGAATGACTGGGACAGTTGATGCAAATTATTAACAGTGCAAGGATACGATTACAAGCAATAATATATTTATCCAAATATGTATTTATATTTTCATATCCATATTCTAAGACTTAGAAAACGTTATCTTTGCGACAGTAAGAAAGGGAGGCTACGAACTATTACCAGGCCCTGGGCCGCTCTTTGGCTTGATCGAGTCCAGAAAACAAAAAATTCTTACAAACTTATTAGAAAGAATCTGTAATTAAGTTTTGTTATAGCACACAATTTCAAACTGAGTCGTATGTATATCACTGGTGTCATTGATTGCAAATATCGGTATCAAATCACTTAGCATGCACCCTCTTCTGTAGAATTAGAATCTGCAGAATAGTTTATCTTGAGAAGAATTTTACTATCGCTGATTTGACTTTATAAAATTGAAATAAAAATCACAAATGTAAAATTTTGTTACAGAAATTTTGTAATAATAAGTATAAAGTAAACGGCTTTTTTAACATACACTCTTTTATAAACATTAAATGGTTTTTATAAAATATCAAAATGAAAATGAAATTCACGCCATAATTATAGAGGAAGAAATGTAAAATAAATTACATTTATAAAAAGAAAAAAAAATCCGCTAATTCTAAAAAATAGTAAACTTAATTAAAAGTATAAAGAAAGGCGATATATTTGAAAAACTAAATAAATAAATAGAAAGTTAAATAGTCAGTTTCTTGGTCACTTTGAAAAATTAGAAAATAATTTAATTCATCCTTAATTTCTAATAAAAAATTTGGCAATCTTCATATTTTTGTAATTAGATAAATACCGAAATTAGCCTAAATCTTTGTTATCAAGAAAATTGTAATAATAAAATTCTGACTCGAATTGAGTAATTTTCTAACTGGAATAAAACAAGAAAGAAAAGCAAACAGCATCCTTTCAAAACGTTGCAAAGGTTCAAATTTTCTTTCTTCTCCTTTTCTTTTTAAAATCACTGGTTAGTTTTAATCTATTTATTAATCAATTCTATTTTATTTGCACTTGTACATTCGAAATCACTTCTTGGTTGACAAAAAGGAAAAGGCCTGTTTTTTGGCGTATGATAAGGCAAAAATATTTTGTCTTTTGTAATAGAACACCTTTACTGTCGTTTTATTAAATTCGCGACAGATGTTTTAGGATCATATCAGTCACAAATTTTTGTTTTATAGTACAAGCTTATTTTCCATGATCATAAAGTTGAATCTTTTTGCAGGATTTTTTTTAAACCTATTTTAGACTTTATTTGTTCCCATTCCCGTTATATTTCAAAATATTGCATTAATGGCATCACACTGATTTTTACATATTAATTTAAATCATTAAAAAAAAATAATTTTGAAAATATTTAATTATTATGATAGTAATATGTACAGACTTAAATAACAAAAAATCTATAACTAAACTTATAATTAATGTTTATAATTAATTCAATGTTTGTTTGTTTTACCACATTTAAAGTTTTGTGAGAAAAAATATCTAATTAGATTATTATAGTAATTTTATATCGAGAAAAAAGTACCTGAATAGCTGTATGTATAAAATTTCAAAGACCGTGTGTACATTATTCTATCGTTGTGCTAATTTTTAAATCGTTAGTCACAGCTAAATACTTACAAAAATGCTTAAAAGAAGACAAAGATTTATTTTATAAGACATTTTAGTCAACAAATATATTTCCGAAAAAATTATGAAAGTAAATTTTTTATATGATTCCATGACTTTTTTTTCAGACCTCTTTAACAAAAAAAAGTTCTTCAACTAGCATACGAAAAAGAAAAAAAAAATCTTTTAACTAAAACTGACAAAATAATTGATAATTAAATTTGAGGAATCTTATTTTCCTGCAGCAAAATGGGTGTTAAACACAAATTTTTTTAGAGTCAAATAACTACGAATTATACGGAGTAGAAGTTAAATTATAGTCAAATACTGGTCATTCATTCCGTTACAGAATTTTGATATACATGGGTGGCCGCAGCATTTTTGATTTTTCTCATACTTTGTATGTGGAAACTTTTATAAAAAAGAAGTTAAAATCCAATCAAATGTTTATAAAATCTTGCATAATTTTTTTAACTAATAGAAATACACAAAAAAATTAAAAACATATGAAATTTACACTTTTTATTAGATCATGTAATAATTATAAATTGATCTGTATTTAAAAATTTTGAGTACTTTAAAAAATACTGAAATATTGATCAAAATGCCAATTTTTGAAGAAAAAAAAATGTATGCTATGAAAGGAAAGAGATAACAGAAAGAATTACGTGTTATTACTACAATAATATATTTGGAAGTATACTTCTAAGCATGTCCGGAAAGAAAATCAAGCTTTTACCTCTTTTCCTTTCTGAATTATAACAATTTAAATTTTGAAAAATCTTAAAAATCAGCATCTTTGACAGCTTGTAATTCAAAATGAGGAAGTGGTATATATTTGGAAAAGATAAACTTCCATATAGTGTCCATATAATCTGTATAAGTCTTTTTTTATTATTCCAACTGGTCTATGAGATAAATCTTGAAATACTAGAATGACACTTAGCCAATACAAGCCACATTTTATTAAATAAATTTCCTGGGTTTAATTAGAGAAAAATCAATGGAATATGTGCGGTACTTTTTAATTACAATTAAAGGTTCAAGAAACGTAAGAGTTTCTTGTCAAGAGTTTTTATTCCTGCATTAGAATACTGAATATACGGGAGATTATTACAGTTATATCTCTATATTCATACCATAAGAGTCCGTGAAATCAAATATTTTCTTGCGTTTGCGTTAGTGAATTTTATGTCAATAAAGTGTTCCGAAAAGGAGGTTGATTTTTTTAGGACATCTTTGGAAGCAGTTTTAAACGAATGGTTAATTAGAAGCAAATTATTTAAAGTGTTGTTAAGTATGTGCAGGAAAGCCATTTTCGACATTTTATAATTATAAAATATATCATTCTGTGTAAAAAATATGTGATGTGATGGAAAAAAAAAATCCCAGTCAATAATGGTAATGTATTCGAACTAATTTGGACGGCTCTAATATATAAGTATATAAGAACGGCGGATGGATGCTTGTACCAACATATCATACCTTAGTTGAAAAACGCATAGTGCGATTAAAAACACACTTCAAGAAATTAGCACCTAAAAATAATTATTTGTCCGAATACTTGTATGAGGCCCTGTATATGGTCTAAAAATGCAATTTCAATGGAGAACATATTTTAATATAAATGCATAGTCTGATGCATGTATTTTCTTCCATGAAAAGACAATGTTGTAACTTGTAACATACAACTTACGACATACAATGTCGTAAGGAACTAAGAAATACCGTACACAGTCATATAAAAATGGATGAGTTGAAAGAGTACAACCCCATTAATATTAACTTATATCCCTAATGCAGCATTTTATGCCTTTAAAATAGCCATAAATTTAAAACGTACTATTTATATCATAGACAATATGTTGTTTTGAGCATTGGTAACATACATTAATTTCGTTTCGTTTGAAATAGTTTTACATCATTACACTTCAAAGAATTATCATGTTTTGATTACATTTCGATCAGTTGGAATTAGTTTTAAATCATTACTTCAAATAACTACCTCCGATAGACAATATATAGTATCCATAGTATAGATTTTTATGACATTTAAAATAACTTTAAACGTTAAACGTGCGTCTCAAAATTATATGGACAGGCGATTTTTCGAAATAACAGCTAAGAAAATAGAGCAATAATCACGAAAAAAATAATTAGCATATGGAATCGTAACAGAAGTTTATTACGATACAGAAATGTTATGTTTATATCACAGATTGTTTGTAAAAAAATAAAATTCAAAATAAGCTGTCTCAAAAATATATAGACAATGAAACGAATTGCTTTTTTAACACCGTATCAGAAAAAATGTGCATTTTCTGCGTTCTGTACTTGTGACGTAACCACTTTGAAATATAAAATCACTGCTCTTTCTTCAATTGTCGAATAGTTGGAAAATGCCTCACAACGTTGAATTCTCTGCTGCTGATATTGCTAAAATTTGGCCTTTAAAGGCTCAAAATGTTAAAGTTTCTGATATTGAAAAACAAATGAAGCGTAGCAGATTATGCAAATTTATCAATTTTATTGGAATTTATGCAATTTTATCAAAAAGTGACAATACGATTGCAAAAAAAGCGTTTAGGTCGACCATGAAAAACATCTCTAAGACAAGATAGAGAAATTTTGCGAGCAGTTTCAACCCAATAGAAGTCTCTTCGTGAAATTGCGAGGACTTTGGCTTTTCCTATTTCCAGATCTAATGTTCAACGTCGCATACAGGTAAGCGAAAATCATAAATATCGCAGAATGTGTCGGTCACCTATGCTGAAAGTGCACTATAGAGAGGTTCGAATTCTTTGGGCTAAAAAACACATGAATTGGAAGGATGAATGGTTAAGTGTTTTCTTCAGTGACGAAAAAAAGTCAATTTGGATGGCCCGGATGGCTGGGCATACTATCGGCTAGACTTACGAAAAGAACCTCGCGAGTCCTTTAGTCGACAAAATGGAGGGGGCTCACTAATTGTGTGGAGCACATTCTGTTTCAACGGAACAACCGATATTGCTTTTCTTAATGATCGACAGTGCTCTGAAGATTATCAAAATGTCCTTAAAAGCAGTCTACTTCCAATCGGAAACATCTAAGGGTGGTAAAACTGGAAATTCCAACAGGACAATGCGTCGATCCACACCTCCCACTCAACAACATATTGGTTTAAACAGAATGAAGTGACTGTTATAGACTGGACAGCCATCAGCCCATACTTGAATCCAATTGAAAAACTTTGTAAAGTATTTGCACGAGATGTGCATGCCCATGGTCGGCAGTTTTCTACTATTCAGGAATTACAGCAACAAGTAGAGCAGAGTTGGTTTTCTTTACAGCCGCACATACTCCAAACACTAGTTGGAAGCATTTCTGATAGGGTTTTCAAGATAATTAAAAGGAATGGATACAAAATTTCAATTTAAATGCAAAATATTCGAAAAGTCCATATATTTTTGAAACAGCCTATTTTTATTTTTATTTTTTTACAAAAAATCTGTAAAACTTATACTTTATTTCTTTGCTGTAATAAATTTATGTTTTGATACTATATGCATATTACTCTTTTCGTGATTATTGCTTCACTTTTTGAACTGTTATTCCAAAAAATCGCCAGTCCATATACTTTTGAGACGCACTATATATACCATAGAGCACATGCTGCCTTGAATTTCAGTAACATTCATTACTTTCGTTCTGTTTGAAATAATTTTACATCATCAGTACTTTAATGAATTGGCATTCAGAGACCATGTATCCGAATTTTTTGTGTTTCTCTGTAAAATAACTACAAATGTTACACCCAATGAAAAATATACTTTTTAAATGAATATAACATGCATAATTTTTGTTCGGTTTGAAATACTGGGTGATAATAGTTCAAAGTAACAACTTTCTATAGGAAACCAGAGTCGCAATTCTCTTATTCCAGTCAAAAATAAAGGGTGTCTCACTCGAAGCAGAACTCAAATTTTCGTTCATAATTTGACAAACACTGATGATTTGTAACAATATTTCGGACAGATTTACTTTGTTTTCTGTGAAATGGGATGACTTTACCAGACGTGCTTGAAATAGCCACTTTTTGCTTCCATACAACACTAAGTTAGGCGTTGCATAATTCAGAATATAGTTTTGGTAGTACATACAGTGTCACTGACCAAATTTCAGTGCACTTCCAATATACTTCTTGTGATGTATTCCCATTTCGTAGAAAAGAAAAGAAGTTTGTTGAAAGCATTATTGCAATATATTCAATATTGGTAAAATTGTGAACGAAAACTCGTTTTGGAATTTGAGTGACACACCCTTTATTTTAGATTGAATAACTGAATTGTGACCCTAGTTTCTTATACCGCAGAATTGTTTGTCTTGATGCGAATTATCTCTTTTAAATGTTTGTACTGATAATTGTGAGACACCCTGTATATATTAACATCATTAAAACAAACATCAAACAATTACCGCCGATATATTACCATTATTATCCGAATTCTTTTACAGTTCCCTGAGAGAGAATTATACTAAGTTAATTATAAATGCTACGCATAGTTTGCTAGATTCATCCTTAATAACATATTTAAATTTCATAACAATCCACACATATTTACAAAAGTTAGAGAACGACATACATACAGACAGACAAACAGACGGACCGAAGTTAAAATATTTTTTTATTTATTTAGAGAGTATTAAAAAAGTATATGTCATTTGCAAAATGCTTCGCTTTACTCACAAAATGAAATAAAAATATAAAATATAAATTTGTTCTATAATCTGAAATGTAATTGATGAAAAAAAAATAGAGCGTGTTACCAAGAAAAATTAAAAGCTTCTTTAAAAAGATATTGTAACGAAGCTGAAAAGAGATTTTAATAAAGAAATTTGTTTCAAAACTTTCCACTAAATCTTTTAAGATGCTGTTGATAAATCGAAAGTAGCTAAAACAAAGCCATAAATTTAAAAAGAAAAAAAAAAATCCTTTTTTTTCTTTCGAAAAGAAAAATTGAAATAGGGAAAGATTGTTTCGGTAAAAAATGTTTCCAGGTGAAAATAAATTCAAACTTTATTCTATTTGCAAATCTACATATATAACCTTTCTATACAAAATTAATAGATGTTAAAA
This sequence comes from Maratus michaelseni, assembly GCA_963931845.1. Lineage (NCBI taxonomy): Eukaryota > Metazoa > Arthropoda > Arachnida > Araneae > Salticidae > Maratus > Maratus michaelseni. The sequence continues at coordinate 156,845,786 of OZ007591.1, read as the reverse complement.
GATTTTCGAGAATGCTCTGACATTTCCTGATGTTATATAATTTAAACACATTTATACATTTATAAAATGTATCTCATATTGGTATGAGATACATTTTTAACGTCTTTACACTGGGGGGGGGGGGGGGATGTTGATTTTACGGTGTAATCCTGGCACCCCATCTGCCAGTATTATACCTTAAAAAAAAAAAAAAAAAAAAAAAAAAAAAAAAAAAAAAAAAACCTTTTTTTTTAATTAAAAATTTTATCACGCGTTTTTTTTTTTTTTTGTTTTTTTTTTTGTGTGTGTGTGTGTTTTCTTACGTATCGTAAATGAACAACAATGAATAGTTATTATTCTGTATAGTTATTAACATAATGGTTGATATTGGTAATAATGCTTGAGTATGTTAAGAAGCAAAATTTGCGTACACTTTTTGTATTTTCTTCTCTTCAGTATACATGAAAAAGGGATTATGTATACTGAATCATACATGATTACGGTGTAATCTTGGCACCCCATCTGCTAGTATTATACCTTAAAGAAAAAAAAAAATTAAAAATTTAATTACGCGTTTTTTTTGTTTTTTTTTTTGTGTGTGTATGTGTGAGTGTGTGTGTGTTTTCTTACGTATCGTAAATGAACAACAATGAATAGTTATTATTCTGTATAGTTATTAACATAATGGTTGATATTGGTAATAATGCTTGAATATGTTAAGAAGCAAATTTTGCGTACACGTTTTGTATTTTCTTCTCTTCAGTATACATGAAAACAGGATTATGTATACTGAATCATACATGATTACGGTGTAATCTTGGCACCGCATCTGCTAGTATTATACCTTAAAGAAAAAATAAATTAAAAATTTAATTACGCGTTTTTTTTTTCGTTTTTTTTGTGTGTATGTGTGAGTGTGTGTGTGTTTTCTTACGTATCATAAATGAACAACAATGAATAGTTATTATTCTGTATAGTTATTAACATGATGGTTGATATTGGTAATAATGCTTGAATATGTTAAGAAACAAAATTTGCGTACACGTTTTGTATTTTCTTCTCTTCAGTATACATGAAAACGGGATTATGTATACTGAATCATACATGATTACGGTGTAATCTTGGCACCCCATCTGCTAGTATTATACCTTAAAGAAAAAAAAATAAAAAATTTAATTACGCGTTTTTTTTTGTGTGTGTATATGTGTGAGTGTGTGTGTGTGTGTGTGTGTTTTCTTACGTATCGTAAATGAACAACAATGAATAGTTATTATTCTGCATAGTTATTAACATAATGGTTGATATTGGTAATAATGCTTGAATATGTTAAGAAGCAAAATTTGCGTACACGTTTTGTATTTTCTTCTCTTCAGTATACATGAAAACGGGATTATGTATACTGAATCATACATGATTACGGTGTAATCTTGGCACCCCATCTGCTAGTATTATACCTTAAAGAAAAAAAAAATTAAAAATTTAATTACGCGTTTTTTTTTTTGTTTTTTTTTTGTGTGTGTATGTGTGAGTGTGTGTGTGTGTGTGTTTTCTTACGTATCGTAAATGAACAACAATGAATAGTTATTATTCTGTATAGTTATTAACATGATGGTTGATATTGGTAATAATGCTTGAATATGTTAAGAAGCAAAATTTGCGTAAGCGTTTTGTATTTTCTTCTCTTCAGTATACTTGAAAATCCCCACCTCCCTTTTCTTTACCCTGGTCCATTGGTAGTTTTATGAGAAGGGTGAAAGTGGTAATTACTCACCGATCTTTGAAATTTAGGTAATTTTTCTCATTTTGTATAAACCATGCGAAATAATTCTGTCAATGAAAAAAATTATCTCTTCCATTCTGGAACCCCCCTTGGAGTTTGTTTTTGTATTTTTTATAACGCTAATTTGACTCCTTCAAAATAAGTCAAGGACTATTTTCTCGCCATGAAAACAATCCTAGCAATAACTCTGCTGGGTATGCATAATTTTGATTTTTGTTTACAACTATTTAGGATCTTGTGCGAGATGATGCTGTTCTCATATTCAAAATATCTAACAGTAATAAAAAATGTTTCATATCCCGATTAAATTTAGTCGTGATATATAGACTTTTATTTTATTTTACTTGTTAATGTATTAGGAAGCCATTCTTAACACATGTAGGGTTTTTAAAAATATTTTTCAACATAGTCGAAAAGTGTTTATGACTTCGGTTTGTCTGTCTAGCCGTCTGGCCATGCTTTAACTCGCATAAATATGCTCGGATTATCATGTAATTAAATTTATGTTATTGAAGTTTACCATGGCATTCTCGGTGTGGAAAAATGAAGTATGTAGAATTTATAGTTCGTTTACAGGAGCACTCAAAAGAATTCAAAAGTTACATTATCGTCTATGGGGAAAATTGTTTGCAGTGTATTTTGATGATGTTTCACTATTTCAAACATATTGAAATTGATATACAGTCCTGAGGTGCACTGCAAGATGCTTACTGTAGAATATGGTGTGCATAACATTTATCGTTCATTTACAGGGACACACAAAATAATTCGATTGTAGTATTGTCTATGGGCGATAATTGCTGGAAGTGCGTTTTCAATTGTAGCATGCATTTTTAAAATTAACTACGTTTTTGCATATTACTTGATGTGTGTAAATTCAATACACTGTTACAAATTTTGTCCTAATTTGAACCAGCTTTTGGTGCTGCAATAGCTGCAACCATAAAATGGTGAAATCTCATACCAATATTTGAGCTCCAGTTGAACCATAGCTCCAAATATTGGAGCGAAACTGCACCATCTTATGGTTATGCAGCAGCACCAAAAGTTGGTTCAAAATTTTTAACAGTATATATCATATACAGGACTGCACAAAAGAATAGATTACATTTTCTCTTATAGATGGGAATTGCCGATCTAAATTTTTGCATACAAATATACAAATCTACAGATCACATACAGGGCTACACAGAAGAATTTGGATACTTTTTGGATATTACAGATGGTAATTGGTGAAATTGGGTTTTGAAATATGTTATGCGATTTCCAAATTGTTTTCTATCTTTCACCGTGAAATTTTTCTACAGTCTGATTGTGTTTGAAAGTGTTTCTTAATGTATGTTTGACTCATGATATTTCTTTCTTGTTTTTACTAAATATAACTTATGGAACCTGAAGACAGTATAAAAATTTGTTAATTTTCCTCGTGAAATGTATTTACTGTATCAAAAGACCTCTAAAATAAATCTGCACGACATTCTAAACCTAAACATTTTTGTAACTCAAAATATACATTTGTGACTAGCAGTTTAAAAATTGTTATAGGACAATGTTAATTATGGACACACTGTATATTTCATTTAAGACTAGTCTCAAATCTAAACTGGCTACTTTCTAACACATTCGCAAAACCATTTTCATTCGTAAATGCTTGAAATATGCAAACATTCTTATTAAAGTATCATCACATCGAACATTATTTTTCGTTTTTCATATAAAAATAACGAATTTTCCAGAAAATGTCTTCAAAATTGGCGTTTTGAACCGATTTGCAGGATATGACGGAATGGATATCATCGGTTAGATATTAATGACTATAACTGACTATAATAACTGGAAATACCTCAAATTTAGGGAAAATGAAAATTCAATTCGATTCTTAGACATATGAACATATATAACTGACATTTTCTGGCATGTAGTAATGAAAACGAATTTGCGAATGCGCCAGATAATTCGCGTTGTTAAAAGAAAAAAAGAAAGAACATTATCAACCAGAAATATAAATATATTTTATAACTAATGCTGAGTTTATGCATAAAGGTTAATTCACAAGGAAAAAAAAAAACTTTAAAAAACTAAAAAAATCGAGGAATAACTGTGTGTGTGTGAGGGGGGGGGGGGGATATCAATCCATGTTCTTTGCTTTGTCTTTTTTTCTTTCTTTCTAAACGAATAACTCCGATTCAAAATGGAATCTTGAAAAGTTAGCGTACGTTTTTGAGGTTTACTTTGCAAAATTTGGAGGAAGTAGTTTAATAATATTTTTTAAGTAAAAGATCACCAAAAAATAACATTTATCAATCTATTTTCTTTGCTTTTTTTTTCCTTTCTTCCTAAATGAATAACGCCGATTAGAAATGGAATCATGAAATAGTGTAATTATTTGAGGTTTACTCGAGGGCGTAGCTAACGTGAAACAGTTGTAGCAAACTGCTCCGCGCGCAAAATTATAAGGGCACAAAATTTCAAAGCACGAAATAAAGATGCGTAAAAATAGTATAATTAAGATTAACAAGTTGTTATGAATTGATCATACTTGTTAAAATTGGCATATTCTTATGATATTTTGCCTTGTTTTGCATATCAACTGCTTCGATTTAAAATGCTTTTTTTTTTAATCGCGTTATCGCGTTTAAAATTACTTGTATTCGCTGAGTTTTAAGGCACACCACCACATTGCCGCCTTAAATAACTTCTCCCAACATTATTTCAGTACGCATGATTTTGTTTTAAACCGTTGGCGATAATGACAGCAGAACGAAGTTTTCAAAACTTATTTAACCCCTTGAATACATTCGACGACTGAGACTCGTCATGCACTTACTTTGCCCAAATGCAAGATAAGAAATCTGAGTCGTCATTCGAGCTAACATTAGAACCTCCACACAGATCAATTAGATCAAGGGTCTTTAACCTGTGTGGCCTGTGGGCCATCAAGCTATTATTATTATATGTCAGAATGTAGGTCCCACTGACCATTAATACTAATGCTACTGACGACGATTTTTATATTCTATTCGCATCACTATTTACAAAAAAATTCCTTTGTGGTAAATTTATTTAGAAATTTTCATAGAAATGTATGGAAAATATATATTTCAAAAAAGTGATAAGAATAGAACAAAAAAGTAGTCACTTTTTGCAGAAATTTCCAATAAAAGATAAATTTGTAATCAAAGGGTTAAGAAATATAGCGTGTTACAACATCGTTTTAGCTCTTTCGTCATTATAATTATTAAAAAAAAAAAAAGAGAAAAAACCAGTTGTTTGGTAATTTGATTTGGGGAAAGTTATTGACCGTTTTATGAACAAAAAAAGCAAGAATATGAACATGTGCAAGTTTTTTCTTTAATGTGGAAATTAAACATGCATTTGTCAATACATTTCATAAAATACTTAGTCGGAGTCGGATTTAGGCACAACTGAAATTTTGAGAGTATTGTTTTTAATTTTGAAGGTATGTCACATTTAAAAAAAAATCTTAAGCATTTTTTATCATAAATAGAGAAAAGGTTTCTTAGCATATACTGATCCTAATTAATCAATTATCATCATATGATTACACAAAAATGAAATGTCCAGCTTCTCAAATGTTGGAAATTTCATAATATTGCTTAGAATTTAGTGTAGAATTTGACCCTTTTTAGCGAAATAAGAAACCATGTCTTTGTTAAAATAACCAAGTCCGTAAAATGACTCGATTATTAATGAAGAATAAAAACTCATTGAGAATTGTACATTTACTTAAAACTCCATTGCGATGAGCCACTTATATACTATGATTTTATTTTAATAAGCAACTTGTTAATCACGATATTTACTCAATTCATGCAATAGATCTCATCTAAAATTTCATTAATCATATGAAAACTGAAGAAGTAGGGCTTGGAGTGTGAAGTTGAATTTATTCAGAACCGAAATATTTTAAATGATGATTATTATTATTATCTATTTATTTATTTTGAAAATTCATACGTAAAGGAATATTTCATGTTTCTGGGATTGACAATGTATGATAAAAAGAAGTTACCAAGTGGTGAAAAATGATTTTTTTTTAAATATTGTTTATTAATAGGATGCTGATTTCTATAAAACGGCATTATATTATTTCTACATTGAAATAATCTTTAATAAATCTCTACGAAAGCAATCCTTTTTCATGTGAATTCAATGCATGTTTTTATATTTCATTCAGAACAGAAATTTTTAAGTCTACTGTACAGGGCACGAATACGAGCAAAGGCTTCGTGGCCCTTTTCTCATAACAATTACATTAAGGATTATATCTAATTTAGAGGTTCTTTAACCTGAAAGAAACTGAACAAATGTCCGGTTTGCTTCTTTATGGTAAAATATCCGAACTATCGTGTTTAAAAAAGTGGATTTAAAAAAAAAATTGCACCATTTATGCAAACTTTACCCTTAGTAGTCTAATAGGACATAGCAAAAAATGCGGAGATTCGAGCTTATTAGTTGAGAGGCTCCGGAAAGAATACTGTCATTGCCACCTAGAGTAGAGTGGCAATCTAGGTGGCAATGATACTGTACCTACGGCCCCAAAGTGCCTTAAAAGGTTGACAGATTGAGGCAATCTATATGTTTAAGAGACCTTTTTTCTACAGTCATAGTTACAATCACCACATTGTGAATTATGTATAGGCATGCGTTTCTTTTTCTTTTATTTATTTATTTTTTCTTTGTTACTTTTTATCGAAGTGCTTCAAGTAATGAGCTGTGAAAATTAAAATAATATCCACGATAGTGTGGTTTCCATACTAAAATTCTATATTGTCTACGAAAGCCTTTAACGGACAAATGGGTTGGCGGGGCAGCATTGGACCCATGAGAGCATATAAAACGGAAATCCATCTTCATACGTAATAAAATAAGTAAGTACTCAGTATTTAAATAATTATACTTTATTTTATTATTTTATTTGTATTTGTTGCGTTGAATATTTTATTGTTAAAATGCCTTGAATTTCGAATAAGTTAAGTAAAGTTTTAAATGCAAATAGGTATATGTATAATCGTATAATACGATTTTTAAACCTTACATAAAACAAAATTTTCACGAACTTTTCCCAGAGACAAGGAGGCGCTTGTTTTGCTGCAGGGAGCTGAATATTAGAGATGTAACGAATATTCGGCCATTTTTCGATATTTCGCCCTTTTGTCAAATATTCGGTTGGCCGAATACGAAATGTCAATTGGCTGGCAATTGGGTACTTCGGCCGAATACTTTGGATATTTAACTGAATACTTTGGATAGTTAGCGGAATGTTTTGAATATTTAGCTGAATAGAATCAGAATAAAAATTATATATATATATATATATATATATATATATATATATATTTTTTTTTTTTTTTTTTTTTTTTAATTCAAACTTGATGATTTCTGGCACATTTATGAAGTCATTTTCGTGCTTAAATGCACAAAATTTGCAGATATTATTTTTTATATACAAAGAAGTCGAATAACACTTCTCCGTTTTCTTTAATGGCTAGAATGTATTAGAAAATGGTGCCCAATTTGATGATTTAGGAAAATTTTAAAAACCCAACTATTGGAGAACAACTGATTATAGATGTAAACATTTATAGTAAATTGAAAACTAAACTATTCAATTCTAAAGCACTTGAATATTAATGTCTGCAAATTTCATGCACATATAATAAATGACTTTGTTAAAGTTCTAAGAAGATTCACTCTGTTCAGCAGTATTGTTAATATTTTCAAGAGCAGCCTTAAATATATTTAATTAAAACTAGCATATATTAATAATTTAGTATATTAAAAAATCTCTAAACACTAATTAAATTTCAAATTGTATATAAGTATAGGTTATATTGATCGGTTATTTAAGTTCGAAATCGATTCGATATGTCTGAGTATAAAACCATAAAATACATATTCTTAAATTTTGTATTGAAATATGTTTTTTTTAATAAAAAGTAAATTTAAAAAGTACATTTAACAGCAATAATGAGTTCTATTTTAGCTAAAATGTATATAAAATTACATGTATCTACAGATAAAATTATGTTATTAGTACTTTAGATTTAGTAAAAGTCTTGTTTTATTAATTAGTATCAAGGTGTTTGAAATATCACAAAAATTGTACTGTTAAAATTTTTAAAAGTACAAATAAAGTAAGATCAAACTTAATTTTACTTTATTTCCAATACACCTTTAAATAAAATTATAATCAATACATACTTTTTAAAAGTCAGTATTCAGCCGAATCTCTATTCGTTACATCCCTACTGAATATGCAACTACGCCCCTGGGTTTATCTTGCAAAACTGATATAAAGTAGATTAATAATAACTCTAATGTAAAAGATCATAAAAAAATAACAACTACCAATCTATGTTTTTTGGCTTTGTCTTTTTTAATTTCTTTGTACACAGGAATAACGCCGATTCGAAACGGAATTATAAAAAGTAATGTAACTTGTAACTTTGTGGTTTACTTTTCAAAATTTGGATCAAGTATACTAATAATAACTCTAAAGTAAAATATCTCAAAGAAAAAAAAAAGAAAAAGAAAAAAAGAAAAAAAAAAGTTTACCAATCTAAGTCCTTTGTTTTGTCTTTTTTCTTTCTTCCTCAACGAATGACGCCGATTCAGAATGTAATCATGAAAAGTAAAGTGTAACTCTTTGGGGTTTTACTTTTCAAAATTTGAATCAAGTAGATTAATAAGAACTCTAAAGTATTATAAAGAAGAAGATCCCCCCTAAAGTAGATCCTAAAGTAGAAGATCCTCCCAAAATAACGTTTATCAATCCATGATCTTTGCTTTGTCTTTTCAATATTTTCCTAAACGAATAACGCCGATTCGAAATGGAATTATGAAAAGTAATGTAACTTGCAGCTTTGTGGTTTACTTTGCAAAATTTTAATCAAGTATATTAATAATAACTTTAAAGTAAAATATTACCAAGAAAAAAAAAAGTTTACCAATCTAACAAGGAAGGTCGCCTTAAAACGCATTCTAAAAAAATTTTGAAAAAATTGCTAATGAAACTACTCGTGTATGTAAAAAAGGAACAGTCAATTGAGCTGCGGAATCCCAGTAGAAAATCTGAAAAAAAAAAAAAAAAAAAAAAATACTTTCGAGTATTTGGCGCAAAAAGACGCGATTTGGCTAGCAACACTCTTTCATCGTCAAACGCAAACGATCGTTTGCATTTTTGGTTCAACATTTTCAATTCTCTGTACATTTGCAGTAATATTAATTTAAAATAGTCTTTAAATCAGGTTAAATAAATCAGTCACCTTTTATTCTCTCTACTTATTACCGATTTAATGAAATTTTGCCATTGTTTTTTCCACCATTATACGATTTTTTCTAATTTAAACGTCTTCACCGGTTATATAATTAATTTTTAAGTGTATTTTAAAAAAAAAAATCCGATGACGGACGTATTCGTTATATATTTCCATATCGAAGAAGTCGTTGTTCCCATAGCAACAGTACTTTTTTTTTAAATTATTATTGACAATGTTCAGAATCGGGCTTATTTTTTAGCTTGAAACAATTTCAATCAACTAAAATTTTGTTTTAAATCGTAAAATACGATCATTATATTTCATTATATATACACATAAATGTGTATACAGAACTGTAGTTATAAAAAATTATTTATTAAGTAAGTTAAACTTACTTAAACAAGTTTGAAAAAAAATTATTTTATTTTATTTTATTCCGTGGCTAACCGGTGATAAATCACCAAATAAACTAAATTTTCACATTTTTTTTTACGTTCGTTATATCGAGGTTCCACAGCATTTTTTTTTAAATACAAACGTATATACCCTCATGAGAAAAATATTCTGTAATTTTTTCAAAATTTTAAGTATGCGCTGATGGACACCTTCTTTGTAAGTTCTTTGTTTTGTCTTTTTTTCTTTCTTCCTCAACGAATGACGCTGCCGATTCAAAATGTAATCATGAAAAGTAAAGTGTAACTCTTTGGGGTTTTACTTTTAAAAATTTGTATCAAGTAGATTAATAATAACTCTAAAGTAAAACATCCCCGAAAAATAACGTTTATCAATCTATGTTCTTTACTTTGTCTTTTCAATATTTTCCTAAACAAATTATACGTCGATTCAAAATAGAATTATGAAAAGTAATGTAACTTGTAACTTTGTAGTTTACTTTGCAAAATTTTAACCCCTTAATCGTCGCGCCTGATAAGTATAGACTACTTTTTAAAAATTCAGATTGCTTGATTACCACCAGTTTCTTTAAGTAAGAATGTTCGTCTTATTTAATAGACATATAAAATAATGCGAGAATAAAGCCAATTACACTATTTTCAAAAACTGGTGGGAATCAAACAATCTGAATAAAACAGGCGTAACCTACGCTGCCCGCGAATGTCTCGGGCACGACGATTAAGGGGTTAATCAAGTATATTAATAATAAGTCTAAAGTAAAATATCACAAAAACAAAAATTAAAATAAAAAAGTTTGCCAATCTAAGTTCTTTGCTTTGTAAATCAGCTGTGAAGAAAGAAATTCTTCCTCAACGAATGACGCCGATTCAAAATGTAATCATGAAAAGTAAAGTGTAACTCTTTGGAGTTTTGCTTTTAAAAAATTGTATCAAGTAGATTAATAATAACTCTAAAGTAAAATATCCCCAAAAAATAACGTTTATCAATCTATGTTCTTTACTTTGTCTTTTCAATATTTTCTTAAACAAATTACGCTGATTCAAAATAGAATTATGAAAAGTAATGTAACTTGTAACTTTGTAGTTTACTTTGCAAAATTTTAATCAAATATATTAATAATAAGTCTAAAGTAAAATATCACAAAAACAAAAATTAAAATAAAAAAGTTTGCCAATCTAAGTTCTTTGCTTTGTAAATCAGCTGTGAAGAAAGAAATTCTTCCTCAACGAATGACGCCGATTCAAAATGTAATCACATGAAAAGTAAAATGTAACGATTTGCGGTTTTACTTTTCAAAATTTGGATGAAATAGATTATTAATAACTCTAAAGTAAAAGATCGCCAAATAAATAACGTTTATCAATCTATGTTCTTTACTTTGTCTTTTGAATATTTTCTTAAACGAATTACGCCGATTCGAAATAAAATCATGAAAGATATTGCAATTTTCTGAAGTTTATCTTGCAAAATTTGGATCAAGTAGATTAATAATAATTCTAAAATCAAAGATCACGCATTCAGCTAATAATGTAGCTGTAGAATGGTATACCGATAGGGAAAATAACCTACATGAAATTTTCGAAACAAGCAAAAAGAATAATAAAAACGAAAAAAAGCATTTTGCCATCTTTTGTAAAAAAAATGAAAAAAAAAAATTTATCAAATCAATATATAAAACGAAAAAAATCATTTACAAACAGGAGGAACAGATGAGGTTTCTTAGAACTTTAGATTTTAAAATAAATAAGAAAAGTCAATTCTTTTTCAGAAGAAAGAAGTACCTACATTCTGTAATTTTTTTTTTTTTTTTTTTTTATAAAAAACTAGACTAAAGCAAGTAAAAGGCGGAAATTATTGTTAAAGAAAAATTTGTTTTATTATATTATTGTAATAAATTTTGTATAAAAAGAAAAAATACATGAAAATTTAAAACTCTACGTAAAAATCCATTTAATCTCAAAAAAAAAAAAAAAAAAAAAAAAAAAAAATTAATTTAATTTAAAATTAATTTTAATTTTTTTCATTATTAATATTATTATTTATACAATTTAATCAATAAAAGAAGATAACAGGTGTCATTTTTTTCCAAACTTTTAGAGGCAACTTTATTTCTTGTCTATAGCGCTTAGTCTATCAGCCTCAAATTTTACTCTATCGTTTGATTCCTTGTTTCTGCTGAAAAATATGCTAGTATTTCAAGCAGGATGTTGCACAGAAAAGTTCAAAGCACATTCATGAAGGAAACATTTACATGAGAGACTATAACAAACACTTTAATTTTTTAACACTGTAAAAAAAAAAAAAAAAAGTTAAATATTTCTTAATCTAGGAAAATAGGATAACCGCGAGCGAATATATACACTGCAAAAAATAATTGTTGATTTTACAGTATAAAACTGGCACCCCAGCTGCCAGTATTATACCGTAAAATTAACATGAATAACCAAAAAATGGAAAACTTTGAATATCTTATGGAATCGTCAGGGGAACTTCATAAGAATATTCATAGTAAATATGTGTTACGTCATCAAATATTGTCAGCATTATAACTAAAATCGACACTATTAAGCTCCTAATAACATATATAAGAAACAAAATATTAATAATAAAAACCTACATTAGTTCAAATAACAAAAGAAATAAATAAATAAACTATTATTCAACATAAATAAAAATTAGATCATAAAGCAATGTACAAAACTCACAAAAAAAAAACTAATATTGAGGAAGATTTAACTAGAAGAAAAGTGCTTTACAGAGATAAGATCATATCACCAGTAAACTCAAAATGTCTGCAAAATAATACAAAGTCATTGCATTGAAAGAAATGATGAAAGGAAAATGAAATTGTTTAATGCTGCCATATGTCTCACAAAAATAAAAGGAAAAGCTGAAATTATAGACTATTTAAATGATAAATTTGGTGCTGCCCTCTATTAGGAATGAGGAGAAGATGCAATTAAAAGAAATAAATTTTAAAAAAAAGTCGTAATTAATGTAAATTAAATTTAGAATGTGATGAAAACTAAAGGATGTAAATAAAATTTAAATATTAATAAAGATGAATGATGAAATGGGAAGATAGTAGTACAATAATTAGCTATGTATGACGAGACAGCGTGTAGGTAAAATGAAGAGTGTATTATTTATGTTATGTAAACGATTTTGCTATGTAAATAAAATGGTTAAATGCATAAACCCAATTTTTTTCAAAATAAATTTTGTAGCTTTTTTTGGCAGTCCCGCCTCGTTACTTCTTAACACATTGACGGACAGTAGGAACAAGTGAAGTTCGAAAATTGACTCTGTATGTTTTTGTAATTTTTAGAATATTAGAAGTATAGTTTTACTCTTTCTGCTTAAATAAACTTAATTTTGATAAATTCAGCACCTTTAATTAGGTTGCACTACTCCCTTTACAACCACGTCAGGGTGGCTAGTGGTCAGGGAAAAATACAGTCAAAAAAAGTGATAAACACCAGTATATTCTTATAGAAAAATTTATGTTGATTATTCGATCAAATAATCAATTTGAATTTCTCTATAAGAAAATACTGGTAATTATCATTTTTTTTTTTTTTTTTACTGTATTTTTCCCTGACCACTGGCCACCCTGCACGTGCATACTGAAGCTGCAACTCGTATAACAGGTGGAAAACGAACTTCAACCTAAAAAATTGTTTCCAAAACATGACACTGGGCTTCTACTTGTACGCCGGTAAATGAACATTTGTGCTGCTATAGCCGTAGTGTCTGAAAACGACCGTTTCGTTTTGGGCGGCTATAGCCGTCATGCCACATTGTGAACTTCGCTTTGGCGGCCATAGTCGCAAGTGCCCATCAACGTGTTAATAGCATTTTGATTTTATAATTTTGGGGGGTGGAAATTTTGTTATTTTGTATCTTTTGTTAATTAAAAAAAATATATATATATTTTTTTTTTCAATAATCCACGCTCTCCCTCCATAATATTGTTTTCACTTTTATAATTTTTATACATATTTAATGCCCGTACTAGTAAAATTAGATTAATGTTTTAATGTTTAATCCACGAAGAAAGAAAAGCAAAGGGATAATTATAAGACAAATCTGTATGTTTTAATTGTAATAAATTAGGCCTAATGAATTGAGAGAAGCATAAACGTTTAATACGATTGCAAGTGGTTTAGAAAAATATTTCTGTAAACTGAAATATGTAGACATGAATAAAAGTATGTGTCTAAATACTTTTATATTACTTTTAAATGCTAAAGGTGTAAAATTAACAACTATAATATAAATTAAAATAACTTTTATTAGTTGTTTTACATGTTTCGACTCTTCTGAGTCATTTTCAAAAACAAAATGAGAATATTCTAAAGATGCACGGGCTTTGAAGTTATTATTTACATGTACTTAAAAAAAAAAAAAAAAAAAAAAAAAAATTACGCACGTTATCTATTATTTTTTACTTGATTGTTTATTTTCATATCTTTGAGCATGGGGTAATTCTAGCCACAGTTTCGGTAAATTAAAAGATGCCGCATCGTTACATATTGTATTTTTGCGCGTGAGTATCTCTATGGTTTCTCTTATTATGGATGGATAGTATAGACTGGAGGGAAATATTATTTTACTTTCATTGAAATTTATTTGGATGGTTTCTTCTTGATATAATCTTGCTAGGGCTGTAGTTTTTCTATTGTATTTAATATCAGCTATATGCTCTTTTTTTCTGCAATTAAATTTCCTGCTGGTATAATGCCTATGTAGTAATTCTTGGATCCGTCTTCTTTAATAAAAGGTATTTCATATACTCCTGAATAATTCTCAAAATTAATTGGGTCAATTTTACTGCAAATGATATTCTTTAATTTCTTAGGTGGTTTGGCTATTAATCAGATATTGAAACGTTTAAGGCTGTGTTTTAATTTTTCAAAAAGCTTGGATAATATTGCAGCGTATAAAGTTTGTATTTTTGTGAATCAAATTTCTTTTCTGAATACTTATTATTGGTGATATCTATGATTAATTTATTAATCTGGTGTACTGTAAAACCATTATTATAGGCAATTTTACGAATATTATCTAATTCATGATTCAATTTATTTTCAGTACATATTATAAAGGCTCGTTTTATGAGAAATCTGTAGGCTGAAATTTTGTATGTAAAGAGAGAACATGCGTTATTCGGTATGGTAGATTGGTTAGCCATGTTTTTCGGGAAAACAGCTCTGTCGATAGATTTATTTGTTCTTGTTAACATAACATCAAGGAATGGAAGACTTTTATTACGTTCAATTTCAATAGTGAATTTAATGTTATTGTCGATTGAGTTTAGTTGATTTATAAATATTTTAAGTTCATCAAGACTATGCTGCCAAATTATAAAAATATCATCAACATATCTGAGCCAAGTGTGAGGTGTTAAGTGAAATGTGCCAAAAACTTTATTTTCCAATGGGCGAAGAGCCATTTACCAATTCAAAATAACGAGAAAGAGATGGCACAACAACGCAAGCTAAATAAACTATTAAACAACAACCCAGAAAGAAGTTTAAAACCTATTTGCCAACCCGTAGATTTTCTGAATTTATCAAATCGTGAGCTAAGCAAAGAAGAATCTGATGTTTTAGAACTAGGACCTAAATATATGTTTCCAGTTTTACCAGATTTAAAGAATGTTATTCCAGAAATAGAAAGTATAATTCAAACGACAGCAGACGAGCATAGAGAAAAAATGAGAAACTTAATGTTTAATGAAGTGAGAAAACTTTTTAACAAACCTATCAAACCTGTTTATAAAGAACTTAAAATTATAAAAAGTTTAAAACAAGACCCCAGTATAATTATAGTACAGACTGACGAATCCAACAAATTAGCTATCCTTAATAGAGATGATTATATAAATAAAATGGAAAAATGCATTAAAGATATGAATTGTGAAGAAGTTAAAAAAGATCCAACTAATTTAATCAACTATAAGGTCAATGACATCATTAAAAATGGAACTTGGCCCATATTTATGAAGAAAATAATAAAAGTACATAAATTAGCTGTTATCCCTAGGATTTTTGGAAGACTAAAAGATCATAAAAGCAACATGCCATTACGTCCTATAGTTTCAAAGTGCTCAGGACCGACTTACTTCTTAGAAAAAGCTTATGTTCCCTTCTTAAGAGATATTTTACCAGATTCTACATTAACTATTAAATCAACGGAAGATTTCATTCAAAAAATCAAACATATACAGCTACCAGATAATTATATAATGGCTAGTCTTGATATTATATCATTGTATCCATCAATTGACACACATGTAGTATATGTAATAAGATTTGTGATGATATTGAACAGATAGAAGAATTTAGTGATGATATGAAAATAACAATAAAAAGAGGACTTAATCTAATCATCCATAATAACTATTTCACATTCAATAGTAAATATTATAAGCAGAATCACGGAGCTCCAATGGGGTCACCTATTTCAGGCTTATTAGCTGAATATACTCTTCGCCCATTGGAAAATAAAGTTTTTGGCACATTTCACTTAACACCTCACACTTGGCTCAGATATGTTGATGATATTTTTATAATTTGGCAGCATAGTCTTGATGAACTTAAAATATTTATAAATCAACTAAACTCAATCGACAATAACATTAAATTCACTATTGAAATTGAACGTAATAAAAGTCTTCCATTCCTTGATGTTATGTTAACAAGAACAAATAAATCTATCGACAGAGCTGTTTTCCGGAAAAACATGGCTAACCAATCTACCATACCAAATTTTAGCCTACAGATTTCTCATAAAACGAGCCTTTATAATATGTACTGAAAATAAATTGAATCATGAATTAGATAATATTCGTAAAATTGCCTATAATAATGGTTTTACAGTACACCATATTAATAAATTAATCATAGATATCACCAATAATAAGTATTCAGAAAAGAAATTTGATTCACAAAAATACAAACTTTATACGCTGCAATATTATCCAAGCTTTTTCGAAAAATTAAAACACAGCCTTAAACGTTTCAATATCTGCTTAATAGCCAAACCACCTAAGAAATTAAAGAATATCATTTGCAGTAAAATTGACCCAATTAATTTTGAGAATTATTCAGGAGTATATGAAATACCTTTTATTAAAGAAGACGGATCCAAGAATTACTACATAGGCATGACCAGCAGGAAATTTAATTGCAGAAAAAAAGAGCATATAGCTGATATTAAATACAATAGAAAAACTACAGCCCTAGCAAGATTATATCAAGAAGAAACCATCCAAATAAATTTCAATGAAAGTAAAATAATATTTCCCTCCAGTCTATACTATCCATCCATAATAAGAGAAACCATAGAGATACTCACGCGCAAAAATACAATATGTAACGATGCGGCATCTTTTAATTTACCGAAACTGTGGCTAGAATTACTCCATGCTCAAAGATATGAAAATAAACAATCAAGTAAAAAATAATAGATAACGTGCGTAATTTTTTTTTTTTTTTTTTTTTTTTTTTTTTTTTAAGTACATGTAAATAATAACTTCAAAGCCCGTGCATCTTTAGAATATTCTCATTTTGTTTTTGAAAATGACTCAGAAGAGTCGAAACATGTAAAACAACTAATAAAAGTTATTTTAATTTATATTATAGTTGTTAATTTTACACCTTTAGCATTTAAAAGTAATATACTATTACAAGGTGTTATATTTTATTATATTGTTACATACTTTTATACATAATTTTTTTAAGGTAGTAAAATTAATAACATTGTAAGAAAAATCATTACGTTTATCATAGATATTGAATGTTAAAGTGTAATTAGAAAGAATAGAGATATTAATGTCCATAAAAGTATAATAGTACAATTATTTAAATAAGTAGTACTAAGTACAAGATCGGGAGGATATGCTACAGGTAGAGAATTAGAATGATTATCATTAAGGGAAACGATAATTATATCATCTATATATCTATATAGAGCAAAATATTATTGTTAATATACTTTATTTCTTAGAAATAGAGATATAAATCTGAAAGCATACTGGAACTAGCTGAGCCTCGTGGAATTCCTTTTCTCTGAATAAAAATAGCATTATTTTGGAAGATATAGTTATAAAAAAAGTAAAAAAAAAATAGTTAAAGTTTTGAAGGAGTCAATACCGATGTTTTCAAGTACATATAATGATGAGAAATATTTTATAAAAAGTGAATTAATAGTAGAGTGTAAATATGTCAAAAGAATATTGTTGAAAAGGTCCTTGAAATCATATGTGATAATATTGTCGACATTGATAGGTGCCATAATTTTATTAACTAGCGCATAACTGTTTTTAATACAATGAGTGTTATCTTTCTTGATAGATAAATCGTAGATTTGTGTGAGAATATTTAAGAAATGTGAGTTAGCGCATGTGTTATAAGTAATACATCCTACAGTGACAGTGCGGAATTTTAATGGATTTTTGTGAAACTTAGGAATCATAACAATGTAGGGATAATTCAAGTTTTTACTTTTTAAGCCTGATAACTTATGATAACTTAAGATATGTCTAATGGAACATGATGAAGTGTGAAAATATTATTGGAAGAAATTGCAGTTGTAAGAAGGTGGTGGTAGTAGTGTTTGTAAATGATGGCTTAGTTATTTGCAGCCTTGTCAACATAGGTGATGATGAAATTGTTTTCTAGTTCATGAATGTGGCTTAAGGGTGGTAGAAACAGGAATTTTATCAGTATGTGATTTCAGTAAATATTGTTGTAAAAGAAAAATTACATTTTTTTTCCATTCTACGTAGAATTCAATTGGCTTATTATAGTTGATAGAAATTTTGTAAATAAAGAATTCCAAATCCTAAGTGAATTGTTGTATGATGGACTTAGGAAATGATTGTGAAGGAATGCGATACTTAGTACCAAAACGCATAAAAGATCTTAAATGAGGATTAGTGACAATGTCAAAATTACCAGCAATAATGTGTCCATGCATTAATATATTTTGAAAATTGGGGTTCATTGCATTTATATGTATGTGCGTCATTATTTTTGAAGGTTTTAGAAAATTTATTGTAGTTAAACATTCGACGTCCTAAACTAATAGGGTATGTAAAGGTACTTTTAATATTTTTACTATGAAGTTGAAATTTACATTGTTCATTGTTAAAAATGTGATTAAGTTTGATTAGAAACAGAGTTAGTAAATGTACTAATTAAGTGTGAATTACTTTTATTTAAGTTTTTTTGTTTTTAAATTAATGTTAACGTTGAGAACTTTTAACCTAAAATGGTGTAGATCAAAGAAGATATCACTGAAATGGGTGATGAATGTATTAGAAGTGAAAACTTTAAAAAATTGAGTGAGGTTGTACTTTGGAATTGCGAATGTAAATTTACGAAGAGTTTTCCAACTGAAATTACTGTGATGAGAATATTGTAAGGTATGTAGTGTTTTTTTTTTATTATTATTTTAGTTTTAGTTAATTTGGAAGGGGATTTTTTGGATGTAGAAGAGTGACCTCTGCGAATATAAATTTACGAAGAGTTTTCCAACTGAAATTACTGTGATAAGAATATTGTAAGGTATGTAGTGTTTTTTTAATTTTAGTGTTAGTTAATTTGGAAGATGATTTTTTGGATGTGGAAAAGTGACCTCTGCGAATATAAATTTACGAAGAGTTTTCCCACTGAAATTACTGTGATAAGAATATTGTAAGGTATGTAGTGTTTTTTTAATTTTAGTGTTAGTTAATTTGGAAGATGATTTTTTGGATGCAGAAGAGTGCACTCTTCTACATCCAAAAAATCATTTTTACTATCCAAAAAATTTTTATCCAAAAAATCAATTTATATTCGCAGAGTGAGGTTAACTGAAATTACTGTGATACGAATATTGTAAGGTATGTAGTGTTTTTTTTAATTTTAGTTAATTTGGAAGATGATATTTTGGATGTAGAAAAGTGACCTCTGCGAATATAAATTTACGAAGAGTTTTCCCACTGAAATTACTGTGATAAGAATATTGTAAGGTATGTAGTGTTTTTTTTTTTTTTTTTAGTGTTAGTTAATTTGGAAGATGATTTTTTGGATGTAGAAGAGTGACATCTTTGTGTACGTGTAGTTTGTTTGTATAAGTGGTGATTAAGTGATGGGTAGAGTACATTATAATTAATTGTGTTAAGATAATGTAGAATATACAGTGCGAGGTTTATTGTTTGAGAGTTGGTTGAGCACATATTGATAAAGTGTATTGTAGCGTTATAAACATAGGTAGATTCTAAAAAGAGACGTTCATTGAATTTGTTTTGTATGTTGAAGATATTATTAAAGCTATGTGTTTTGAAGTATGTATAACTCAACATTGCAGTTAAGAGGATCGCGAGATCCTCTTATCCGCGTATCGAATTTGATAATTACAAATGGTTGACCAATGTCCATTAAAACGTTTATGTGGGTAATTTGACCAATATATTGCAAATTGCATGAATTACATTTAATCCTATAAATGACATTGTAGGCATTACAAACATTAATGTGGGAAACATTATGAACAATTTGCGACTGTTCAAAGCAGAATGCAGCAAATGAAAGTTAAAAGCACATCCAGGAAGCAAACATTTGTAGAAAATCACATATAACATCAGACACTTAAATTTCTTTTTTACATTGACTATTTACACTACTCACTTTTTTCTTTATTTCTATTTTTTTTCTTTAATTAATAAAAATGAGGGTTGGCTCAGTCACTTTTTTGGCAACCACTGTTTCCAAACAATACTTTTGTTGTAGAATTCCGCAACATTTGCAAGAGATATAACCTTAGTTGTAAATTTCTACTTTAGCACGAGAAATCTAAAACGAAGATTATTGTTTAGAAATAGTTTTATGCAAGAAAATGCACACACATACCTTTCTAATAGTTTATCATAATTAAAAGTAGCTTCACATTTTACTCTATTGTTTAATTCTTTCCTGGCAAGTTTTTTTTTTTTTTTTTTTTTTTTTTGCATTTTTCATGAAGAATGTAGCACAGATGGAAGAGAAAAATGCATTCATGAAGAAAACACTCGCATGAAAGACGCGTTATAACAGGTACTTCGATTTTCTTTCTTTCTTTTCTTTTCTTTTATTACGCTGATAAATCTATATTTCTGTTTTTTATTTCATTTTTAATCTGCCATCGTGATTAAAAGTAACTTGACATTTTTCTGTACCATTTGACTCCTTGCTTCAGCTAAATATATATACTATTAAATGAGCGTTACAACCACCAACAAAAACTGAAATTATGAATAAAAGTAAAATAACTAATTGACAACAAAACAGATCCTCCCAACAAACTGAACATAGATACCAAAAACATAGCATTAAAATAATAATAATAATAATAAAGGCAGAAATTGAATAATAGAAACTGAATAATGGAAATTTGTGGAATTTAGACAGAATCTTCAGGTCCCAAATGCCTAAATTTCCACAAATAAAATGTGTGGTTTCATCTTCATATTAGCCATAAAATAGCTAAATAATATGAATTTGGGACAACCACACCCAGAATGTAGAGAAATACACATTGAAACAACAATTAAGTTCAAAATAAAACATGATTAAAAAGAAGAGAGTGAAAAAATAAAAACATGAAATTATCACATTGAAAGCAAAATCCAAACCCGAGTCAACTTATAATACAAGCAATGGAGTTTTAAGCATATGTTGCCCCCCCCCCCAAAAAAAAAAAAAAAAGTTATTTAAAAAATGATGGACCATGGATCAAGGAACAACATGTAATGCATAGCCAAGCACAAACCTCAATATATAAGATCAGCACCCTCTGTAGAAAATTTAAAATTTAACTCCACCATAAATTCAAATATATATATATGTGTGTATATATATATATATTTGACATAGCTTTTTGGGGTAATAATTTCATTGCATTTAGTCAGTTATTTCTGTTTCAATGGTTAATTTTTGCAATAAGTTTATATATATATGTATGTATGTATATATATATATGTAGCAAATGGAAGTTAAAAATACATTCATGAAAGAAATATTTGCACGAAAAACGCGTATAACAGACGCATAATTTCTTCCCTTTGTTTTTACACTGACAAATGTCCTTTTATTTCTTATTTAATTCGCATCGTGAGTAGTAGAGGAATGTATGTTTCAGTCCAGCAGGAGCCGTGAGCGTGGTGGAGGTGGGTACCGGAAGTGAGCCTGGCAGTGGAAGCGGAAGTGATGAAAGATAAGACAGGAAGGGATGAAAGATAAGACAGGAAGTGAACCGGAAGTGTTGGAAGATAAGAGAGGAAGTGAAGTAGGGGAGGGCTTAATTTTTTTTAACCGATAAGGGAGAGAGGGGAGGGCTTATTTTTAGGGGGCTTAATTTTTTTTGTGAAAAATAAAGGGTTTTAATCAGATTCTTTCTTGTTAGGGAATTTTTTTTTTTTTTAATTGGGGGCCCACCATAACCACCCGCTATGAAAACAATTCATAACGCCACATTTTTTTTTACCTATTCTTTTACACCAGTCATCTGCGTGAGACCTGTAACGAAATAAAAGGGTTTAATTATTATTATGCTTCAGCAAAGTCGAGTGGAGTTGAGGGGTAGGAACCCTGCTATAAAAATAATACCTGTAAAAGAAATATATATGTGCTACCTTTCGCGCTCTTCGACCTAACTGTTCAGAGTTTAACATGAAATTTACTTATAATTCACCTGTAAAATAATTTTTTTGCCTTATTTAAACATTAACTTAAATGTGAATGAGATTAAAATAGATGTGAAGGCTAAATTTTTAGAGAGTTAAAATGAAAATCCACTGAGGGTTGTGTTAAATAAAAGGCGATGATCGACTTTGACAGCATTTTTCTAAAAGTTTATTTATCGAAAAAGGAATCATACGTTTCGATTATATTTGTTAACTATTATAGTTTAACATTAAAAAGCAGGTAGACATTCACATCTTTAGCGCTCGTCGACCTAACTGTTCGGAATTTTCTTCGAACCCATTATTTTTGACTTTATAAAAGTTTAATATAAAAAATTATTCTTTAAGTATTAACTGAAATGAGATTAAAATAGATGTAATGGCTAAATTTTTAAGGATTTAAAATGAAAATTGTGATAGCCATGTAAATAAAAGTAATGCGATTACTTTGCTTTATAAAAATCTAACACGAAGAAAAGCTGGTAGACGTTTACCTTTCACACTCGTCAACCTAACCGTTCGGAATTTTGTTTACACTTCTCTCGAGTTCGTCGACCTAACCATTCAGAGTTTTCGTTGAAATCCGGATATATATTAACTTACAATAGTTAACTTTTTTAAGGGAAGTTTAAATAACATATTTCCCAAAGTGTCTTAGAAACATTTCAGAATTTATACACACATAAGAACCTCACCTATAGGTGCAAGGTTCTGATTTTAAAGCTACTAGACGTTGAAATTTAAACTTCTTGCGCTCGTCGACCTAACAGTTCGGAATTTTTTTTTCGAACCTTGTGTCAATACGAGTTAGGATCCCTTAGAAAGACCTACATAAAGACACTTATCCCTAATGTAGATAATCAACCCTATATTTAACTAACCAGTTACAACATACAAGACATAATCGTTACATTCAGTTAATAAGTGATTTGACATGCAAAATATTAGATATAAAAACATACAATATGATATATACAAAACAATTTTAAAGATTTTTTTCCCTACAATTTTTAACAAGAATTTAGCAATATTTTAACTTGAGAGCAGGTATTTTTTTTTTAGAGTTATACGATTATAATAAATTTTAACCCTACTTTACTTAATACAACTAACATTTAAAAAAAAAGAGAAAGACATCTAGTTTTTATAACGTCACATGTTTGAATTATTAACCTATTTTAGTTAAAAGTATGATACTTAAGTGATTTTATTTGAAAAATCAATTCAACATTTTAAAAGCAGTCGAAAGATTTTTACTTTTAAAAATAACTAACAGAATTTTTTAAAGCAGTAAGGTAGATGACACTAACTTTAAATTAACTTTTTATAGGTCACTTTAAATAAAATACATATTTTTTATTATTATTAAAGAAAAATATAAATTACTCACACATTATTATGCTGCATTTTAACATAACTGAAATACTACAACCTTTCTGCTGACATGTGGTCACGGAGGAAATCTTTTCATATAGAAGGGAAAATAAGATAATGAATTGATAATCATGATTCGTTATGCATATGTTTAAACAGGAAATTATTTAAGACGTGTGATTAAGACCATTTTACATGGTATTACAGAATAAATCTTTTCACAAGATGCAAGATAAGATAATATCACGTAATGATTTAATAAACACGATTCGTTATGCATATTTTAAAACAGGAAATACATCCGTCAGATAACATTACTTTGTTTATATGAAGTGACCAAATACAAATTTTGCTGATAAGATTAATTTAATTTCGAAAATATTATTGACAGAACATTCAAATTTTACACAATATTTTTAAAAATTTAAATAAGGGAAATCAGAAAATTGTACACGATATTTTAAAAAATAAATAAATAAGGGAAGTTACAAAATGTTGTACACTCTTTTATTTAGAAAAAGAGAGCGGGTATTTTGTTTTGAGTTATACGATAAAAATAAATTTTCATTATATTTGATTTTACACAACCAACATTTTCAAAAAAGAGAATGGAATCTAGTTTTTATAAATTAACGTACTTCAATTTTTCAAATACTTAACACCCCCTCTTTTGCTAGACTTTATACACATAAGACATAAAAGGTGTTTTCGAATACATCATTTAGAAATTAAGCGACTTGATAAGTAAAACATTATTTATAAAAGCAATAGATACGAAAGTAATAAAGATTTTTACTTACAAATGTACGAACTTCTGATAGGTAAGACTTTCTTAATCACTATGCAAGAATTAAGTGGTGATTAAACTTATAACATTATATGATGAAATAATCACGTGACGTATTTTTAAACCAATAAAATGTCAGTATTTTTAAACTAATACAAAGTTAGTATTTTTACACGAGCGCCCTCTATCATTATATAAATTTCAATGAAACGAGTTCATAACATTCTACTGCGACCTGATATCGTTGTAATAGGTTGTATTTTTCGTTAAGTTAGTTTTCATTTAAATTATTATGGAACGAGTTATGAATTCTTATGTTGGTGATGTAACCAACTTGGAGTGTCAGCACTCATCACCAGAGTTAAATAATCAAGAGATGGATTCTACACTTTTATCTAAACAAGGACCCGTTTCGAATTATGAAGTGAAACTCACCTCATCAGGACTAAAGAAACAGAAGTTACCTCATGTGTGTAAGATGTGTAACAAGGCATTTCCTCGAAAAGTTAACTTAGTGTTTCATATGAAATGTCATTTAAAGGAAAAGTCTTTTCGTTGTGAGGTGTGTGCTGAAGTTTTTTCGCGAAAGAGTGATTTACGTATGCATCAAAAGATTCACAAATCACCCAAACAATACAAGTGTGGGGATTGCAACGAACTGTTTTCAAGAATGTATGATTTATTAATTCACAAGAAGACCCATAAGACTCATAAACAACATTCATGTATAAAGTGTAGCGAAATGTTTGATTGTGAATCAGATTTAGTACAACATTGTGATACTTTTCATAAAGCTGTGAAATCACCCTATTCAAAAGATTTGTTATTTGAAAAAGTGAAGCTTATAGATTAGTTCGAACTTATAGTGAATTTAAAGACAAAATGATGTGCGAAATATTTTTACTAAAACTATCATTGTATCCAATGAGATGAATCAAAAAGACTTTCATTCATTTTTTAACAGTATTCGAACGGATGTTTTAAACGAATTAAATTATCAATTGCAAATGAAAAAGTCAATAAAATGGTATGCAGCCGTTAAAGTGGATGTCTGTCGTGAATCACAGGATGGTAACTTAGAGAGAGCAACCCCCTTTTTCCTTTCCAAAAGTGAACTGGAATTAACAGACCAAAACATACAAGTGCATGTTGAGAATGCCTTTCTAAAGTTGTTTAACTGATTTTAAGATTTTACAGAACGTGTGTTTAATTGGACATTACAAAAAATTTTAAAATTAGAATTGATTACAGCTCAATATGACAGTCTTATTTGATTTGTATTATTTTAGATGAATAATAAATAGTTTGGTTGTGAAAAAAGTGTTATGTGTTTTCTCAAGCTTACACTGTGTGATGTTTGAACTAATGATGTATATTTCGATTGACTTAGACAAAATAGGAGTGTGTGTTGACATTTAAAAAGATTTTAACATGAGATAAGAGAGTTATAATAAAAATTGACTCACCTAAAAATTTTTCAAGATAGTCTATCTACGTTTCCAATCTAAACTTGTTATCAGCTTGCTATATGCATGTTTGAGTGGCTCATTTTTACCTGTGTCGAACTGTCTGTTGAGAAAATGATTGCCATTTTTGACACGTGTAGACGATTTTTACCCGGAAGCTGTTTGAACTATTAAATTTCAGATATCACCCATTTTTCTACAACATCTAAATATTTTAATGCATTTTCACTTGTATATTGGAAACTTGGGATTATCGCCTTTATATCGGAACATGGAAGATAGAAAAAATAATAACTTTACACTGAGACAATATTTTAATCTAATAAAAATAGACTTAACACATTGTTAGAGGTTTTGAAAAAATATATAGTTGGTTAAAAATTTTAGAAAATTTAACATAAAGTAACAAATTTTAAAAAATAAACATTTCGATAAATGAAAAAAATTAAATTTTGGTAAACTTTACACTTAGACAATACTTCAAACTAAGAAAAATAATAACTTTACACTTATACAATATTTTCAACTAAGGAAAATTAATAACTTATCACATTGTTAAAGTTTTTTTGAAAACAACACAACATTTTCAAAGCAGTGGAAATTGCATACCTGTAAAAAATTCAACTTAGTGGAATTTAATAGTGAAATTTTTAATCTCACTCAATTAAAAAATAAAACTTTATAAAATTTTCACCTTTTTTAAAATAAACAACTGTTAAACATTTTGAATGTCTTAGACAAAGTAGGAATAAATTTGTTAAAATTCTATAAAACATGAAAAATTTCATAACTTTTAAAGGAAATTTTATTTATGGTGAAATAAACTCGAGGTATTTATTATATGTTACTTAAACTACAAGAGAATTGATTGAAAATGTGTTACTTTTAATCACTCACAAGATAAGGCATGATGTTAGGAATTATATATGGGGTTTTCCCCCACACATGACGTCACTGGTAACATATTTACTGATCAAGTCATAAAATTATAGTTTAAAGTAGGTTTTTGAGCACGAAGTTTAGATTTAAGATATTTGAGAAATATAAACTACAACTTTGACTACTTTTTGAAATTTCCCCCTACATAAGAAAAAGGACATAGGAAAATAAATTGAAAAGTCGTATTTGAATGGAATCGAATTACACCACAAAGGTACTGATTGAATATATTGTGTTTCTTTTTAAGGCTAAATTGATTTAATATTCAAGTTATTTCTTAATGTTACACTTAAAAACAATAAATTTAATTAGCATTCAAAAAGCAAACGATCACATTATTGTATAAATCAAATGTTTTAAAAGTCACGAGTTAAAATTTGAAATGACTTAGAGTTTAATTAGAATTTAGATGTGAACCTTTTAAAATGAAATAATAGTTTTTTTTGTATTGCCCTCTATCGGTGGGTAATAGAATTAAGAGATAATTAAAAGTTTTAACTTGAATTCGAACCCACAACCAAAATTATTTTTCGATTTTATAATTTAGGGTAGGTTTAACTGAGCAAGCCATGATATAACAGTATTTATAGACGATTTAAGATATTCGATAAAGGAAATCATCTAAATTTCTAATTTAATTGAAGGGTTTACTGCTTAAAGTACTACAAAATGAGTACAACACGATGCATAGTTTTTTAATTAATTATATTTTTCGAAAGGTTAAATTGAATTATTGATAAACTTAGGATTTATGTTTAAAGTGAATAAATTTGATATGTTAGGTTCACTTAATAACAGAGGGTTGAATAAGTTATTTTTAATAAAAATAAAGTTTACTAAAAGTTTTTAAAGTTAAAAAAAATGTAAGTTACGTTAAAAAAGTTAACAAAAATATAGTTTAAAAAAATTTAAAGTTTACAAAAAGTTTAAAAATCTTTAAGTAAATCAAAATTAACTTTTTAATTTTAACTAATGAGAGACTATAATCTAACTGTTTATCCTTGTAACCAACTGGTGCATATCAACTATCTGCACATGTGCAGTAAAAACATACACTAACTTGAGTCCGATTTTAAATTATTTGCTAATTTTTATACTTACCAAAAAACACGTCAACGTCTTATACTTGCTTTCACTTAACTAATCTTTCTACATTAGCTTTGCTAGGGGGCGCTGCAATCGCCGCTAGAGGCGCTACTAGTTTCCGGTTTGTGACGTAGTTTCCGGTTTGCGATAAGAACAAGGTTAAAATAAAACCCACGTGCATTCAGTTGGTGTTGTTTACCTGTACCTTGTTATAAGCCGTTTGCCTTCTCTTGGTCACTCGCTTGTCCAGACTTGTTTATGTGCTGCACGCCTGTTTTGCTGACTCATCTCTTGCTTTAACTGTTTGGACTTGTCTGATGTCAACTATCTCAGGTCTTTTGTCATAGCTTGAATGTACTTTATGTCGATCACTTTAATATAAAAGTTATGTCCCAAACTTACTTAAACTTTGATAAAAATATTATTTATTTATAAATTATATCAAATTCTTATTTTTCTAACACATTTACTAAGTCACTTTCGTTCAAAAATATGGTAAAGTCCGATTTTAAATTGAAGTTTAGGATAAATTCCCCAAATTTTGTAACATTTTAGCACTAATAAGAAATATTGTAAACACCCTGTACATAAAAAATATTAAATTCCCAAATTTTGTAACATTTTAGCACTAATAATAAATATTGTAAACACCCTGTACATACAAGTTTTGTAAAAATAATATTACTTATAGCTAACTCGTTTAGTCGCATGATAAGAACCTTCAATATCGCTAAAATCAGTGTTAAACGAAAATGCAACCATAGGTATTACCGTCTAATTACATGTCTTTACATATTATTTTAAAATGTAAAGCATTATATCTGAACGAATGATATAAGAAAAAGTTAGAATAGATCACATATTTTTGTTATTAAAAAAACTTATATGCAAACACACACTTACAAGGTTACAAGACTCGACAAACGATTCACCATGTTTTTTAAACTTAGTAAAATATTTTAAATTTATAAATTTAAATTAAAAATAAAATATTTTTAAATAAGAATATTTAAGAATTTTTAAAGTATTTTAATTTAAATTTATAAATTTAAAATATTTTACTAAGTTTAAAAAACATGGTGAATCGTTTGTCGAGTCTTGTAACCTTGTAAGTGTGTGTTTGCATATAAGTTTTTTTAATAACAAAAATATGTGATCTATTCTAACTTTTTCTTATATCATTCGTTCAGATATAATGCTTTACATTTTAAAATAATATGTAAAGACATGTAATTAGACGGTAAAACCTATGGTTGCATTTTCGTTTAACACTGATTTTAGCGATATTGAAGGTTCTTATCATGCGACTAAACGAGTTAGCTATAAGTAATATTATTTTTACAAAACTTGTATGTACAGGGTGTTTACAATATTTATTATTAGTGCTAAAATGTTACAAAATTTGGGAATTTAATATTTTTTATGTACAGGGTGTTTACAATATTTCTTATTAGTGCTAAAATGTTACAAAATTTGGGGAATTTATCCTAAACTTCAATTTAAAATCGGACTTTACCATATTTTTGAACGAAAGTGACTTAGTAAATGTGTTAGAAAAATAAGAATTTGATATAATTTATAAATAAATAATATTTTTATCAAAGTTTAAGTAAGTTTGGGACATAACTTTTATATTAAAGTGATCGACATAAAGTACATTCAAGCTATGACAAAAGACCTGAGATAGTTGACATCAGACAAGTCCAAACAGTTAAAGCAAGAGATGAGTCAGCAAAACAGGCGTGCAGCACATAAACAAGTCTGGACAAGCGAGTGACCAAGAGAAGGCAAACGGCTTATAACAAGGTACAGGTAAACAACACCAACTGAATGCACGTGGGTTTTATTTTAACCTTGTTCTTATCGCAAACCGGAAACTACGTCACAAACCGGAAACTAGTAGCGCCTCTAGCGGCGATTGCAGCGCCCCCTAGCAAAGCTAATGTAGAAAGATTAGTTAAGTGAAAGCAAGTATAAGACGTTGACGTGTTTTTTGGTAAGTATAAAAATTAGCAAATAATTTAAAATCGGACTCAAGTTAGTGTATGTTTTTACTGCACATGTGCAGATAGTTGATATGCACCAGTTGGTTACAAGGATAAACAGTTAGATTATAGTCTCTCATTAGTTAAAATTAAAAAGTTAATTTTGATTTACTTAAAGATTTTTAAACTTTTTGTAAACTTTAAATTTTTTTAAACTATATTTTTGTTAACTTTTTTAACGTAACTTACATTTTTTTTAACTTTAAAAACTTTTAGTAAACTTTATTTTTATTAAAAATAACTTATTCAACCCTCTGTTATTAAGTGAACCTAACATATCAAATTTATTCACTTTAAACATAAATCCTAAGTTTATCAATAATTCAATTTAACCTTTCGAAAAATATAATTAATTAAAAAACTATGCATCGTGTTGTACTCATTTTGTAGTACTTTAAGCAGTAAACCCTTCAATTAAATTAGAAATTTAGATGATTTCCTTTATCGAATATCTTAAATCGTCTATAAATACTGTTATATCATGGCTTGCTCAGTTAAACCTACCCTAAATTATAAAATCGAAAAATAATTTTGGTTGTGGGTTCGAATTCAAGTTAAAACTTTTAATTATCTCTTAATTCTATTACCCACCGATAGAGGGCAATACAAAAAAAACTATTATTTCATTTTAAAAGGTTCACATCTAAATTCTAATTAAACTCTAAGTCATTTCAAATTTTAACTCGTGACTTTTAAAACATTTGATTTATACAATAATGTGATCGTTTGCTTTTTGAATGCTAATTAAATTTATTGTTTTTAAGTGTAACATTAAGAAATAACTTGAATATTAAATCAATTTAGCCTTAAAAAGAAACACAATATATTCAATCAGTACCTTTGTGGTGTAATTCGATTCCATTCAAATACGACTTTTCAATTTATTTTCCTATGTCCTTTTTCTTATGTAGGGGGAAATTTCAAAAAGTAGTCAAAGTTGTAGTTTATATTTCTCAAATATCTTAAATCTAAACTTCGTGCTCAAAAACCTACTTTAAACTATAATTTTATGACTTGATCAGTAAATATGTTACCAGTGACGTCATGTGTGGGGGAAAACCCCATATATAATTCCTAACATCATGCCTTATCTTGTGAGTGATTAAAAGTAACACATTTTCAATCAATTCTCTTGTAGTTTAAGTAACATATAATAAATACCTCGAGTTTATTTCACCATAAATAAAATTTCCTTTAAAAGTTATGAAATTTTTCATGTTTTATAGAATTTTAACAAATTTATTCCTACTTTGTCTAAGACATTCAAAATGTTTAACAGTTGTTTATTTTAAAAAAGGTGAAAATTTTATAAAGTTTTATTTTTTAATTGAGAGATTAAAAATTTCACTATTAAATTCCACTAAGTTGAATTTTTTACAGGTATGCAATTTCCACTGCTTTGAAAATGTTGTGTTGTTTTCAAAAAAACTTTAACAATGTGATAAGTTATTAATTTTCCTTAGTTGAAAATATTGTATAAGTGTAAAGTTATTATTTTTCTTAGTTTGAAGTATTGTCTAAGTGTAAAGTTTACCAAAATTTAATTTTTTTCATTTATCGAAATGTTTATTTTTTAAAATTTGTTACTTTATGTTAAATTTTCTAAAATTTTTAACCAACTATATATTTTTTCAAAACCTCTAACAATGTGTTAAGTCTATTTTTATTAGATTAAAATATTGTCTCAGTGTAAAGTTATTATTTTTTCTATCTTCCATGTTCCGATATAAAGGCGATAATCCCAAGTTTCCAATATACAAGTGAAAATGCATTAAAATATTTAGATGTTGTAGAAAAATGGGTGATATCTGAAATTTAATAGTTCAAACAGCTTCCGGGTAAAAATCGTCTACACGTGTCAAAAATGGCAATCATTTTCTCAACAGACAGTTCGACACAGGTAAAAATGAGCCACTCAAACATGCATATAGCAAGCTGATAACAAGTTTAGATTGGAAACGTAGATAGACTATCTTGAAAAATTTTTAGGTGAGTCAATTTTTATTATAACTCTCTTATCTCATGTTAAAATCTTTTTAAATGTCAACACACACTCCTATTTGTCTAAGTCAATCGAAATATACATCATTAGTTCAAACATCACACAGTGTAAGCTTGAGAAAACACATAACACTTTTTTCACAACCAAACTATTTATTATTCATCTAAAATAATACAAATCAAATAAGACTGTCATATTGAGCTGTAATCAATTCTAATTTTAAAATTTTTTGTAATGTTCAATTAAACACACGTTCTGTAAAATCTTAAAATCAGTTAAACAACTTTAGAAAGGCATTCTCAACATGCACTTGTATGTTTTGGTCTGTTAATTCCAGTTCACTTTTGGAAAGGAAAAAGGGGGTTGCTCTCTCTAAGTTACCATCCTGTGATTCACGACAGACATCCACTTTAACGGCTGCATACCATTTTATTGACTTTTTCATTTGCAATTGATAATTTAATTCGTTTAAAACATCCGTTCGAATACTGTTAAAAAATGAATGAAAGTCTTTTTGATTCATCTCATTGGATACAATGATAGTTTTAGTAAAAATATTTCGCACATCATTTTGTCTTTTAATTCACTATAAGTTCGAACTAATCTATAAGCTTCACTTTTTCAAATAACAAATCTTTTGAATAGGGTGATTTCACAGCTTTATGAAAAGTATCACAATGTTGTACTAAATCTGATTCACAATCAAACATTTCGCTACACTTTATACATGAATGTTGTTTATGAGTCTTATGGGTCTTCTTGTGAATTAATAAATCATACATTCTTGAAAACAGTTCGTTGCAATCCCCACACTTGTATTGTTTGGGTGATTTGTGAATCTTTTGATGCATACGTAAATCACTCTTTCGCGAAAAAACTTCAGCACACACCTCACAACGAAAAGACTTTTCCTTTAAATGACATTTCATATGAAACACTAAGTTAACTTTTCGAGGAAATGCCTTGTTACACATCTTACACACATGAGGTAACTTCTGTTTCTTTAGTCCTGATGAGGTGAGTTTCACTTCATAATTCGAAACGGGTCCTTGTTTAGATAAAAGTGTAGAATCCATCTCTTGATTATTTAACTCTGGTGATGAGTGCTGACACTCCAAGTTGGTTACATCACCAACATAAGAATTCATAACTCGTTCCATAATAATTTAAATGAAAACTAACTTAACGAAAAATACAACCTATTACAACGATATCAGGTCGCAGTAGAATGTTATGAACTCGTTTCATTGAAATTTATATAATGATAGAGGGCGCTCTTGTAAAAATACTAACTTTGTATTAGTTTAAAAATACTGACATTTTATTGGTTTAAAAATACGTCACGTGATTATTTCATCATATAATGTTATAAGTTTAATCACCACTTAATTCTTGCATAGTGATTAAGAAAGTCTTACCTATCAGAAGTTCGTACATTTGTAAGTAAAAATCTTTATTACTTTCGTATCTATTGCTTTTATAAATAATGTTTTACTTATCAAGTCGCTTAATTTCTAAATGATGTATTCGAAAACACCTTTTATGTCTTATGTGTATAAAGTCTAGCAAAAGAGGGGGTGTTAAGTATTTGAAAAATTGAAGTACGTTAATTTATAAAAACTAGATTCCATTCTCTTTTTTGAAAATGTTGGTTGTGTAAAATCAAATATAATGAAAATTTATTTTAAAACAAAATACCCGCTCTCTTTTTCTAAATAAAAGAGTGTACAACATTTTGTAACTTCCCTTATTTATTTATTT
Organism: Maratus michaelseni; assembly: GCA_963931845.1. NCBI lineage: Eukaryota > Metazoa > Arthropoda > Arachnida > Araneae > Salticidae > Maratus > Maratus michaelseni. The sequence continues at coordinate 156,812,158 of OZ007591.1, read as the reverse complement.
TTTAAAATATCGTGTACAATTTTCTGATTTCCCTTATTTAAATTTTTAAAAATATTGTGTAAAATTTGAATGTTCTGTCAATAATATTTTCGAAATTAAATTAATCTTATCAGCAAAATTTGTATTTGGTCACTTCATATAAACAAAGTAATGTTATCTGACGGATGTATTTCCTGTTTTAAAATATGCATAACGAATCGTGTTTATTAAATCATTACGTGATATTATCTTATCTTGCATCCTGTGAAAAGATTTATTCTGTAATACCATGTAAAATGGTCTTAATCACACGTCTTAAATAATTTCCTGTTTAAACATATGCGTAACGAATCATGATTATGAATTCATTATCTTATTTTGCCTTCTATATGAAAAGATTTCCTCCGTGACCACATGTCAGCAGAAAGGTTGTAGTATTTCAGTTATGTTAAAATGCAGCATAATAATGTGTGAGTAGTTTATATTTTTCTTTAATAATAATAAAAAATATGTATTTTATTTAAAGTGACCTATAAAAAGTTAATTTAAAGTTAGTGTCATCTACCTTACTGCTTTAAAAAATTCTGTTAGTTATTTTTAAAAGTAAAAATCTTTCGACTGCTTTTAAAATGTTGAATTGATTTTTCAAATAAAATCACTTAAGTATCATACTTTTAACTAAAATAGGTTAATAATTCAAACATGTGACGTTATAAAAACTAGATGTCTTTCTCTTTTTTTTTAAATGTTAGTTGTATTAAGTAAAGTAGGGTTAAAATTTATTATAATCGTATAACTCTAAAAAAAAAATACCTGCTCTCAAGTTAAAATATTGCTAAATTCTTGTTAAAAATTGTAGGGAAAAAAATCTTTAAAATTGTTTTGTATATATCATATTGTATGTTTTTATATCTAATATTTTGCATGTCAAATCACTTATTAACTGAATGTAACGATTATGTCTTGTATGTTGTAACTGGTTAGTTAAATATAGGGTTGATTATCTACATTAGGGATAAGTGTCTTTATGTAGGTCTTTCTAAGGGATCCTAACTCGTATTGACACAAGGTTCGAAAAAAAAATTCCGAACTGTTAGGTCGACGAGCGCAAGAAGTTTAAATTTCAACGTCTAGTAGCTTTAAAATCAGAACCTTGCACCTATAGGTGAGGTTCTTATGTGTGTATAAATTCTGAAATGTTTCTAAGACACTTTGGGAAATATGTTATTTAAACTTCCCTTAAAAAAGTTAACTATTGTAAGTTAATATATATCCGGATTTCAACGAAAACTCTGAATGGTTAGGTCGACGAACTCGAGAGAAGTTTAAACAAAATTCCGAACGGTTAGGTTGACGAGTGTGAAAGGTAAACGTCTACCAGCTTTTCTTCGTGTTAGATTTTTATAAAGCAAAGTAATCGCATTACTTTTATTTACATGGCTATCACAATTTTCATTTTAAATCCTTAAAAATTTAGCCATTACATCTATTTTAATCTCATTTCAGTTAATACTTAAAGAATAATTTTTTATATTAAACTTTTATAAAGTCAAAAATAATGGGTTCGAAGAAAATTCCGAACAGTTAGGTCGACGAGCGCTAAAGATGTGAATGTCTACCTGCTTTTTAATGTTAAACTATAATAGTTAACAAATATAATCGAAACGTATGATTCCTTTTTCGATAAATAAACTTTTAGAAAAATGCTGTCAAAGTCGATCATCGCCTTTTATTTAACACAACCCTCAGTGGATTTTCATTTTAACTCTCTAAAAATTTAGCCTTCACATCTATTTTAATCTCATTCACATTTAAGTTAATGTTTAAATAAGGCAAAAAAATTATTTTACAGGTGAATTATAAGTAAATTTCATGTTAAACTCTGAACAGTTAGGTCGAAGAGCGCGAAAGGTAGCACATATATATTTCTTTTACAGGTATTATTTTTATAGCAGGGTTCCTACCCCTCAACTCCACTCGACTTTGCTGAAGCATAATAATAATTAAACCCTTTTATTTCGTTACAGGTCTCACGCAGATGACTGGTGTAAAAGAATAGGTAAAAAAAAATGTGGCGTTATGAATTGTTTTCATAGCGGGTGGTTATGGTGGGCCCCCAATTTAAAAAAAAAAAAATTCCCTAACAAGAAAGAATCTGATTAAAACCCTTTATTTTTCACAAAAAAAATTAAGCCCCCTAAAAATAAGCCCTCCCCTCTCTCCCTTATCGGTTAAAAAAAATTAAGCCCTCCCCTACTTCACTTCCTCTCTTATCTTCCAACACTTCCGGTTCACTTCCTGTCTTATCTTTCATCCCTTCCTGTCTTATCTTTCATCACTTCCGCTTCCACTGCCAGGCTCACTTCCGGTACCCACCTCCACCATGCTCACGGCTCCTGCTGGACTGAAACATACATTCCTCTACTACTATCGTGATTAAAAGTAGCTTCGCATTTTACTCTGTCGTTTGATTCCCTGTTTGTATACTAAAATTATGATGACATTTCAAGTAGAATGTAACAAATAAGAATTAAAAGAATCTGGAGCATGGGAGACGCGTACAACACATACTTTATTATTTTAATACTTTCTTTCTGTTTGGTAAAAAAATCATTTGAGTCGTACTTTTAATTTTTCCATATAAGTGAAACAGTGTCCAGGTCCTTTTTAACTTAAATTGCCAACACAATTTACTTAGACAACCTGTTGGCTATGACATCTGACCATGCTATTTGAGACTTGTAAAGGAATTCCTTAAAACGATGCATACTTAATTACACTTTATTATTTTCACACAATCATACTAAATGGCAAATAAATCACGAATTAAATTTGGTTTAAATTGCCAATATTCAATTCTCGCATCATATTGTTATCATAATCCTCTACTTATAATTTTAGAATTTTTATAATAATACTAATAATTTTAGAATTTTTCTGTATTTTCTTATCAATTACTAAAGAAATAAGGTAATTTTTGTAAGTAAGAAAACAAAAGCAATTCACAGTTCTCTAGTTAGTAATATGACAACACTTTTTTTTTTCTTTTTTACACTCTTTTATTTAACTTAACTTGGTTCATGTTTGTAAAGATGGAATTTTGTAATCGAATTTTCACTCTCTTCCTGATATACTAAAATTATAAAAACTGTCTAATACACAGGTGTGTATCCGATGACAATGCAACATTTAAAAATTTTTGGAACATTAATTATACAATTAATTTTAAGGTATTTTTCCAGTAGCTAAATGCAGGGGGCAAATATTCTTTATGGTTAAAAACTTTATTTGAGTTAAAATAACAACGGAGTACTTCTGTATTTTCTTATCTATTACTGAAGAAATAGTGTAATTTTTGTACGTAAGAAAACAAAAGCAATTCACAGTTCTCTAGTAATATGACAACTCACCTCTTCATTACACGCCAAAACACGTTCAGTTAAATATCCAACCGGTTGAGAAACTTCAAGAATGAAATATTTTAAAACACTAAAAAGTATAAGATTTGTAAACTGAAGGAATGTATACAAAAGATTAATTTTAACACATTTATTCAAATTGGTGAAGAAATCATACGAGTTGTAATTTTCCAACTGGACGAAAAATGCCCCGGCCAGGATTCTAACCTGGGATCTCTTGGCTGAAGCCGCCACGCTCTACCAACTGAGCTATCCCGGTCAAATCTGGAGGGCATAATTCATCCAGTTAACCTTATTGATCATTAGTCCAGGCATTTGGTAGAAAATAAAGGAAAGTTTTGGTGTAGTTTTTTTTGTGGGGTCCCTTTATGTTTTTCGGGTTGCTGAACACGAATCCGAAGTTTTCCAACAAAATTTTTTTCGGGAAATATGTTTTTTTTTAGAAAAAACGTGTAAAAAAACGGACTTTTTTCCGTTTTTTTCAAAATAATTCCAAAATTATACATTTTACGTGAAAGTCGGCAATATATGAATTAAAGAAAATAAAATTTCTTACATTTTATGTATTGAAAGTTTTTTCTCTGATCAATAGTTTAGCCGTGAGAGTGCCTCAAAAATGGGTGGAAAAAACAAAAAACTGTAAAAAAACGGGAATTACGGTACTGTATGTCAATGTAACATAGAAACTAATCCTTTTACGCAAATGTTAACTATTAATGTTACTAAAGATTATATGTTTGACTATATTTTATGCATTTGAGGTAGAGGAAAAGTGCGGATCCGACACCAGGGGAAGGTGGGAGCAGTGGGGCAGATCTAGCTACTCTCATGAGTCAAAGTTGCTACTTCTCCGGAGAGCTCGTATTCTAAGAGGCGGTAACATTGTAGTCCAGTAGAAATAGCATTTTACCTTACAAAAATTCGGGTAGTTCTGATTTTTGGGTATGTTGTAAAGGTTGACCCTCTAATAAAAAAACAAGTTTTCGACCTTCTAGACCTTGTGCGTTTTTCACAATATTGGAAAAACCAATATTTTTCGGCACTTTTTTCGATTTTTCTTAAATAACTCAATTTTAGTGCATTTTACAGACAAAAGCAGAGTTACCATTTTGTAGAGCATAAAATTCTCTACAACATGCAGTATTCAGGTTTGTAAATTGTCCAAATAGGGGGTAAGATATGGAGCCGGGAAAATAGGGTTAAATTTGGAAAAAATGTAAAAATCCACAAATGACGTTAGTTTTTGCTTAATAACCTACTTTTAGTGCGTTTTAGGGACAAAAACACTTTCACCATTTTGTAGAGCATAAAATTCTCTACAACATGCAGTATTCATGTTTGTAAATTGTCCAAATAGGCGGTAAGTTATAGCAAAAACTAACGTCATTTGTGGATTTTTACATTTTTTTCCAAATTCAACCCTATTTATCGGCTCCGTATCTTACCCCTATTTGGACAATTTACAAACATGAATACTGCATGTTGTAGAGAATTTTATGCTCTACAAAATGGTGAAAGTGCTTTTGTCTGTAAAACGCATTAAAAGTAGGTTATTAAGCAAAAACTAATGTCTTTAGTGCCTTTTTGCAAATTTTACCCTATTTTCCCGGCTCCGTATCTTACCCCCTATTTGGACAATTTGCAAACCTGAATACTGCATGTTGTAGAGAATTTTATGTTCTACAAAATGGTAAAGTTCTTTTTTCTGTAAAATTCACTAAACTTGAGAGTTTTTTAAGAAAAATCGAAAAAAATGCCGAAAAATATTGGTTTTTTTCAATATTGTGAATACATGTTACATCGACATACAGAGTCGTAATTCCCGTTTTTTACAGTTTTTTGTCTTTTACACCTCCCAATTTTACAGTATGAGCACTCCGGCGGAGGAGCACCTTCGACTCATGAGAGAAGGTGGAACTGCTCCACTGCTCCCACCTTCCCCTGGCGCAGGATCCGCACTTTTCCTCTACCTCAAATGCATAAAATACAGTCAAACATATAATCTTTAGTATCATTAATGGTTACCGTTTGCGTAAAATGGTTAGTTTTATGTTACATCGACATACACTACCGTAATTCCCGTTTTTTTACAGTTTTTTGTTTTTAACACCCTTTTTTGCGGCACTCTCACGGCTAAACCATTGATCAGAGAAAAAAACTTTCATTACATAAAATATAGGAAATTTTATTTTCTTTAATTCATATATTGCCGACTTTCACGTAAAATGCACAATTTTAAAATTATTTTGAAAAAACGGAAAAAAGTCCGTTTCTTTACACGTTTTTTGTAAAAAAAACATATTTCCCGAAAAAAATTTTGTTGGAAAACCTCGGATTCGTGTTCAGCGACCCAAAAAACATAAAGGGACCCCCCAAAAAAAACTACACCAAAACTTTCCTTTATTTGCTCTTTTTTATCCCCTAATGCCTGGACTACATAGCATCTGGTCTGATATTTTAATCAGCTCAACAGAATAGATCGCAGGTATAATGGAACGCTTGTAAACGCTGGATGAATTATGGTAACTGGATGAATTATGCCCTCCAGATTCGACCGGGATAGCTCAGTTGGTAGAGCGTGTCGGCTTCAGCCAAGAGATCCCAGGTTCGAATCCTGGCCCGGACATTTTTCGTCCAGTTGGAAAATTACAACTCGTATGATTTCTGTACCAATTTGAATAATTGTGTTAAAATTAATCGCGTGTCCAGCGTTTACTGGCATTCCATTACCTGCGAATTATTCTGTTGAGCTGATTAAAATATCAGACCAGAAGCTATGATCAATAAGGTTAACTGGATGAATTATGTCCTCAAGATTCGACATGGATAGCTCAGTTGATAGAGCGTGGCGGCTTCAGCCAAGAGATCCCAGATTCGAATCCTGGCCCGGACATTTTTCGTCCAGTTGGAAAATTACAACTCGAATGTATACAAAGTCCATAGCATAAAATCATGTTCTGTCTTTTAGTATTCGATTGTATTCCTATTATTTCCCGATGAGCTTGATTGCTTATCAGCCGATATTGAGCCAAACGTCTTTGCTACCAGGGTAACTCATGTTGTAAAATTTTATTTGTGTATTTCTAGAACTTGCAAGAAAGTTTTCTATTTCGTTAGAAAGAAAAATAAAATAAAATAAAAAGAAATAAGAAAGTTTCTTGTAGTTCTAGAAATACACAAATAAAATTCTGCAATATTTGTTACCCTGATAGCACAAAAAGTTTGGCGCAATATCGTCTGATAATTAGGCTCATATGAGAATAATCGGAATGCAATCTAACCCCTTAATCGTCGCGCCCTTTAAGTGTAGGCTACTTTTTAAAAATTCAGATTGCTTGATTACCACCAATTTTTTTAAGTAGAAATGTTCGTCTTATTTAATAGACCGATAAAATAATGCAAGAATAAAGCCAATAATACTATTTAAAAAAAATTGGTGGGAATCAAACAATCTGAATAAAACAGGCGTAACCTACGCTGCCCGTGAATGTCTCGGGCACGACGATTAAGGGGTTAATAATCAACGACGGGACATGATTTGATAATGGACTTTGCATACTTGAATGCAGCGATCAAGAACTAGGATAATACGGGTGTAGTACGTAGAACTTCTGACTTTCAAATCGTCACATTATTAGAATTACAAAGAAAAAAAGAAATTATATTTTAGGTTTTATTGACTCGTTTTATGATGTTTCGAAAATAATTACCGTCATTTTTTTAATGTTGATAATCACTCAACCAATTTAATAGTAGAGAAATGTTAAGTAAGGGGAGGGAGGTATTTATAGTTGTGATTCTGTTATGTTGATAACGGAAAATGAGAGCATATATATATGTGTGTGCAAACTTTACTAATGGGAGACAAAAGAGAATAACATAAACTCTGTTTGTTATTCAATATTTAAATCATTCATATTTCAGAGCTTCCAAACGAGTGAGCAGTAGAAACCTAGTTCCCAAGCGCCCCAGCTGTTGAACAATTCAGTTCTTTAATAAGAAATTCGAATAAAATTTGATTCGGTTCTCAAACGGTATGGTGTCGTCAAATCGACTTTTTTTGTTTTTACGCAAAGCGTACATACATGAGTTACAGTTATATCGACGTTACAGAACCTATACTGAGTTTTCTTTTTTACCCTTTTCCTTCATTTTATTATTTTGGCCCTTTTTATTGTTGTTTTGTTTTGTTTTCATGGTCGCTAAACACTCATACATGGGATATGAGCGATTCTCCCATAAATTTGACTTTTAAGTCCCTTAATAATAATTTTTATTTTAGTACATATTCTTGGTTTATTATTATTATTATTATTTCTTTTATTGGAAAATATGTCATTGCATGATTGTAAAACAATATTAATGAGATAAATAAGTGTTGAATGATTGTGGGGTCCAAATTATAGCATTAAATTCCTTTATCGTCCCTTGTCCCTGATGCTGTTTTTTTAAGTTTAGAGCTGTCTCGATAAAATGGTTTCGCGAAAAGTAAGTTCTACTTTATTTTTTAGCGAAATTGGAACGATTGTTTTATATAAATATGTAACAAAAATTTGCACACATTTTTAGGATTATTATTATTATTTGAACTCTATGTCCCGGGATTTTAGATTCCTTACCGTCCCTCTTGCTAAAATTATGCAGAAAATCACTCCAGATGCAGCCACAGAGTTTTTCAACTTTTTTCTCTTACAGAACTTTGCTAGAGAAAAAATGGCTGTTGTTTGACATGAAATTTTCTGCAGAATTTAAACATCAATTTAAAGCATTGCGGCTTTATTGGTATTCTTACCGTCCCCAAGATTTATTCGTGAACTTTTAGAGGTAAATTATTTTATTTTATTTATTTATTTATTTATTTGTCATTTATTTCAATGTAAATAACTGTTGATAAAAACCAAAGAACATTGCGGCTACCACTTTGACTTAACATGACTTGCCTAAAAATAGGTGGTAATTTTCTTTACCGTCCCTGTTAAATTTCACTATTAAATGGATGGTAAAGGTCTCACAGGGATAGTATAGTAGTTAGTAAACATTAATGCTGAACAAGAACATGTTTCATTATTAGCAACAAGAACAAGGAAATTTAAAACTGGAAATTTAAAAATGCTATTTCATTAAGTTGAATTTCACAAGTTATTCATGAAAATTAAAATTATGGGAGAATGGCTCCAATATTTTTTGCTCTAAATCATCGTTTCTAAAACATTTAAGTACTGAGACCCCCTAAACATCCATTAAACAAAAGTAAATAGCCCCATTATACTGTTTTATATGAAATCGTAGGCGAATCGAATGTTTTCAAACAACGATCCTTTTTATTTTTTATTTATTACCTGCGCGAAAAGCATTTTTGTCAATAGTAGCATCAAAAACTAAATTAGTTGAAACTTGTTAAAATTAGTTGAAATAAATTGAAATTTACTTCTGTGTGATTCAAATGTAACTCCACATATAGGAAAGCTTTCAATCGATAAATAAATGTAGCCGCGCAGTAAATACATATTTAAGTTTACTTATCAGACTACATTGACATCAATACCAATTAGGGATGTAACGAATATTCGGCCACTATTCGGTATTCGGCGTATTCGGCATGGCCGAATAGTGAACAGATATTTGGCCGAATACCTGTAGCCGAATATAATTAGATATTTTGCCGAATACTTGCTGCATATTTAGGCATCATTTGAATTTAAGTAAGTATTGCAACATTAATTTCTTTTACATTAAAATGCAAAATATATACTGCATTTAAAGTTTAAATCATCAGTGAATTTAAAAATATTATCTTTATATCTATTTTTTTTAATCTGATTTATAATGATGATAAGTTTCTTAAACAATAAAATTCATAAATATTAAAAACAAATATTTTACTGTCTTGTAAAAATGCTTAATCTTTCACAAATTAAATCAATTTTCTAGTTTTTAGTTTTACTTTTAAATAAAAAAAAAATAGAATAAATATATGGCTATATAATTACTTTACTAATTAAAAATTAAACATTAGATGTTGATTAAATGAACTAATGAGTTTGATACATTCAAAAGAAAAAAACTATTACCTATACTGAAAAAACATTTAATGAGTTACTTCCATATAACATAAAGGGGTAACAAAATTATTTATCACTGTGAAGCCTGAAATTGTGATGCAAAAATAATAACTTTTCAGCATTTTCAAGAAGAAGTCTGATTCGTTTGGTTTCATATATATTACCAGCTTCAGAAAACAAACATTCACTATATACTTAGCTTGCATACATTCATCTGTTATGATTTTTGAACACTCAAACAAATTAATTTCAATTAGTCCTTAATTTAATTTTTGATTTTAAAATTGAAAAAAAATAAATAAAAAAACAAAATTTTTTTTAAGTCAGTCAGTATTTGGCCGCCGAATATTCGTTAAAAATTCGGCCTAAAACTTGGTCGAATATTCGGCTATTCGGCCAAATCACTATTCGTTACATCTCTAATACCAATTAAGTAATATTTGATTATTATTATTTAATAACAGATATTTTTGTACATAAGCATTTTATTTTTTCGGATTGACTTAAATCCCTCGTTTGCTGTTCGCAACCAACAATTTGAGAAATAATGTTTTAAATATTTAATTGTAATTACTTGCTACAGTACTTACCGTCCTTATGATATTCTTACCGTTCCTACTCTTATATTTCTTATTTACAACCATGGAATTATTAGTAAAAGATTTTAAATATGTTTGTAACATAGTTTTTTTTTTTTTTTTTTTTTTTTTTTTTTTTTGGAATCCTGGAAGGTATATACAATAAATTAGCATCTCTAGAGCCAGTGTGTTACAGGTAAATAATAATAAAATAAAATAATTCAGCATAAAATAATATAAACTGCTAAATTTCAGCCTTTAAGACAATGATATACTAAAATTTTGTACTAAAAATACCACATTGTTATTATTTATTATTTAAATGGTTTATGGGTACTATGCAAAATCATTATAAGTAAAAATTTAGATGAAACTAAAAAGTTGGATAAATAAAATGTCAAGGGGCCGGTAAGGAAAATTAGAAACGCAAGTTCAACTTTGTTCCTCATTTAAATAAAATCTTATTAACAATCATCACTGCTGACTATTTTATCTTTATTTTGAATCATTAAGAAATTCTTCCACAAGTTTAAAATGTTGTTTTATTAAGTTTAATTTCACAAGTTTCTTATTCCTAAAAGTTAAAATTATGGGAGAATGCTTCATATAGAGAGAGATCTCGCTGGTAACGAATTTTAAGCATTTTAAGATTAAAAAATAACAATTAATTTAGTGGTTTAGATGATCAAAAATATAAGAATGAAAACAGTCCATTCTTCTCTTCAATCTCCATGTCATCCAAAGTTTCACTAATAAACGTCGGACTATGACTTTTTTCTAAATTTTTAATTGAAATGTTGTGAAATTAATATTCATTGTCTCACGTATGTACAGTACTGTAAATGTGTTTTTATACATTAAATAAAATCTTATTAACAATCATCACTGCTGACCATTATTTCTTTACTTTGCATCATTAAGCAATTTGTCCACAAGTTTAAAATGGTTGTTTTATTAAGTTTAATTTCACAAGTTTCTTATTCCTGAAAGTTAAAATTATGGGAGAATGCCTCATATAGAGATCTTGCTGGTAACGAATTTCATGCATTTTGAGATTAAAAATTAACAAGTAATTTAGTGGTTTAGATGATAAAAAATATAAGAATGAAAACAGTCCCTTCTTTTCCTCAATCTTAAGTCATCCAAAGTTTCACCAATAAAGATCAGAGTAGGATTTTTAACACTTTCCAACAAAGTTGAAAAGTATTTATGAATTCGATTTGTCTGTCTATCTGTACGTGCTTTAACTCTCGTAAATATACTCGGATTGTCATGAAATTTTTATACATTATTGAATTTTACTATAGACTGTCGGTATTGAAAATGAAGTGTGTATCATTAATAGTTCATTTACAGGGACACACAAAAGAATTCCATTACATTATGGTGTATGGAGAAAAAACGTTTCCGGCGCATTTTATTGGTGTTACGATATTTCAAACATAATGAAATTAATAAGCATTACTGAGGTGGACTACAGCATGCTTTTACCGGAGTGTATAATTAGTAGCATATACAGTTCAATTATACAGGAACGTACAAAATAATACCTTTCCATTATGATCTATGGGGGGAAATGGCCGCAGTGCATTTTTAACATGTTATGATACTTGAAACATAATGAAATTTAAAAGAATCACTAATGTTCACGACAACTTATTTTCTATAGATTATGAAGTGCGTAGGATTTATCGATCATGTACAGAGACGCACAAGAGAATTTGGTTAAAGGACTGACTATGATCGGTAATTTCTAAAAGTGCTCTTTCAGCTGTGATATGCGATTTTATGTAATTTTTAGTGTATTGCGTGTTGTTTACAAATTCTGTAGATCATATACAGGGCTGCACGAAAAACTTCGAATATGGGCAGCAATTGCTAAAAATGGATTTTTACTCAGTTATGTATTTTTTTCCCCTTATTTAGATTTTTCATTTCATTGTATGAAAAAATAAATTTCTTAATAATATTCTGTTGGTGTTGGAAAGTGTTTCATAATCTATGCCGGATGCATAATTTTTCGTTCTTGTTCTTTTTTCGTTTTTTAAAAATTTTAATTGAAATGTTATGAAATTAACATTCATTGTCTCACGTAATGCACAGTATTTTAACGTGTTTTTACTTATATAAAATCTTATTAACAACCATCACTGCTGATCATCTTTTCTTTACTTTGGCTCATTAAGCAATTCTTCCACAAGTTTAAAATGTGCTGGTTTATTCAATTTAATTTCACAAGTTTATTATTCCTGAAAGTTACAATTATGGGAGAATGTGGCTTATATAGGGATCTCGTTAGTAACGAATTTCATGCATTTTGAGATAAAAAAATAACAAGTAATTTAGCAGTTTAGATGATCTAAAAAATAAGAATTGAAACTCTCTTTCTCCTCAATCTCAAGTCATCCAAAGTTTCAACAATGAAGATCAGAGTACCATTTTTTTTTTAATTGAAATGTTATATATTAACATTTATTGTCTCAATTAATGTACAGTATTGTAATGTGTTTTTATACTTTAGTATATTGTACTACACAGTGTATTATTTGTAAAAAGGTAAGTACAAGAAGTAATTTGGGAGGAGGCCACTAATTAATCGTATTTTCATATTTTTTATGGTAAAAATGTATACAATTTTTGGAACATTTCGCTCACGAATAATCTTTTAGAAAAAATTGCGTTCTAGAACCGAGTAATCGGGTTGCCATTAATTTCTGTTTGACTGGTATTTGTTTCGGTCCTCAAGGCCACATCCACCATTGTCGCCACAGCTGATGACTGTTTTTCTGATTGATTAAGTAGGATCAATTACATATTTAAAAATTAGCTTTTATAAACAGGTTAAGAAAAAAATGTCACCTCCTCCCGGATTATTATAAATATGACGTAATTTTCACCATTAAATGCTTTTCATACGTAATAAAGTTTTCTTTCTTTTTCAATATTCACATGTAAATATATATTTCAATTGAAAATACAGTGTTTGGAAATATCATTTGGGTCTTTTAAAAATCTGGCAACAGTAGATAAAACAGCTGTTTCAAAATACGAATCTATCTCTATACAGAAAACGAAATTTTGAATAAAAAATTAAAAAAAAAAAAAAAAAAAAAAAAAAAAAAAAAATTACACACATTTAAAAATTGATTGGACACTGCACACTAGATCTAGTCAACTACATGCCTGCAAAAAATTGGTTAAATTTCTATGCAAAGTTTTTGATCCTATAAAACTTAAGTAACTGAACTGTCTGGGCCGATTTCAACATTAAATAGCTTTTTAAATAATGCTTAAATTTTAAATTTGTCTCCTTCAGCGTGTTTATCATATATTTCTCTATAAAACTACCAGTTTTCATGTTTTAATATGCAATAGTTTTTACAGGGTAAACCAAGAAAATGAAAAGGTCACAATAATTTCAATTACGGCAGCATTAGCAACAGCAGAGACAACTTTTTAAAAAAATAGAGAGATTATGTGACATTGATTTTCACGTTTCTAGAAAAAGGATCCAGAAAATATGCAATATGTGCTCAGAGCACATAAATATGTTTAAAATCTTTTAAAAAGTATATTTGCATCTACTTAAAATTATACGTAACAAACAGTCAAATGAGTGAATGACTTCCATTATACTACAGCAGATTTCAAAGATAAGTAAAAAATAGAAAAAAAATCGGAAAAAGTGAAAGGATTAACCAAAAAGCAGCTGCCAGGTAACTCCTCTACTTCCGCCACCGGTGACTTTGAAGATGAAGGTTAATGTCAAGTTGGAGTTTGGCTGTTATGAAGCGTCAAAACCGACAGTAATATAATGAATAAACCTGAATTAGATATTTTGAATGAATGACGTTTAAAACCAATACATTAATCTAATTAACATTACGTCAATTTTGTATCCAGAAAGTAATCTATAAATAGCAAAAACATCAGGCTATTTTCTTTTTTCGTTTGATGTAGATTTTTTTTTTTTTTTTAAATAAAATATATTGTAGGAAATAAATTATTACTTGTTATTTACAATAACTTACTTGTATTTTTTTCTTCTAAAATTATTTGAATTGACATGAGATTCATGAAAATGATTGGGTACTTTGTATGAGTCGCATGCCACTGGATAATCGACAAAAAATAACACGGATACAAACAAGTTGGAAATTGTACGTCAAACGTTACAAACGAGGTGCGTTCGTACGCACGTTTTAGAATTAAATTCATGATATCCCGTGCGTAGAACGGGTTAAACAGCTAGTTAAGTATATATTTTATGACACTGTTCATACAAATATCTTAACTAGTTATATAAATATTCAGATATATATGTATCAGCTAGTTATATAAATATTCAGATCTTGATGATTTTTAATTCTGTGAAATGAATTATATCGTCTGCAGATTAATTTCTGTCATAAAATAAGTATCTCGGTCGCTTGACGATTTAACATCCATCGGAAGCTCCTATAACAAAAAAGCACCGATTTAAAAAAAAAAATTCAAATTTCTTAATAAATATTTTTATTAATATCTCCTAAAGTTTTGATTCGATTTTAATAAAATTTGAAATGTCTCGACAAAATTCTGCAAAGATAATATATTTTAAATTGCAAACCATTTGGTTGGGTAGTTTTTGCGTTGTTATATGCGGACAGACAGACAGACGGACGGACAGACAGACGGACAGACAGACAGACAGACAGACGGACGGACAGACGGACGGACCAAACGACGACTATAGGTGCTACGTATTTATATAATTACGAACGCACCTAATAATACTAATTATAGTAACCTTTAGACAACTTAAATATATTATGTGTGTGTGTGTGTTTAGACAACTTAAGTGTATTATGTGTGTGTGTATGTGTAATCTTTGTATAACCTCTATGTATCTATATATGTATGTAACTTTATTAATCCTTATTTGTATATAACATACATATACATAATATTATATCTTTATGTGTATACCTATGCTCTCAGTATATGCATGCAATCCTATATTTTTATATGTATATGTTATGGATGTATTAACGTTATTTATCCTTATGTATGTATATGCACTGCATGTAAATGTATGTGCTTTCGTATTGCCTCATGTCATAAGGATTAATACCACAGAATGTCACCATTAATATGAATTATAGTAATCTTTAAGAAATGTTTGTATATTATGTATTTAAATGTAATGTAACCTCTTTACCTAAAAATATTTGTTGATAGTAAATAGTTTCAAAGTTCGCCAGAGGAACGAAAATACCCTAATTGTTTTTATATTTTCTGTTTGCCCAATTTGTCCAATATGAAATGTGAAAACGATAGTGATATAATAATGAACCGAAATTGGACAATTATATATTGGACATTTATGAGTGTTGTTGGTAGTCACAAAATTAATATAATTAACACCTCATCAATTTTGTATGAGCAAACAATAAAGCCAAATTATTCCTATGCTTTCTGACTGCGCAATTTCTCCAGTATGAAATGCAAAAACGACGTTAATAAACCAACTACGGTAAATAATTTCTAGCGTATGACTTTTATGTACATTACATAGCATTAACATAATTAACATATATTTTGTATTAAGGACGAACAGGTAATTTATACAGAAATTGCCGAAATTTGAAAATGTTGTTTTAAATCCGTTTTTTTTTTCTCCTTTAATTCAGTTTCCACGCCTCCCCTTTCCAATGAGATTAATTTATTATTAAGATTTGCTTATGAGTAATTTATTTGTATACAGTCGTGAAAAAAATAATAAATCCCCTACTAACTCTGCAAATGATTGTATAAAGATGTGATTTGTACCAATCGATTAGTAAATAACAATTACTATTTAATGCTATGCTTAAATTTTGCCAAGGGAGTCATCTAAAAATAGAAATTGTAACAAACTTTAAAATTTTACAAACTAAATTTTTGACATAATATTTGGATATTTCGGTATATTTTACCTCAAGGATACCAAACGGAAGTCATTTGGTCAAGTAGCTTAGGATCAGGGGTCGGAAAAACTACCTTTTTATTGTAGCGAACTACAACTACAACTACTTTAGCGAAAATGTAGTTAACTACAACTACAACTACTTATTTTAATAAGTAGCGACTACAAACTACTTTTCAAAAGTAGTCACTACTTCGCTACTTTCAGATTTTGTCAAAGGGTTCCATTTACACTAGAAATTGAAGACACGAATTAAACAATAAAGCGACCCCTCGTTATATCAGGTCTGCCGGGATATAATTAAATAAATGGAACATAATCGAGGGCATTAAAAAATATAACATACAAGAAAATGTTTTGTGTTTGTCTCCAAAATGTTAATTTATATATGCATTAAATTTCGTAGCAAAATTAAGAGAGAGATTATAATCTAGAAAATTATAGAAAAACAACTCTAGATGCAAATAATAAATAGATCTTAATAAATAAATAGACAAGTGTTGCCAGCAAGAAAATTCATTTAATGTATTAATACTTGATTTTAGCAGCAAGTGTCAACGGGAAAAATCCATCACTTCATGCGATACATTGCTAGATGCTGCAGCTGAGATTTGCAAATTGTTGAGCAGAACAATTTTTGCCCCAAAGAAGCAAATTTCGGCAACATGATTTGCAGAATGGTACATTTCCCACCCCTGAAGTAGCGTTAAAAGTAGCGTCGGTTTTCACTACAAACTACGTATTTTTTGTATCGCGCTACTCGCTACACTACATTATTCCAAATGTAGCGCGCTACACTACAAACTACTGTAAAAAGTAGGGGCTACAGTAGTTTCGCTACTTGTAGCGCGCTACTTCCGACCCCTGCTTAGGATTTATGAAGGTTTTAAGTTTGGAACTCCTAATGTTAAATTCATTTGTAATCATTGCAAAGCAGATTGTAATGCGAGAAGTTTTTTAAGCCATCTAAACCAATATTTTTATTAAGGGGCTACTTCACTCAGACGAAAACACCCGCTCGCTAATGTTAATCCTATGGAGGAAATTTTTAAAGATATCTAGTTCGCATTTCAATATTTTTAAATGATTTTTTTTGCATTCGATAGCTGAGGTCAATCTCTATGCACGCTCCTTTCTACTTTTTCATTTTTGTTGCAGTTTTTTTTATTGAGGATACTCTCACTTTCAAAACCGGTTTCGAAAGTGAAAGTATCTTAATAAAAAAAACTTGTAATCAAAATCGAAAAAGTAGAAAGGAGCGTGCATAGAGATTGACCTTAGCTATCGAATGCAAAAAAAAATCATTTAAAAATATTGAAATGCGAACTAGGTATCTTTAAAAATTTCCTCCATAGGATTAACATTAGCGAGCGGGTGCTTTCGTCTGAGTGAAGTAGCCCCTTTATAGTGTTATTAGATATCAATATGCAAATTGTAATTAAAATATCTTTAATGGTTCTTGATATAATAAAAATTTTAAAATCTCGAATACACCCAGAAAAAGGAATTGATTAAAACTACAAAACATGTTTTGTTGAGTACATTTTGGTTGTTATAGCAAAATTCAAGTAAAATTGAACCATTTTACTTGAATTAACAAAAGATTTTTTGCTGACGATACAAATTTTTTTTTTTTGGAATTGGAAAAAAAAAAAATGTTGATTCAAACAAAATTTCCATTGACCAATATTTAAACAAAAAGTTTTGTTGGGTCAACCAAATTTTTGTTGATAAAACAAAACTTTTTTTCTGGGTGTACTTAGCATTCTTTATAATTATCCCTCGCATTCCATTTTTACATGCAGATTCAAAATTCTTCCACAATAATTATCTTATACATAAACATGAAAGTTACTAAAAATGTTTTGTTTATTTCACAAATAAAGCTTTTAAAAATCAACTTAATAGGAGTTCTATAAATTTTAATAAAAAAAATTATCAAAATTTTTATTTCATTTAATTTTTTCAAATTTAATTCTCATTAAATGACATTATTTTTAGTAATTTATGTTTATACATATATAGGGAACATATGGCAGAAATTTCTAGAAAACCGGGGAAAAAATTAAATGCGCATAGAACATTTTAAATTCATAAAAACGATAAAAATTTACAATCTGGTAAATAAAAAAAGGTTTTAATGATTAATGAGTTGTGATAAATGCAAAAGTTTTAAATATGAGTAAATGTTTTAATATTATTTATGATTCATTTTCTGTATTTTTATGCCTTTATGATAAATGTAGTCAGTTTATAGGTCCACTAATAAGTATCTCTTTAATACTTGAAATATCACGATTTTAGCATATGAGATACTCACCAATATTACTCAGAAATATAATTTTAATATATACTTACACAATAATTTTATTTCTAGTAATCTAAAATTATATTTTTTTCATAAATTATGGTACAATGAAATTTTATGAAATAACCTGAAATTAGAAGATAGGTTTTAGAAAAAATAAATTATGAAATTTCTATAACCACATTTTCTATTATTATTCTGTATATGAAGTTATTTATAATGACATAATAAACTTTTCACAATACCCGGTAGTTTTTTTTAAGGAGATAAAATCAGCAAATATTACAGAATATTTCCTACATAAATACTTTGTCGCTGGAAAAGTAGAAAAGTAACTCATCTATATAAGCGTAGTATCCAATTGCATTACTAAAATAAAAAAAATTAAGAGCATTTTGTATAATTTTATACATAATTATTTTATACATAAAAAGGAAAGTCACTAAAAATGTTTTGTTTATTTCCCAAATAAGCTTTTAAAAATGAACTTAATGAATTCTATAAATTTTAATTAAAAAATTATCAAAATTTTTATTTTGTTTAATATATTTTTTAATTTAATTGTCTTTAAAGGACATTATTTTTAGTAATTTACATTTATACATATATAGGGAGCAAATGAGAGAAAATTCAAGAAAACTGGGGGGTGGGGAGATTAAATGCGCATAGAAAATTTTAAAATCATAAAAGAGATAAAAATTTTCAATCTAAAAAAAGGGGGATTTTAATGAACAAATAAGTTATGATAAATGCCCTTTCTTTATAAATATCTTTCTTAAGAGGGAAAAAAAAAAAAAAAAAAAAAAAAAAAAACATTATGAGTAAAGGTTTTGATATTATTTATGACTCATTTTCTAGATTTTTATGCCTTTATGATAAATGTGGCCAGTTTATAGGTCCACTAATAAATCTCTGTATAATAGTTGAAATATCAAGATTTTGACATGTGACTCATCAATATTATTCGAAAATATGTTTTTAATGTATGCTTACACACCGATTTTGTTTCTAGTAATCTAAAATTATATATATATTCCATAAATTATGATAAAATGGAATTTTATGAAATAACCTGAAATTCGAAGATAGGTTTTAGAAAAAACAAATTATGAAACTTCTATAACCTTATTTTCTATTATTATTCTGTATCTGAAGTTATTTATAATGACATAATAAACTTTTCACAATACCAGATAACTGTTTTTTAAGAGATAAAATCAGCAAATATTACAGAATATTTCCTATATAAATGCTTTGTCACTGGAAAAGTAGAAAAAGTAACTCATCTTTATAAGCGTAGTATCCATTTGCATTACTAAAATAATAATTTTAAAAAAATTAAGAGCATTTTGTATAATTTTATGCATAAATATTTTATACATAAAAATGAAAGACGCTAAAAATGTTTTGTTTATTTCACAAATAAAACTTTTAAAAATAAACTTAGTGAATTCTATAAATTTTAATTAAAAAATTATCAAAATTTTTATTTTGTTTAATATATATTTTTTTAATTTAATTGTCTTTAAAGGACATTATTTTTAGTAATTTACATTTACACATATATAGGGAGCAAATGAGAGAAAATTCAAGAAAACTGGAGGGTGGGGAGATTAAATGCGCATAGAAAATTTTAAAATCATAAAAGAGATAAAAATTTTCAATCTAAAAAAAGGGGGGGTTTTAATGAACAAATAAGTTATGATAAATGCCCTTTCTTTATAAATATCTTTCTTAGGAGGGGAAAAAAACAAACAAAAAAAAAACATTATGAGTAAAGGTTTTGATATTATTTATGACTCATTTTCTAGATTTTTATGCCTTTATGATAAATGTGGCCAGTTTATAGGTCCACTAATAAATCTCTCTATAATAGTTGAAATATCAAGATTTTGACATGTGACTCACCAATATTATTCGAAAATATGTTTTTAATGTATGCTTACACACCGATTTTGTTTCTAGTAATCTAAAATTATATATATTTCATAAATTATGATAAAATAGAATTTTATGAAATAACCTGAAATTCGAAGATAGGTTTTAGAAAAAACAAATTATGAAACTTCTATAACCTTATTTTCTATTATTATTCTGTAGCTGAAGTTATTTATAAAACATAATAAACTTTTCACAATACCAGATAACTGTTTTTTAAGAGATAAAATCAGCAAATATTACAGAATATTTCCTATATAAATGCTTTGTCACTGGAAAAGTAGAAAAAGTAACTCATCTTTATAAGCGTAGTATCCATTTGCATTACTAAAATAATAATTTAAAAAAATTAAGAGCATTTTGTATAATTTTATGCATAATTATTTTATACATAAAAATGAAAGACGCTAAAAATGTTTTGTTTATTTCACAAATAAAACTTATAAAAATAAACTTAGTGAATTCTATAAATTTTAAATAAAAAATTATGAAAATTTTTATTTTGTTTAATATATTTTTTAATTTAATTGTCTTTAAATGACATTATTTTTAGTAATTTACATTTACACATATATAGGGAGCAAATGAGAGAAAATTCAAGAAAACTGGGGAGTGGAAAGATTAAATGCGCATAGAAAATTTTAAAATCATAAAAGAGATAAAAACTTTCAATCTTAGAAAAAAAAAAAAAAAAAAAAAAAAAAAGGTTTTAATGAACAAATAAGTTATGATAAATGCCCTTTCTTTATAAATATCTTTCTTAGGAGGGAAAAAAAAAACAAAAACATTATGAGTAAATGTTTTGATATTATTTATGACTCATTTTCTAGATTTTTATGCCTTTATGATAAATGTAGCCAGTTTATAGGTCCACTAATAAATCTCTCTATAATAGTTGAAATATCAAGATTTTGACATGTGACTCACCAATATTATTCGAAAATATGTTTTTAATGTATGCTTACACACCTATTTTGTTTCTAGTAATCTAAATTTATATATATTCCATAAATTATGATAAAATGGAATTTTATGAAATAACTTGAAATTAGAAGATAGGTTTTAGAAAAAATAAATTATAAAATGTCTATAACCTTTTTTCTATTATTATTCTTTATCTGAAGTTATTTACGATGACATAATACACTTTTCACAATACCTGATAGTTGTTTTTTAAGAGGTAAAACCTGCAAATATTTCAGAATATTTTCCTCATAAATTCTTTGTCGTGAAAAAGTAACTCACCTTATTTTTATACTTTATTGTTACCACTAAATTTTAATAGAAATTTTTGCATTATTTAATCGCAGTTTTCGGCTATTAAATAAGGCAAAAAATATTAAATTTTTGTGGTAAGAGGAAAATGTAATAGTTTGTAGCTATGGTTTAAATATAATGGGTTTAGATGGGAGTTGGTGAATCAGCTATTGCCTGCGCATGTCAAAAATTTGCACAAACTTGCTTTAAAAAATTGTAATGAATATTTTTTTTAATAGGAAGCTGTGGTCATAAATATTATTATTATGATAAAAAGTAAAAAATCTTTATTTTGAAGCTTTTTTTTCAAATTTGAAAGCCCACTGTATATTTAAGCATAATTCAAAAACTACTTGGCAGAATAATCTGTTAAAAATTTCATTAGTTACGATTCATATTCATTAACAGAAATCGTTTACTAAAAGATTCAAATATGCAAATCAAAAATTACAGACCATTTAATATTTTTAATTTTTTTCATTAATTAATTTAATATTTAGGGTTAATTTAAATTTAATATTTTTTTTCTTTGTCTAATACAGAATTATTTTTAATTTAATATATGTTGTAAAAATCCATTATTATTTTATGTATTTGTATATACATTTATTCCTCAGATTTTAAAAATTACATCGTTAAAAGTAATTAACACGAAATATTTATTTGTATACTTTTTGGTAGTCCAATTTCTCCAGCATAAAATGCTAAAACGACAGTACTATAATGAACAATCCTGAATTATACATTTTCAGCGAATGACGTTTCAGGTTATTGCATTAATGTGATTAATAACACATCAATATTGTACGAAAAACGAAAATGCAACAAAAAAAAATAGCCACGGATCTAAAAAGTCGCAATTTTTCCTCCATTTAATGACAATATTTTTTATTTAAATGAGATTTTTTTTTATTATTATAAAATATGTTGTTGGGAAAAAATCAGTTTTATTATTGATTATTTAGTGTAGTTTATTTATATAATAACACTTTCCAATTTAAAAATTGTCCTATAAAATAATTAATTAGCATAATCAATACGAAAGTTTTTATTTTATTTTCTAATTGTTCAATTACCCCAACATGAAATGCCAAAATGATAGCAGTATAATAAACCAAATTGAATTAGTCATTTTCAGCGAATGACGCTTAGAGATATTATATTAACGTAATTAACATCAAGTTATATGCATCAAGGAAAGAAAACGTAATGCAGAAATAGCCAACTCTCGAAAGCGTCATCATTTAATATTCATATTTTTTTCTTTTCTTTTTCATTCTACAGCAGTTTGTTTTATGGAACTAAATACAGTATAACTTTGAAAAATTTAATTATTATTTGCTTACTTGGAATAATTTATTTTGTATATTAATTGCTTCTATTTTAAAACTTATCTCTTAAAAGTAATTAATTCGAATATTTCAGTAAATATTATTTATTCTGAAATACTAGTTACTTTTATTTATATATATTTTTAGGGGGTGGGGGGAGATTATTATCGAATTTGTTACACTGTTTCCTCGGCAGGACCAAACTCTTTTTCTAAAATGCTTATGTGCATTGCTGAAATGTTTGAATGATTAGGAAAAAAAATTACGATCTGGTTTTATGATTAATTTTTGTCTCAAGACTATTTAAATATGTTATAGAATATCTAAAACAAAAGTCTAAAAGTTATTTACTAAATATTAATGGATTTAGACATTTTTTTAATGAGTTTAATTTCAGTTTCTTTTTTAATATATATATAAGAAAGGCTCATAATACCAGCCTGATTTTTATATATGTTTTTCATTATTATTAAAATATTAACATATGTAAATAATACGAAATTTTCATGAGCGCTCCGCATCAGCAAAATGTAATTACTTATAAGAATGACAAAATGCATAACAAACAAATATGACCTATATTTTTCCGATTTTCCATAACATGTTTAAAAAAACTTCATACAAATATCGATCATAGAAACAATAAATTTGGATAGTAAATTTTATCAAAATAAATGATGCATTTTAAAAGAAAAGCAGAAAAAGGTCCTATAGGTTTCCAAAATCATGCCTTATTTAATCAACCCTTTTCTTACAAAGTATTCATTTTTTCATAGAAATATTAATTTTGCTTTGACGAGTATTTTTAGAATTCACACAGATTCTCGACGTCTAATACAGCTGTAATTGTAGTATTTGACTGCATGCTAATACTATTATAACCATTATTGTGACCTTGATGTCTCAGAGATAGTTTTTAATTTCTACTAATGCTTTTTTTTTTTTCAGAAATGATATAAAATATGTCAAAAAATATTTATAGGTGAATGAAAAAAAATCCTTCATTTTGCATCTACAGTAGAATGCATGATACTTTTATGCATGTTTGGATAAAAATTATTTTGTAGAGGTAGTTGAAAATAACGTTTATTTATTTATTTATTTTATTTTAATTTTAAGCAGGAATGTGTTTTTTACTGGTAATTAATGCTGTTATTTTTGTTCAAAATATTATAATTTTTAAACATTCCATCTTATTTCTGTACATTCCAACCAATCATAGAATTCTTAACAGATGACGTTTGTATGTTTATTTATTTATTTATTTATTTTTAACCAATCTTCTGTAGCTCCACACTATATTTTCAAAAACTACAATTTTGCATTAAGGTAAAATAAACATTTGGTGGCGTCTATAAATATCAAATTAATTCCAAGTACAACTTCTATATATAAAAATAATTTCATGCCAGAAAATTTACAATATTTGTGGAAAATATTTAATTTTGGTTATATTTAGGTCAATTTTCTATTCTTTATTTTTAACACGTTTAAAATGATATTTCTCATATTTAAGTAAACAATTCCACGAAAGTTGCCTTATAAAGGGTTAATTTTGCAGAAAATGGATTCTATTGGTTCGGTCATGTAAATTCCATTTTAGAGCTTCACGTATGTAAAGTGAAATGAATAGGGGGATTTTTCAGTGGGAGTTGAAATTTCGTGAGCATGCTTTTCTAATTCGGAAAGATTCCCATTTATCCAGTAGCGATGCAGCTTGTCTCTCCCCACCCTTTTCATTTTCCTGTTTGCATAGGAAATTATGTTAAAAGTAAAATACTTTTGCCGAACTCCTTCGTAAAGCATTGTGTTTTCTCCTTTTTCATAAAGTTTCGGATCCGCCTCTAATGGCGCGATCAGTTGCAGTGTCTTAAGATTTATTTATTATGAGTTTGAGGAGGAGTTTTGCTCCTTTTCTCCCATTTTAGATATTTGATCTTTGGATTTCGGATTCATTTGTTGATGTCAATTTAAAATGTTCATTATTCGTGAGACAAAATTTTCGATTGCATATGAAGTTCAGCGAACAAACATTTATGAAAGTTTTTAGTCGTAATTCTCTCTCTCTCTCTTTTAATAAAATGCATATGCATAAAGGACCTCCTCTTTATTCTTTTTGGATAAAGAGCTTTGAAATAGACTTCGCTGTTTTAATTAATAGTAAAATATGCAGTTCTAAAACTGATTAACAAAAAAGTAACAATCGTGCCATTATGATTCAAAAGGGGGGAAAAATCATGTTAATAAATAATAATAATAATAATAAAATCAATATTTTCAATAACACGTAGAATAGTTTCATAAATTTCAAAATCATAATTTTCCCTAAATAGTTGTATATTGCTGTCGATATTTTGCTTCATCTTATATTTGTAATTTGCATTTACAACTTTCTGTTTTTCTTTCTCTAAATTGCACATGCACACAGACATATTTAAACATATTGCACACAACTTTCTTAGAGAAAAGAGGACTTCCTGTTTTAATAAAGTGATTTTTAATTGCAACTTGCTACACACATCAATATACCGGGTATGAAAGTTAATATCTGTTAATGAAAATGGGGCATATCTTTTGTATGGAGCAAACAGACAACTAAATATGTAATATTGCACGAAATATTTTCTTTAATAGTATTTTGATCTTAAGTTTTCTACGACAAAATTTACAATTGCATATGGAATTCAATCGAACTAGAACAAACATTTATGAAAGTTTCTAGTCGTAATTTCCCCTCTTTTAATAAAATACATATGCATAAAAAAACCTTCTCTTTATTCTTTTTGGATAAAGAGCTTTGAAATATTCTTCACTGTTTTAATTTTGGTTAGTAAAATTTGCAGTCTAAGACTGATTAACAAAAATTAATAAAAATTAACAGTAATGCCATTATGATTCAAAGGGTAAAAAATCGTGTTATTTAAAAAAATACATTCAATATTTACAATACAAGTAGAATAGTTTCAAAATCATTATTTTACCTAAGCGCATACACATATTTGAACATATTGCACATAATTTTCTTGGAAAAAGGAGTAACTTGCTTGTTTTAATAAAGTAGTTATTAATTGCAACTTTCTAAGCATCAATATACCGGACATCAAAGTTAATATATTTTAATGAAAATGAGGCATATTTTGTGCATGTGTTAGCTAGCAAGTACGTAACTAAATATGTAATACCAGTATATAACAACAATAAAAAATGACGGAATGTTGATCTAAGTTTCATTTTCATAAGACTTTATACAAACTAACAGTATGGAGATTTTATTATTAAGATTTGTATTGTGAAGGGTTTGTATTGTAGGAAAGTACATTTTAAAATTGACAAATGATTTCTACAAATACAAATGTTGAGGATATTTTTTTTACTCAATATTCAATTTCTGAATTAGTTCAACGATTGGACAAAACATTCAAATTAAATATTAAAAATATAGTTCACGTGCGAAAGCTTTTGTAAAGATTTTTTATCAGTGAGTTTCTAACGAGTTGATTCACCACATGGCTCATGGTTTAACTACATAAGCAAAATTAAACGCAAATTTTGAAATGGTTTAACGATTGCACAAAACATTAAAATTTTGTTAGTTTTAAAGTCTAAGTTAATAGTATAATTGAGTTAATATTTCTTGAAAAAACAGAGTTTTCCAGTAATGAAGAAACAAATATATAGCCTAAAGATAGACATGAAAAGAGACAGAAAACTGCATGTTTATGAATATTAGCCCCTTAATTCACAGTAAGGAAACCGCCCATCCAAAATGACAGACAGAACAAAGTTTTTCAGCAATGAAGAAATATTTCAAACATATACAGCGATGAAAATGGATTACATAACATAAACTTTTAAAAGTGTGTCTCGAATTAAAGCCTGAATTTTTCTTATTTAAAAAATATACCTAATAAAAACTAATACCTAATAAATACCTAATAATAAACTACCTAATAAATTTTGATCATTAAAAATCATTTGATTTTATTTCATAAGTAAATTGCAATTTTTATTTGTTTTAGTATGACTGAAAAATATATTTTCACATTTTCTTATTAAATTACAATTGTTTTTCACTACAAAGTTTAAATGTTACTATGTTAAAAATCAAAATATGATATGCATTGATATAAATATTTTAATTACATTTCATAAGATATATTAATTTTATTTAACACATGGGCTGATAAGTCCCCGGTCTAATAAAAAAAACACAACTTTTTAACAAAGCTTTATAACTTTATGACTTTATAACTTTATAACTTTAATAAATAACATAACTTTAATAATAAATAATAATTTAATAATAATAATAATAATAATTTAAAAATAATAATTTTATAATAATAATTTAATAATAATAATTTTAAAAAATAATTTAATAACAATAATTTTATAATAATAATTTAATAAATGATTAATAATAATAATTTAATAATAAATAACATAATTTTATAACGAAAAAGCTCCAAACAGTGCTCAGAACTCGTTGTTGTTTTTGGTCAAAAGTCAACACGCGCGGCAGCCACTTTGACAACAGCTTTTTCATAGACAAATGTTCATTCAAAATAAAACCTACACGTTCCTTGGATATCTTCAGAGTCTGAGCTATCTCCTGCAACTTCACTTTACGGTTCCCCAAAACGATTTTGTGGACTTTTTTTATGTTTTCCGGAGTAACCACCTCTTTTGCGTGGTGCATCACTGGTGTCCGTACGACCACGTTTAAATTCAGCAAACCAGTCAATAATGGTTGATTTACCTGGTGCAGTGTCCGGATAACGCTTATCTAGCCACGCTTTTGTTTGAACGGTATTTTTTCCCCATCAAATAACAATTCTTGAAAATCTTGTTATCCATTTTTTTGTTTATCAACAAAGTCGTTCAACTAAAACCCCTCTAACGTTTTATCCACACGACGAATCGTCATGGCATTTTTTTCTGCTACCTTTTAAAGGTTAGTATTTACTAAAAAACACATTGGTTCGGCGATTGCAACGCCATCTGTGTGCCAGACCGGGAACTTATCAGCCCATGTGTTACAATGCAAGCAAAATTTCAAAATTTAAGTGGATATAAGCTAAGCCCTTAAATACTGATATAAATGAACTAAAATTTTAAGATAGAAATAATATTAATTTACATTTTATTTACATTGAATGAAATTTTAAAGTTATATAGCAGAAGCTTTTAAAAGTTGATCGTGAAATAAATCAATACGTCTTGAAGTTTTATTTTTCCTTCGTTTACATTAATTGCCGACAGATGGCGCCAAAACAACATTTAGAAATCCATACGAAGGCTGTCACCCAGCATGCTATTTCTGAGTTTCGTTTTGAATTTTAACTGGCTAAAAGTGTTTACAGAAAAAATTGCTTACAGAAATCTTTATATATATGTTTTATATATAATATAAGCTAAGCCCATAAATATTGATATAAATAAATTAAAATTTTAAGATAGAAATAATATTAATTTACATTTTATTTATATTGAATGAAATTTTAAAGTTATATAGCTGAAGCTTTTAAAAGTTGATCTTGAAATAAATCAATACGTCTTGAAGTTTTCTCTTTTCTTCGTTTATATTAATTGCCGACAGATGGCGCCAAAACAACATTTAGAAATCCATACGAAGGCTGTTACCCAGCATGCTATTTCTGAGTTTCGTTTTGAATTTGAACTGGCTAAAAGCGTTTACAGAAAAAATTGCTTACAAAAATGTTGATATACATGTTTTATGTATTAAAATATTTAAAGGCTTTAATATGCTTTTACAAATATTTTACGAGCAGAATCGTATTTTAACCTGTATTTTTTTAATGAAGCGTTCAAAGAGTCGTTCATTTGTTTCTATATTTAAAATTTGTGATTCTGAATGGCAAGAGTGTCCGTTTGTTTATATCTGGTAAATCTAGTATTCCGATGTTATTTATAATTTATAACTTAAAACATTATAATTGGATATGATATACATGTTTTATCTGAAAATATGCTGAACAGACATGATTTCAAGTAGAAGAAATTATCATTTAGCTGTCATATATTTTTCATTAAGCCTAACAAGGCGTTTAGCTACGGTCGATTTGCGGACCAGAGTGGTCGCACCCGGCATGGTTACCAACATTTTCTACACTTGGCTTTTATTATAAGTAGATTATTATAAGTAGATTGAACAAATTTTTTTCATTAATAGTATTTTGATGTTAAGTCTTCTACGACAAAATTTACAATTGCATATAGAGTTGAATCGAACTATAACAAACATTTATGAAATTTTTTAGTCTTAATTCTCTCTTTTTCATAGAGGCCTTTTATTTATTTATTTTTGGATAAAAAGCTTTAAAATATTCTTCAGCGTTTTAATTAACAGTAAATTATGCAGTCTGACTGGTTAGGAAACAATCACGCCATTTAGAATGAAAGAAAAAAAAATCATATTTAAAAAATATAAGTTCAATACTTTTAAAAATTTCAGAATGATTATATTTGTTCCTGAATTTATAACTCCTGGTCTTATTTCTCTAAACATCGTGCTCACAAACACATATTTATACTTTCTTACAGAAAGGCGAATGTTTGTTTTAATAAAGTACTAATTATTAATTGCAGTTTACATACTGAATATCAAAGTTAATACCTTTTATAGAAAATGAACCATTAAAAGTCTATTATAAAGATCGGGCAGCAAGTATAAGTAAGTAAATGCTCGCGTGAGCACGGTAACTTACAAGATGCAAGTTTCGCGATATTAAAGAATCTAGTGTCCTAAATCCATATTAATAAGAGAAAGTTAAGCTCTGTGTGTCTGCGATGGCTAGTGAAATCTACCGCACCTAGAAGTCAAAAAATAGAAAATTTGTTGAGGATAGTCCAAAGCAGGTCCTGATGCACCTGAGGCTCAGATTTTTTATTTTTTAAGATTCGGGGGCCCCTTTCAGTTTTTGTGCCCTAAATTGTTAATAACTTGCCCCCTTTTTACCCGATCTTCTTCGTTTTGGGGGCCCTTTCTCTATTTAGTTATTCCCCAATTCTACATTCCAGTTAAGTCTCTGGCCCCCTTGAAGTTTTTGTGCCTAAATTGTTAATAAATTGCCCCATTTTAACCCGTTCTCCTTCGTTTTTGTGGCCCCTTTCTCCATTTAGTTATTCCCCATTTCTACATTCCAGTTAAGACCCTGGTCCCCTTGAACTTTTTGTGCACCATGCATTTTTCATGCCCCTAATTGTGTAAATACATAACTTTAAATTTGAGATTTGGACTACTCTACCCTGGCCAATACCCTCACAATTTTAGTGGGGCTCTAGAGCCTTTTTTTTAAGCATTTTCCTCCATTTTTGGCGCATTTCTTTAAAATTGTTTTCTAAGGATTAATTCATACTCTTTGCTTAATGGCGACTAATTGGAGATATAAAGCGCTAAGTACTTAGAACCTTTTAACATGTTTTCATCTTAGAGCTAGAGCCTTGCTCTCGACTATCATTTCGTCTTTTTTGGGGGGGTCCCCCTACTATAGCTCCCTTAAAAATGGTCCGATTCACAAGCTTTTTTTTTTTTTTCTTCTAACAACTTCTTAGGTCCTCCAGCTACTACATGAACGACAAAAAAATTTCTCAGACCTCACCTTACCACCAATTTTGGATATTAATCTCCTTTTGGGGACCTGTGGTGCAGCTTCTTTAAAAATGATCCAATTCTTTTACAATTTTCTTTAACATAGTTCTAAGAGTCCTCCGGCTACTTTATAAACTACTAAAAAAATTCCTTAGACCCCAGCTATCCCATTTTTCGAATATCAATCTTCTTTTTCGACATCAACTTACGTTTACTCGCACTACAACCATAAATTAAAAATCGCGTTACTGTTAAACATAAATGGTAACTTTAGAGGGGAAGGGGATTTCATCCGTATTTTAAATACAGCGTTAATGTTAAAGGTAATTCGTTAAATTTTCAGGGGGAGGGGAACCTTCCACCGCCTGGGGGCACATTCTTTCTCGGGTTCTATGGACCCGATTTCAACTGGAATTGGTTCATTCAATTTAGATTACGATTCAGCTACTTTCTGCATTATGAAAATTTATCTTAGACTTCAGTTACCAACATTTTGATGAATTCTTTTCTCGAGTTTCATGTTCCCTATTTCAACGGGAATTGGTTCATTCAACTTAGCTTACGATTCAGCTACTTTCTGCATTATGAAAGTTTGTCTTAGATTTCTGTTACCACCATTTTCGAACATTAACGATGCATTCTTTTCTCGGGATCTATGGGCTCGATTTCAACAGGAATTAGTTCATTCAACTTACGATTTTTTTATTTTAGTTCCAGCTTCCACCGCCAGGGGGCGCATTCTTATCGCGGCTTCTATGGGCCCGATTAAAACGAGGTTCGGAACATTCAACTTGGTTTTCTATTGTCTTACAGAATTTAGTTCCACGTTCTATCGCCAGTGCGTGTATTCTTATCTCCGGTTCTATGGGTCCGATTTCTACGAGGCTTGGCTCATGCAACTTGGTTCTCGATTGTCTCCGGCGCGTGTGGAGCACTGCTCCCGGTATACGCTGCCTTAGGAAGCAGGGGCCCAGGTCACAATTTCGTTCAGAAAGAGGTTTGCTGGGAACACACTAGACCTTGCCGAAGGCATTGGGACCCTAGAGTATAAGTTCATTTGAAACACTCTACGTTTCCAAAAGTAGTGGTGTCCCCGAAACTAGGTTCAATGGAAATATTTTCCGAAGATATAAAATCATACAAACTTGAGTTTTCTTTAAGGTTATTATCACGAGCTCGAGAAACGCTGGGCGGGTTATTTAGTAAAACTATAAACAAAACTATTGTGATTGCTTCCTCTAAAACTGTTGTACGATTGGACCTTAAGTTGCGTAAAAATTTTTTGCATGATACAAATTATTTTATTGGACTTATATGCAAAGAGTCTTCATTATTAAAATTTGTATATAAAATTTATCTTTAATTATAATGGAACATATTGAATAAAATAAACTTTATACTTTTAAAAGGTTGTCAGGATGTAGTTATATAATTTTACATGAAAAACAGAAAAAAAAATTTAAGTTATTATGTTTTGCACCCGAACCCTACAAATATGTATGTAATATTAAAAGAACTATTTACTGCAATAGATTTCTGGTCTTAAATTTCCTGTTACAAAATTTCCCGATTGTATAGGAAGTACGACGGAACTAAAACAAACATTTATGAAAGTTTTAGTCATGATTCTCTCTCTTATAATATATATATATTTTTTATTCTTTCATCATAAAGATATTTAAAATATCCTTCAGTTTTTTTAATTAATAATAAGTTTTAATCATGATTCTCTCTCTCATAATAAAATGTGTATGGATGAAGGATCATTTCTTAATTCTTTTTCCATAAACAGATTTAAAATATCCTTCAGTTTTTTAATTAATAATAAGTTTTAATCATGATTTTCTCTCTCTCTCTTACAATGAAATGTATATGGATGAAGAATCCTTTCTTTATTTATTTTTTCTTAAAGAGATTTAAAATATCCTTCAGTTTTTTTTTTTTTTTTTAATTTATAATAAGCTAATGCACTCTAAGATG
This sequence comes from Maratus michaelseni, assembly GCA_963931845.1. Lineage (NCBI taxonomy): Eukaryota > Metazoa > Arthropoda > Arachnida > Araneae > Salticidae > Maratus > Maratus michaelseni. The sequence continues at coordinate 156,779,747 of OZ007591.1, read as the reverse complement.
GCTTAGCAAAAAAATAAACAATCCCTCCCCTCCATTTAGAAGTAAAGAAAATAGTTAATAATATTATTTTTTTTAAATGAATATTTTCAATGCCTATAGAAAATTTTCGAAAATTCTCAATTGGATATATTTTTTTTTTTTAATAGTTATGATGTCGATGTTTTGTTTTATGTTATTTGTAGTTTGTATTTACACACCTTGTTCTTTCTCAAACATAATAAACACATAACTTTCTCGGAGAAAAGGTGAATACTTTCTGTTTTAATAAAAAGGGTATTTAATTGGAACTCACTCCAATATATATGCCGAACATCAAAATTAATATCTCTAAAAAGATAAAAAAAAAAAAAGAGTTAAAAATTGTGAGATATGGATTAGACAGCAAGCAGGTAATTAAACATGCAATATTAAACGAAATTTTTCCTTTTAACCTTTTCAGGAGCAAAGTAATTCTGTTGCTAAAATGTTGAAATGAATGTCAACCAGAATTTACGACCAAATTTATTTTAAAATAAATATTGTTTTCTCTTTCAGCATATTATTACAAGCAAAATTGTATTCAGAAATTCTGATGAAAATGTGGCAGTTGGGGATTAAAATTCGACGAAATATTCAACTGCATTACGAACTTCAATCGAGATTAAACAAATATTTAAGCAGTCTCCAATCGTAGATTCGTAATTCTCCCTTTCTCTTTTACGTATGCATAAAGGACATTTCCTTTATTATTTTGGATAGAGAGATTAAAAATATTCTTTAGTCTTTTAATTAATAGTAAATTATATATAGTCAAAGACTGATTAACAAAAAGTAACAATCATTCCATTTGGAATCAAAGAAGAAGAAAAAATTAATATTTTAAAAAAAAAGTTCAATATATTAATTCATATAAGAAACTTTGTGAATTATTTATTTTTCTCTGAATATTCGATTAGTCGTTAAATGCTTTGCACATTTACTACTCCAATTCTCCTTTCTCTCAACTGCGCGCGCGCATGCACTTATGTATAAAATATATTACACATAACTTTCTCCAAGAAGGGAGAGTGCTTGCTGTTTTAATAGCAACTTACTACATACCGATATACCGATCATCATAGTTAATATCTCTTGAAGAAAATGAAACATTAAAAACGGATTAGACAACAAGCAGCTTACTAAATATGTAATATTACACAGAATATTTTCTTTAACAGTTTTCCTTTTTCTTTTCTTTTTCCGATCATGTTTCCATTAGTAAGGTTTAGGTTATTATTTTTCTTATAATATAACTTTGTAATTAAATCGTTTCAGGTAAGATATTTCTTTTGAATTTGTTGCTTCTATTTGGTTTATACATTTTTTGATTTATCTGAATTTATTTTACAGTTAGACTGTATCACGCTGAATATTTATTTATTTTTCTTATAATATAACTTTGTAATTAAATTGTTTCCGGTAAGATATTGTTTTTGAATTTGTTGATTCTACTTGGTTTATACATTTTTTGATTTATCTGAATTTGTTTTACAGTTAGACTGCATCACGCTGAATATTTTTTTTTCTTATAATATAACTTTGTAATTAAATTGTTTCAGGTAAGATATTCCTTTTGAATTTGTTGCTTCTACTTGGTTTATACATTTTTTTATTTGTCTGAATTTGGTTTACAGTTAGACTGCATCACGCTGAATATTTATTATTTTTCTTATAATATAACTTTGTAATTAAATTGTTTCAGGTAAGATATTATTTTTGAATTTGTTGATTCTACTTGGTTTATACATTTTTTTATTTATCTGAATTTGTTTTACAGTTAGACTGCATCACGCTGAATATTTATTATTTTTCTTATAATATAACTTTGTAATTAAATTGTTTCAGGTAAGATATTCCTTTTGAATTTGTTGCTTCTATTTGGTTTATACATTTTTTTTTAAAATTATTTATCTGACTTTATTTTAACAGTTAGACTGCATCACGCGGAATATTTATTTTTTAATTGCATTCATTTAAGTAATTACTTATCTAGTTTGATAAAGTAATATATAAATGATCTGTTCTTTTATCCCAGTATGAGAATAATTTAGCGGCTATATATGTATATAAAGACATTTAGATGAACCTTCATCATACAATTTTTTTTCCCTGCAATATTTCCAAGTTTTTACTCTCCCATAAAATTGCAGTTTGAGGTTTATTCGACTGCATTCTGGACCGTCAAATGGAAGAAGGCATTATGATAGCGTTAGCAAAATATAGATGGGTATAGAATTTTTCTCCCAAACTGCTCCATTAGGAATGGCGTTCTTCATTTGATTCTAGTCTAAAACGTGGCAAAATGAGTTTTTGCATCTGAAAATGACCTCTGGATGAAAAGAGAGAAAAATTATTCAGTAATGTTTGTGCCTCGGCGTTATAATTCTAAAAACTTACTATAAACGAGTTTGGAATTCTTTTCTCAGTCATAGTTTATAAATTAAAATAATAATAATAATAATAATGAGTAAGATTTCACGTAACATTTTTACGAAATGATTATTTTTTAAATAAAAATAATTCTATTAAATTAAAACTCTGGAAACCTAAGAAGTAAAAATATCATCTCCAGCGAACACATATTAGTAAAAATTGAGAAGGATAGCACTTCTAACTGTAAAATTGATTATTTACTGAGATAAATTTATACTTACTGATTTAAAAAAAAAAAAAAAGAAAAGAAAAGAAAAGAAACAGAAAAGAAAGAGAAAAGAAAAAAGGAAAATCTACTATGTACACAGTGATCCAAAATAAACAATCATAGTTTAAAAATAATAATAAATAAATAAATAATCTAAATTTCTTCTTTTGTCATTGTTCTTTTCTTTATAATTTTCTAAAACTGGATTGAATTAACTCTTTAATTTGATTTTTTGGATTGCAGAATATCTCAATAATGAAAAAATATAAACCTTAAAAAAAAATACATAGTTTCGAGGATTTTTTTAAATATAAAAAGTGATTTATAAAACCTTTCCCGTAGAGTCCTTCGGACTTTTTAAACACAATATGTGGAATCAAAAGACGCAAAAAATATAGACAAAAATCACTTGCGAGTTTGTGAGAAATACTGGTTTGAAGTTGGGTACTGGGTACCATATTAGTTAAAAATCAGTATCACAAAAGATCATTCCAACTTTCACACCGGCCAATAAATGGTTGTTTTCAATAATGTAACATTCAAAAGTAATTAATATAACACTGTGAATTCAAACTAATTTTAATTGGGGAAGTCGAAAATTTGGGGGGTGGGATTACTTTTTTATACCATTATTATTTATCAATTTTTAATTTGCTTCCTTGCTTTTCTTTCTTCTTTTGTAATAAAAGAATATTATTTAAAATATATATATATTTTTTTTTTATTATTATGCGAATTAATAATTATAAATATATTGAGAAATTAACAAGCCTGCACATACAACATGAGCACACATTGGTCTATATCATTTACACCAATATTTCTCAAACTTTTTTATCTTGCAGCACACTCGCAACCATGTTTAAACTTTCGCGGCAGAAAACCTGTAAAAGGAATATATATATATATATATAGTATATATATGTATATGTATTTTTTTAATTTATTTAATAACGCAAATAAAATGAAATCTATCATAAATAAAAAGTTTTATTTTGTTATATAGGACTACATAATTTAATTTGTAATTTGACTCTGCTATTTGATATAGTGATTTCATAGTATTTGGTCAATATCTTATGTTTCAATGGTTTAATTGTACGGAAAGCTTTTATATATTTACTAATATATTTTCGAAAAAATATATTAGTAAATCTTTTTCCAAGGACCTAGCTAAAGCTTATTTTCGTTTTGAAAAGTTTAAATACAATAGTGAGAGCGGTCGATATTTCTTGCGATGATTATAAATTTGCAACTGAAGAAAAAACTATAGATTATAATGTTTTTTAATTCTTGTCAGTGTAGTTCTCTGGCGTTTCTTATTAGGAATATCCCAACACTGAAACAAATTTGGAAGGAAATGAAACTTTATGACACTAAACCTCATTTACATAGTAAACTGTAAAACTTAAGACTATTGCATTTTAAAGTACTTTTGTTAATTCGTAGAATCTTGACTACAACTTTACTGAAAATTTCCGCGGAACCTCTCACGGTGCACCAGTGTTTCGCGGCACACCAGTTGAGAACCATTGATTTAGACAATAAATTTGTCAATATTAACGTTTAACGAATATTTTCTTAACGTTTAACTTTTTATTTCTTTAGTTAGGGTCAGCCGGGGTAACAGAGAACAGGTGCCACAAAACAGTTTAATAGTAACATATTAGGACTAAAACGCCAGTACAATGGAAAAAAAAAAATGTTGATTTTACGGTATAATACTAGCATCTCAGCAGCCAGTATTATACTGTAAAATCAACATCTTTTTTTTTTTTTTTTTTTTTTCCTGCAGTGTAAGTTTGAAGAAGGCAGAAAAAAATTAATCTCTTATTTCCCACCTTTTTTTTTTTTTTTTTTTTTTTTTTTTTTGAGGTTTTAGATTAGATTAGATTTGCTTTATTGACGTTGGATAAAAGATTTATCACGAAAATCTGACAAATCTGTTTTGTCTTCTGTTATTTTCTCTCCTGTGCACACACAATGAAGGTAACTGACAATGGTGTTATATAATTTTCATTTCTAGACCATCACTAATTTTGTAACATGTCTCTGCATAATGTGTGATGTTTTGTTTAATCACAGTTCTTAGTTTACCATTACTCCAGAAGATTCTTCAATCCTTAGGTGGGTAATTGGAAACAAGTTTTTATAATTAGGTATTTGTATTTCTGAAGATAAAACTGCGCGATTGTTTGCAATTTTACACTGCTACAATGATTTATGATTGTGATTCCTTTTGTTGCGTTTCAAGAGGAGAATATGCTGCGACCCTGCGTGAGAAAATGAAGTAGCTCCAGCTATTCACTTGTGGACTTGCATGATGCTGTTTAGGATGATGTTACGAATCGCAACATGGACATTCAGACAAGCTGTTACATCTGAAGGGTATTGAAGAGATTCAAAGAAGCTGAGGAAGGAAAAGGTAATAAGAGGTAAAAAAAAAAAAAAATGAACCTGCTTTTCCGAACAATAAGCGTGGAAGATCTACAAAGAATAAATCTTAATTGCCAGGAAGGACAGAATGAAAGAGAAAAATATGCACTGGTAGAGGAAGCCAAGAAACAGAAATAAGTCGTTCAGGTGGTTCTCAAATGACCTGCTCAACAGTGCGAAACTTTCTGACAAATTTTCTGACTCATTTTTTAAACGCAAAGGTATTAAATTGGCAAGCCTGACTATATTGAAGTGATTTGGAATCGAAATGAATTTTCCATTTTTTGATAAATTAATTACTTATCGAGTTATAAGCGATTTGTGCTCTGTTAGAAATGGATACTCAAATTCCACGAAATTTCTTCGTTTTTGATGAAACTGTTTCCTGGGAAATGCTCCGAGCGAATATTTCGTCAAATCGAGTAACTTTCTTTCCTCAAAAAGGTGAGGAAATTAATTTCGTCAAATTGCTTGTTCAAAAGAAAGTACAAAAAAAGATTGGTGGTGCCGCCATCTATTGACAATTTTAGAAGCATCTGTAATTGACAGGGTTAAAAAGTAAGACACATTTCCCAAGTCTTCAACGGGTTTCGAACGCGCAATCTTTGGTGTGGGAGACCACTGTTCTGCGTCCTACGCCAGCGGGACCTTGAATGAATTTGATTTTAAATGTATCTATGGGATGTTGATGTGTGTTTATATTTTTAGAAGTATTTTTATCGGTGCTGTTATAATTTCTGCATGTTTTAATTAATAAGGCTATATTATTATTATGGTTTTTCTGTATTAATATTAGAGTATGACATGATTAATATAATTTATTAGAGATATTTCCTTTGTTCAATGAATGATTAGAATATGGTCTAGTTAATTTGTTGGTCAGAAATAAAATTTTGAAGTGCATATTGGGAGGAGAGTTCATCAATTTTAGATAGGATTTTAACACGTTACTGTTTATAGAGGGGAAAGGGATCATTTATGCATATTTTAAATTTGATTGTTATATAAATATATTTCTTAAATTAAAAAAAATTCCTTTTTTTTTTTTTTTTTTTTTTTAACCATTGGGAAAATGGTTGTTGCTTTCGATCGAAAATGGACCAAATGAAATATTTGAGATTTTCCATTTCATTAAAAATCACTTAATTTTGAGACGAAATGACTGTCAAAAATGATGAAATATAACTCAAGAATTGCTAAATCGTCAAAAGTGAGAGTTTTATTTTTGACAGTGAGGAAACAGTTTCATCAGATATTTGAGGATTCACGTTTCGTCAAAAACCACGTGACTCTGTGACGAAATGATTGTCAAAAATAACGAAATAAGGTCTAAGGATTGCCGAATCGTCAAAATTGAGTGTTTTATTTCTGAGAGTGTGTCACGTGAGGACACGTTTTTCACCGCTCTCGTGCTGTGGTATCGGAATTCGGTTCAAAACCCCAACTTTGACAGCATTTTCTGAAAGATCTTCTGCCTTTACCAACAAATGGAAAATGTCTTTCGATTACAAAGTTTCTGAATAAGAACACCTGCCAATTTCATGCGTTTCCGAACGAAAATGAATTAAAAAAAATGTCTAGCGACTTTGGATTTGAGAACAGCCTTAATGCAAAAGTCTAAGGTCCTAGACTCCTAGAGTAAAGCACAAAGGTAATTGTAAGAAAAAGAGCGGAGAATCATCAGTTAATAGCAAGAAGCGAAGAATACCTGTCAAGAAATGTAGAGATGGAAATGAACAGTATGTCAGTGAAAAAGAGGAAGAAAGTTTACTGATAGAGTCGGAGGACGATTTTGAAATCTTCATGGAAGAGATTAAGTCTCACGATACTGAAGAAAGCATAAATCTGGAACCCGTATTTGATAATCTGACGGCTAATACGTTTGTATTGGTTGATATTATTTAAAGTACACAAATTATGAAATACTTTTAGAGGAAATGCTTTGTTGAAGTCTGATGGCTCATACCATTACATTTTTCTTAGTAATACCATAAAAGCTATATACCAATGGAAAGATAATTTAATCACAAATATTATGCAATACAGTTCGTTCAATTATAAGTATTTTATCAAAAGTTAGAGCCAAATAATTAGAAACATACAGTAAAACCTGGTTAGGTTGATGAGAAGTATTTTTATCTCTCTTGAATGTAGCCAATGCATACGAATGTTTGGAATGACAGATAGATTTCATTTTGTTTCGTAATGTGTCAATCAAACCTAAGGGTAGGATTTCAAAAAATTGATGCTATGATTTAATAGGAGGACTTTTATAACTATTTTTTATGATTGATATCATGTTGCTAAAGTTCTATGTTACATTTAAATTTTTGAGGTAGTAAAGCATACTAAAATTAAGGAAACGTCATAAGGAGTTTAATACTTACCCAGAAAGCAACATATGATATTATTGTTAAGTGCAGAAAACTTATAATTTTGAAGCAATTTGAAATAAAATTGGAAGAAAATTAACTAAAGGAATGTCTGAGTCACGCAAAACAAGACTGGGAAAGGTACAGGAGCTTAGTGGTAAGAGAGTAAGGTTCCCGTGTTTAGGTGACAGAATAAAACATCTCAGTGCATGCAGGTCTGATTGCTGTAATTCCATGAAAAAAAAAAAATAGCACTCCAAATAATATGGCCTCAATATTTCTCGGATTTGTTAACAAGCATTTTAGCCCAGTTTGATCTTTTCAACTTTTGTTTGATTTAAAAAAAAAAAAAAAAATGTTTTTTTTTTTTTTTTTTTTTTTTTCTTATGGAATTCTAGCATTTAGACCAAAATACTCCACTCTTGCACAGAACTGTACTTTCATTCAACTCCACATTGCAGTGCGCCATTTCATTTTGAAAACACTCAAATGATTTTTAATGTCATCTAAACACAGGAACTTTTACCCTTCTACCACCAGTGACTCTCCAGCATCTTTTCCTGCCTTTACCAGTCTTGCTCTGCGTGATTTAGGCATCCTTTAGTTATTTTTCTTCCAATTTCTTCAAAACTCTGGCCTTTAGAACTTAACAATATTTATACATTGCTTTCTGGGTAATTAATCAACTCTTTATGATGTTTTCTTAATTTTATTGTGCTTTACTAACTCAAAAATTGAAATAACACATAGAACTTTAGCAACTTGATAGCAACAATAACACACAGAGGTAAAAATCCTCTATCAGTATCAAAACGTGGTATCATTTTTTAAAATCCTACCCTATAGGTTTGATTAACCCGTTCGCGACGAACGTCCTTTACAGAATTTTTAATCTTTTAACCACCTGTTTTTCAAAACAGAAGTTTGCGCCTAATTGAATCGCAGAAATGCTATCATTAAATAAGGCAAAGCTTACAATAAAAATTAACTGGTGGGAATAATGAAGGATTCTGAGCATCTTATGCGTCACGGTCACGTATACGTGTCGCTCGTCCCCAACGGGTTAATACATTACCAAACAAATTTAAATTTGTCTGTCACTCCAAACATTCCTATGCAATGGTTATATTCAAGAGAAAAAATACTTCACATCAACCTAACCAAATTACTGCCTTTCTGATTATTTGGATATAAATTTTGATAAAATAACTATAATTGAACAAACTGTATTGCATGATATTTTTGATTAAATTATATTTCCAGTGGTATGTATCTTTTATGGTATTACTGAGAAAATTTTTGTGTTATGATCCATCAAACTTTAAAAAAAGCATTTTTCCCAAAAAGTTTTCATAATTTTAGCCAACTAGTTTAAATATACATTACGCTTACGTTTAGAAGATCGACAAAGTTGATGAAAGTGATTTGGGAAATCACTGGACTCGAAATATGTCAATTCTGTCTCGACCAATGGTAAGTTTTCAATATTAAAAACCCAAATCAATGCTATCCTTTCCAATCTCGTGGAGGAGATGAAGGCGGAAAACTTGTATATTTGTTTTCTGGTAGAGTACAATAGTTAAGTAAATAAGTTAAGTAAATAATAGTTAAGTGAAATATGAACAATATTGTTAAATTTTACTTCCTTTGAACTAGCCTACTTCAAATGTATGTACCAAAACTGTTTTTAGCACTTTTAAATATTTTAGAATTTTGGTTGCGATTGAACCGTGCAGTATTTTCTTTCTTAATTTGTGTTTGAATAAAAAATTGTATTGGATTGAATGACGCCCATTTTTAAGCCAAGAAATGCCTACGAAAAGTTACTATTGCACCTAACAATACGACAGCAAGGTAGTAAAGATGTTGGACCTTGTGCTCATACAAACTAACATTATCTCAGTCCTGTTGCCGTTTGCATTTCAATAATTTTAATTAATAATTTTTTTTTTTTTTTTTTTTTTTTTGCATTGGACAGATGAGATTGATCTCTACAGCCGCCGTCTTTTACGTTTTATTATTATTATTATTATTAGGTTATTTTCACTTTCAGAACCGGTTTCGAAAGCCAAAATTGAAAAATTAAAAATCGGCGATTGTAGAGATTCAGGGTCACTAGATTAGGACTCAGCAATCCAATGCAGAAAAAAAAAAAGAAAAAATGTTTAAATATACTGAAATGCAAACGGGAAATTATAAAATAACAGTCCCATTAGGATTAACATTAGCGAGTGGGTGTTTTCGGGGTAGTCAACGAGAGGCTTAACGAATGTCTATCACATGTTTTCGTCTTCATCAATTCCTAAATTGTTTCCCTTTTCATTTACGAAAAGCCTTCTCAAAATTTGAAATCACAAAATATCTTCATTTTAAATAAAGAATGAATTTTATGAAGTCATGTACTATTTTAAATATATTTTTGCCTGTTACATTATATATATAAGTTATAAATAAACGCCCGTTCTCGAGAGATTTCTCATATTTTACTTTTCTATAGATTTATGATAAGTTAGTGAATTAGATAATTAATTGTGAGAGAAAGAATAATATAGAAATGCAATTTCCTTCGTCTTGCATATTATAAATTTTAATGAGAAATAAGAGAAATTCGGTACAAAATAATCTTCAAATAAAAATTCCAACTGTTTTTCTTTTATAGTACAAATGATAAAGAAACTCTTTATAATAATCACACTGGAATTAGATCATGACGTTTCGGCAGCATTTTTAAAACAACAACAATAATACTAATAATGGAATTTTCTATAAATGCCAATTAAGCGTTTTTATCTACAGATAACATATGTTCGTTTCTCTAATAAAACATTCATGAATAATTCCTTAAAATATAAAAATAATGTAAATGTATACATTTCAAAGATATTCTTTCGTTTATATCCAAAAGGCCTGGTTTCGTAAATATAATAATTTAGAAAATATAAAAAATATCCGATATTTTCAAAATAGTCAATTTACCCTTGATTATAAATATTTTCACAATGAATTAGAAACTGAAACATATTGCACTTAGTATGAAAACTTAATAAAACAATATTCTAAATCTTTTTTTTTTCTTTTTTCCCCCTTACAACAAAACTGAAGATCAACTAATTGAAAATAAAGAATTTTCTGAAAAGTTAAACAATTTGCTTTTTACACTCATTAAAAAAAAAAAAAAAAAAAAAAAAAAAAAAAAACTATAGAATTCAATATTAAGAAAATTTTATGTTTTATACAACAAAATTTTAAAAAGAAAATAATTTTTTAATTAAAAAATTTTAGCATAAATGCAAGCACATTGTCTGCATTTTCATTCCTTAACTGTTGTACATTTAAACTGAACTAAACCAAAATCAGAAAAGATTCTTTCTAATGAAGCTCTAAATAACTGTTTAATAAATAACTGTATATAACTGTTATCTTTCAATGGCTGTTCGAAGTTAATATTGTGCCACATAATTATTGGTTCTACATTTAAAAAAACAACTTCAAACGTAAAGCTTGGAAAAGATTTTGTTTTTCTTTTTTGACTAAAACCGTCACTGCCAGAGACAAAAAGTTTTTTGTTGATAGAATGAACGACACAGTCAATAGCAGTTAAAAAATTCATTTATATTCATTCGTTCTGACTGAAAATATCAAAAATATCAAGCGCAATATTTTGAAAATAAATATCAAATACCATGATATTTTGAGAATAAATATAGAACATATATCATGATATATATCACGATATATATACAATGATATATATATATATATATATATATATATATCACCGAAATTTGCAATAGCCTGAAAAAAATTATTAATATTTTATAGATACTTATATCCCGCTAAATTTCTGTTAAAAGAAAGTATTAATCAAATTGTGCTTGAATTTGAATGAGACATAAGTAATAAAATTAAAAATAACAAACAAATTATTATAAAATTAAAAATACTATAATGAATCTTTTTAAAATATGCTTTTTTTCTGTAATAAGACATGAAATACATGCATGACTCTCACATGAATCTTTTGTTTCATCCTCCGTATATGTATTCATTTCTTATGTAAAACTAGAAAGACCGTTATATTTGTAATATTATAATTCTATGACGTTGGCGGTGCATCATCAAATGACTTTATTTCTTTTATACATTTGCACATAAATATGATATAATCTCAGCTGTATAAAATATGAAAAAAAAAGGCATTATTACCCTAATTAAATCAGTTATCCATTATTAAGAAAAAAATTGTTTATAAAGAAATACTTTATAAAATAATGTAAAAACCCACGGCATGAAAAAAGTTTTTTCAAATTACGGAGGTTTTTGAAAATTGGTGTTTATATTCGATCTCACTCCGGTTCAACTGGAGAATATGTTCCTGTGTTAAAAGACTAAAAAATGTAGTTAATGAAATATAAAAATATACTCTTTTTTTTTTTTTTTTTAATCAACCAAACAGAAATTTACTAAATTATAGATCATTCTAAAGTATCTTATCATTCTTTATACTATAATTTCCTTCACAACGATAATTTTATTTTTTAACTACTTTTACAGAAAAAATCTGTGTCAAAACAGAGTTATATTTTATTAACTGTCGAATAAATTTATATTCAGAAAGATAAGTTAGAACAAATTCGTTCATCCTGTTGTGTTACATTTCCGTACAATCACCTTACATTATTAAAATTAATAGGTAATGTTACTAAATTACACATACAAAATGCAGTTAGAGAAAGGGAGTTTACTTTTCAATGGTTAGACTGAATTTAATTTAGTAAATTTCTAAAATATTGAACCAAAGTTTAAAAAAATATTTCACATTTAAAAAATAAAACAGCTCTTGAATTGTGTGGGAATTTCTGGGAAACAGATTTTTTTTTTTTTTGTGTGTGTGTGTGTGTGATACATTTTGTTCATTATAAGATTAGTAGTCCTCAGCGCTTGAAATTGTATTTTTAAATTTATTTATTTTTCTTTTCTTTAGATTTAAAATTTATATATATAGAAAATTTCAAAAACTAAAATATAAGCGCAAAATTTACAATTCTTTAATTTACCCGCAAAACAATGAATAAAAAAATATTCAAACAAACAAAAATGTAAAAAAACAAACAAATAAACCAACAATTGAAACAAAGAGGCCAATATAAAACAAAACAGACTATATTTGCATCAATAATTATACAGAAAATGAAACAATACAGGCCCTTAAATTTTATTATCAATAAAAGCATACACACGTGTCACAGCATTGGGAGTGACACGATCTCAGCCAGCAGTAACAAAAACAAATTTCAAAATCTGCAACCCTTTTCACAATTACTCGCTCAGAACAAATTTTTCGCTTTGCTAGTACATATCTCTCTCAGAGCACAGGTGTGGTGGGTTCCGTAGCAACACGCCAACGTATCGCTCTATACCGCGCTTGAGAGCAGCACTGAAATAAATAAAAATTCCGTTCATAAGCTTCTGTGAACAGATAGATGTTTGATAACAATTCAAATATCACGTAAAAGCAGTTTTCGAACTAAAATGATGCACAAATAAACAACGCTAATCTCTCTCTCTATCGTCGTGAATAGCATACTGTTTTCTTTAAAACACGAAAATTCGGCAAACAAATATCACTACAGTTGAGAGACTAGAGGGTGATGTTTAGAAAGCATAAATAGATGATGCATAAATAATTTTAAAAAGGCAATTTTAAAATTAGTTTGTGGAGAGAATCAAATTAATATTTCGCCATATTTGATGATAATTCTTCATAATACATCAGAACTATATGCTACATGCATGCCACAATATTCTTCACGATGTGCGTAAAATATGAACTCTTATCAACCTTTCGTTTTAATAAATTCTCTGCAATTTATTCTAATTATTCATTTTGAAAATATATAGGATGAATTGCTTGTATTATATAGGATACTTATTCTCTATATCAAATATAGCATAATCAATAACGTAACTTAAACACAATTTACACAACTAAACATAAACACATTTTAAGCAGGCTTATCATTGTTGAACTGAAATCATTGTTTTTTATTGATTGATAATTTTTGTCTCGTGAAATTTTTTTCTTAAAAGAAAAAAAAAAATTAACTTAATCTTTAAATTAAAAATCACTAAAACAATCGGAAAAATAATCTATTTTTTAATGCCTTTTAGTTTACACAAATTCTAAGCTAAAGTCTGAGCTTCGGAAAAAAAATAAAGCAAAATAACAATAACAATAATAAAATTAAAAAATGCAATGGTGAAATGGTAACTATAAATTAAAAATATATATCACAGCAGCCAAAAAGCAAGAATAAAAATATTTTCAGGTTAATTTCACTAGTAAAACACATTTTAAAATTAATATCTATTTTATGGTACGATCTAATACGAGGGAAAGTCATTAAGTAAGTCACAAAAGATAATTAAATAATAACTTACAATGATATTTACTTCAAAACTATTCTTATTTCTCAACATATTTTCCACCAATATATATGCACTTATATCACCGTTTTATCAGTGCCCCAACACCAGCTGCATAACATTCTTTGGGTTGCTGTCTCAGCCACATCACATTAGGACTTCAAGTTGAACCTTTTCATCATCTGAGAATATCATCTTGCTTCCAAGATGGTTTGTTAGTGGACTAAACAGATGAAAATCGCTTGGAGCTAAGTCGAAGCTGTATGGCGAATATTAAAGAAGTTGCCAACCAAACTTTTGAACTGTCTCCTGTGTTCAACTTGAAGTCCCAATGTGGCTGAGACAGCAATCTAAAGAATGCTATGCAGCTGGTGTTGGGGCACTGATAAAAAGGTGATATAAGTGAATAAATATTGGTGGATAATAAGTTGAGAAATAAAAATAGTTTTAAAGTGAATATCATTGTAAGTTATTATTTAATTACATTTTGTGACTTACTTAATGACTTACCCTCGTACATGGTTTCCAAACTACGATACATGTACCAGTCTATTAGAGTTTCCCTGTTGCCCTGGATCTCTATTAGAGAGTCGAATTGGCGTATTTTAGCTATCGGGACTTGGCGCACATGTAATTTCATTGTTGTGACCTTAGTGTGAGTGTGCGCGGTAAATATTTTAATAAATTTAAATAAAATTTTTAAATAAATTGCCCAACCACATTTAAAATAAATATTCATTATCAGAGCCGCAGCGGCGCTATTCAAGTAAGATAAGTGCTGACATGCTTCATCGGCACCGACACTTATCAATACCGAAGCGCTGACGATCATTAGATCATTAACACAAATAAGGGATTTTGCACCAGGCACAAAATAAACTTTCTGCGGTGGAGTTCATTATTATATCTATAAGTAATAATTGGCGGAATTGAATTTGAATTTGTATAATGATATGCATCAATAGTCATAAAAATATGTATATAAGACCGACTTTATATACAAAGGAAAAAAAAAAACCTATATTAAGTTTCTTAACATACAAATAAACACATGAAGCCATTCCCGCTGAATTATAGTAACAAACAACATGTGCAAATTTAACAACCTCAAAATATTTCAAAAGACAAAAGTATTTTTTCATTTGTCTGAATATGTTAAAAGAGCAATTTTAGGCCATATAAGTGAATTTTTGCCATAATATTTCAATCATCTTAGATCAAAACCAAACATTTCGAATGCCGTATAAATTGAGGGATAAGTGTTTAAATTTACAAAACCAATCACCGATGTGAAATGTTAATACAATTTTTTTTTTAAGAGGGGGGGGGGGGGGGGGGGGTTAGTAATATTTTTCTTAAATCTAAGCAACATACTAGAGTAAAATTTGATTATTCTACGCATTTTTATACAAACATAGCCACTAACACTAGTAAAGAAATTTCTTTTGCTAAAAATTTAAAAATCAAAAGCAAGAACATCAAAGCATTTATTCAATACTATTTATTATTGTTATTTCTTAGCATGTTTTTCTGCCTTTATGAAACAAAAAGACAGTATAAATGCTTAAAAATCACAAACTTGTTGCCCTTTTTATGTTTTCAATCGTTTTTAGGTTTGCAGTCGATTATTTAAAAAAAATCCCAAGTCACATCATTTCTTTAAATTTTTATATCATAAAAACATACAGGAACAGTTACATTTATGAACTCAATGTTACAACTACTATTAAAACTTTATAATATTAAGCTTAACCGATTGCACTGAAAATCAAATTTATAAATACAGAAATAGTTTTAAAAGAAAGAATTTGTATGTAATAAGTTTATGGCAGCACTATTCAATGTCCGTTCTTTTGTATATTGGATACCCATATCATACTTAGAGGAGAGAGAAATAATAAAGAAATGAATAATGATTTTTTTTCCGTGTTCTCTTCCTTTCTTTTGCTCATAATAAAATTTTTTAATGCTATTTTTTTTTTTAACCATTGAAACTTGGCTTCTGTTAGGAATGTCATTAATATTATAATCTTAAATAATGTTTTACATTAAACAAAAATTTTCATCCTCCATTTTATTTTACAACGTTTTTTAAAAAATTACATTAATGTACATTCGGTATAAAATCCACTGTTAAACTTTAAATATGGATTCATATAATATATACTCATTACTTAAAATTTTCCCTTTTCTAAAAATATTAACGACATATAAACAAATAAATTATGAAAGGACACTTTTTTTTATGTTTAAATAATCTCCTTCTTTTATCAATACAACATTTTTTCAAGAGAATTCATAGCGTTTAAAATCGTGTTTACCCCCCCCCCCCCCAATAAATAAATATAAAAAAAATCCATTAGGCTGTGTGCATAAACACATGCCGAACGAATGCCATATAAACGTAATCAAACGGGTTCTTCTACATTTAGTCTTCCTCTTAGTAAGTATTTATGTTATTAAACAATGATGTGAAAAAGTAACAAACAAGCAAATTACGTACATTTCAGTCGTAAATATGTCGACAACATTCAACTTTTCTATTACACAACTTGTTAATCATCACTTATTGTCAATCAGGTTCCCGTACATGTTTCCTGGAATGAAAACAATAAAATAATAAATATTAATGCTTTATAAGATAATAATAATAATAATAATAATAAAAGCAATACAGTTGGGACGCTAAAACAAATTGGAGGGAAAAGAAATTTACACTGAAAATTTTTATTTTTTTTATTTTACTGTATAATACTGGTAGCTAAGGTGTCAGTATTATATCGTAAAATCAACATTTTTATTTTTCAGTGTTGCACCAATAAAAAAATAATTTACATTATTACATATTATTTATTAACCCATTTATATTCATATGCAGTTTGGTGTAAAAAACTTGATAATAATTGTATCAAGAAGCATGTCGGCAGGTATCGACTATATTGGAAAAAAAAACACATTTTTAACATCTGTTGAAAAGCTTCCTGTTTTCACCATTTCTATAAAAATGTAAAGCAATTTTTTTATTCTTCATATAAAAGCCTAATTTTTAAAGCAATGTTGTGCAAGAATTTTTACACTTATTTTCTATAGAACATAGAATCATATATACATGCTATTATTAATGGGGTACTATGTTATTTTTTCCCCTCAAAGATACTATCGGATGTTGTCATATGTTGATGAAATAATGTTTGGCCAATATATTTGCGCAATGTCTTTTAAAAAGCGGCCGAATGAACTGATAGTAGAGTAACAAAATAATAATAAGTACCACTTATATCATAATTAACACAAAAATTAATCTTTAATAATTTGACATCTTTCATTATTTCTCTGATTAAAAAAAAATCCCAACCAAAAATAAGAGTTCTAATTTTTATAACTTTTAATTTCCACTAACAATGTATGGACATCACACTTAGTCTTGGAAAATATGTTCGCAAATTAAAATAAGCACTATAAATTTTCTTCTAAAATCAATTAATAATTACATAACAATGAAAACAAATGACACACAACACTACACAGCAAAAAAAAAAAAAAAAAAAAAAATATTGATTTTACAGAACAATACTAGCATCCCAGCTGCTAGTATTATACCGTAAAATTAGCAGTACAAAAAAAAAAAAAAAAAAAAAAAAACGTTAAAGTACATGCAGACTTTTTGAGTGCAAAATTGGAACAGGATTGCAAAACACAATGTAATGTAGAAGTTTTAAACAAGTATTGATTACAGACTGACAATCTATGTGTTTAATTTCTCTTAAAATCATGTAATAAAGCATAAGCTGTGCAGTTGTTTGCACATTAAGCCAATTTCTAAGTTTATTATGAAAGTATGAAAAGTTTGACTACATTCATATTGACACTGATTGGCGACACAGGCAGTTTTCTAATGTTTTATCAGTGAGTACTTGTTTTTCCTTTGTTCTAACAAAAAAAAAAAAAAATATTTTTATTAATAAAACTCAGCTTTCATATATAAGTCAATATAATGACATCAAATAATTATTATATGATGCAAAACACATACATATATATCAATTATAAACAATAAGCTAATATTTATTGGTAAATATGTACTAATCCTTTTTACTAATGTGTTAACGCTTTATCCCAGATTTTACAGTGTCTTGGTAAAAACTAGCTTTTACAGGTAAAACCCAAACTCCGTCAAGATGCACTGCAAAAAATAATTGTTGATTTTACAGTATGAAACTGGCACCCCCAGCTGCCAGTATTATACCGTAAAATTAACAGTGGAAGTTTTTCATTTTTTTTTACGAAATTCGAAATTTTTTGAACATTAGGAAAACATTTCAAATATTTCCCTTTCCTTTCTAAACGAAAT
Source organism: Maratus michaelseni (assembly GCA_963931845.1). Taxonomy (NCBI): domain Eukaryota; kingdom Metazoa; phylum Arthropoda; class Arachnida; order Araneae; family Salticidae; genus Maratus; species Maratus michaelseni. The sequence goes on along the minus strand of OZ007591.1, from coordinate 156,761,503 downwards.
ATTTACACTTAGTATACTTTATATTACAGATTTCTTAATCTGAGATTTCTGTGGGTGAAGATAGCATTCTTATCAAACATCAACATTAATTGCAATTTTGATTCCATAAGAAAATCATGAACAGCATAATTAATACGGAAAAAAAATCGACATTTTCCACTGTCATTTAAATGTTAGATGAAACTGGAACATGCAATTATTCGATCTTCTTTCTACTCGATATTCTTTCAAGCAAAATATACGACAGCAAATTTCAAAATCTCCTACGACATATTTATGAGCAACGTCATCACCCATGCTGTTCAGCTCATCAGGTGTCATTCAAAATGACAGGCGGCGATTTTTCTAACAACAGTATTCGAACTTCTCGATGCTATCATCCTTTGGAGACGTCGGCGCCAGGCCACCATTTCTATGTTCATCATCATCTTTTTACCGTGCAACGCATCAAGCAATTGCCCACACCAGGTTGTTAATGTTTTGTGTATGTATGCTTTGTTCAGTATAACAAACACGCTAAGTATCTCCATTTCCCACAAATTTAGTTTTTCTAGCATTCAAGAAAAACTTCATTGTTTTATTAGTCAGCTTTCAAATCCGTGATGGAATTCGTTCAGCGAATGAAAATAAACGATTCACAACACCACACTGCAAAAACTATTTGTTGATTTCCCAGTATAATACTAGCATCTCAGCTGCCAGTATTATACCGTAAAAATTAACAGCAATAATAAACAGTAAAATAAGCAGTAATACACTACCGCGCATGCGCAGCAGTGCATTATTGCTTATTTTACGGTATAATACTAGCAGCTGGGGTGCCAGTATTATACTGTAAAATCAACAATTTTTTTTGCAGTGTAGAAGTTGTTTCTGTAAGTAAATGTTATTTTACAGAAAAACGAATTTCGATTTTGTAGTAATAAATACAGTTCTACAATCTGTAGGTTTCAGGAAAAAATCCAAAAATTTTCTATACGCATTGTATAAGAGCTTTTCAGAGCAAAATTGTGAGAACTGACATATTTTGTAGAACATAAACATGTGAAAACGGATCCTTTCTATGATGGAAACTATATATACATGATTCTGGCCAAACAAACAACATATACCTGCTAAGATTGAAATCTGTTTAAAATGGAATTTTTCTCTGGTTCCTTGCAATTTCGTCTTAACAGGTTTTATTTTAATATGAAAATGCATTCCCTAAAACAGAAAACATAATAAATAGGATTTAATTTTCATCTATTTATGTTATTAATTTTTTATTCTTCATCTCTTATTTTCAAGCGCATAGATATGTTTTCTAAAAATATTCAACCAAACAATCCAAAAAGAATTATTTTTCATATTTTGTATTGGGAGGGGTAGTTTTTTAAAGAAATAATTAAGAAAATAATAGGGTATGTTGCATACACAAAGATTCAATGTCGAGTATAAAAGGTATCAATGATTTATTTTGAAAAACTCTCTTTTTTATAATATATATATATATATATATATATATATATCAAAAAACAGACGAACATCTGAATAGCTATTTAATTTTAAAATGTTGAATAATATGATATAACAATTCAGTAACTCGTCATAATTAATAAATATGCTTATTTGGTGATCTGTTGCAAGAATATTATATACTTTTAAAAAAAATAGCAATTTTTAAATTCCCTGGATAATTAAACCTATATTTGAAAATCTTTGCATTGGTAAAACAAATGTACTGCAAATACTTCTAAAAATGTTATAGAAATCATTTATTTATGTATCGATAATTTTAAATGAGCAATATTTATTTATTATTATTATTTTTAAACTGTGGTGGAGCAAACGATTTAGTGCAAGTTTACAGAGAATAATGACAATAAAACACTTTTAGAAATACAGACGAACCTCTACATAACAAATGTTTATTTTATGATTTATTTTTATTTAGTGAAACTTTGTTGGTATGCTCACCAAATTTTTGTTATTTTATTTACCAGTTATTATTATTATTTATTTATTATTATTATTATTATTATTATTATTATTATTTTTGCAGAGCATTTTGTATTCAAGCAGTTTTTTTTTACGAGAATAATTTTATAATAAATAATAATTTGTACGACAATTTTTTTGAAATAGGTATCCAATTGCAAAATATCTTTCTGCTGATATCCATTTGAATCAGCACTATCTTTATGATAAATATCCTTAATAATATTTAACAGTGATAATGAGTTCATAAAATATATACGAATTACAAGTATCTATACAAAAAATTATGCTATTAATAACTATTTAGATTTGTGAAATTTTTATCATTGGAATCAAAGCATTAAATACATAAAGCTATTAAAGATCTTTTAAGTATATAATTAAAAAATAAAATTTAACTATAATTCTATTTTTAATTTTCAATCTGAAAAAATATTTTATTTATATTTAAAATACACTTAATTAAATTAAAAAAATTATTATTAAAAAAATATATTTATTAAAAAACATCAGTATTGGTCGTTGAATATTCCCTAAATACTTGCTCTTCCACTGTCCGAACCTGTGAGAAAATGAACTCTTCTTCCAAGCGGCGATCTGAACCGCCTTCTCGTTGTGGTCGCATATTATTTGACCAAATCACTATAAGCTACCATTTCTGTTTACAATATGAGCTAAAATGATATGAATTTTTAAAAATATATATTTCTTCATGATAGTGAATGGTGGAGCCTTAACAAGAGCGAGATTACATATCGAATCGACAAATAGTAATGCAATGGAAAGAAATTAAAAGGATCGATCTTAGCATTTTAATCAAAACCAAAACAATTTCAATAAAACGACGGCCAGTCGAGATGGCTGTTCAAAGTCATACAGTGCACTTTTTACAAAACAGTAAAAAACTTTTATCCTTGTTGTAAGATAGCTATGGAAAATAGTTCAAGAAAATAACAATAACAGTTCAAAATATTAACAGACAGTACGGACAATGTATAAAGTCATTTTTAAAGGGATTCGATACCATTTGAACTTTTTATTTTTAACATATTAAACGGTTTTATGGGGGAAAAAATGATTTAATGAAGAAAAAAAATGACTTTTTTTTTTTTTTTTTTTTTTTTTTTTTTTTGGGGGGGGGGGGGGGTATTGATTAATTATTATTATTTTGTAATTTAAGAAAGTTTTGAAAGTACACTTCTTCTACAATTTTGAACTTCTTTATTTTTCATACTTTTTTTTAAGTGTGCTCTATAACTGTGAGGACCAGATTTCCAAAAAGTTAATTAGTTTAAGAAAAAATAAATAATAAAATGACATGACACGTTAAAATACACAAAAGGGACTAGTATTTACTTAACATTAAAAAAGGAAGAAGAAGAAAACACTGTTCATATTGCTGAAAATACCATCCTTAATTTTAGGATGGTCCCTAAAAAATAGCGAGTCATTTGAAAAGCACATTTTGAAGTTTGAGTATTTAAATCCTACTATTATATTGAAAAACCACAAACTGAGAAAAATGAATTTAAAGATTGTAACTCTGAATTATCCCTTTTCGCATATTTTCCAATTGTAGGATCTTTACGGCCCTTTGTGAGAAGGCGGATGTCTAAATTCATTTTAAGCAAATTGGAATATTGATATTTTCGTCACTTTTCGCAAAATGAAGGGTAACCGAGTCTAATTTTTAAAAAATATCTTCGCATGAAATAGGAATTAAAACAATAGTAATTTCAAATGAGTTACAAAAAAATTAAAAAGCAGTTAAATTAAGGATATGAAAACAAAGATGCCTGATTTGATCAAAACAGCACAATATTGACATTATAAATTTAATATTGATATTGTTACCGCCTATACCAATGCATTTGCATCTTGCTTTTATAGAAAACACATTACCTGTCATAGAATCTGATTTTCAGCAACATTCGAAAATAATCAAATCATCTCATTTAATAATCATCGTGGAAATAGCAACACCTGTTTATGTCAAATGTTACTTGGAGTATTTATAAAGGCAACGAGTAATAATAAAAGAACAAAAAAATTATATATGCTTTTACAAAAACAATGAATACTCAAAACTGCAATAACAATAGTAATAATAATAAATAGAAAGATTCCCGCTATATCACCTTTAAACCTTGAACAGTAGAAAGAAAGGGGAAAAAATGTAACCGATCGTTGAATAGAAAAGCAAAAGTAAATCTAGAGGGGAAAAAAAGGGGGGAGAGAGAGAGAGTTGGATTTTAAGAGCAAGAGCAAGTCTAAGGTCATACACACGAATAAAAGCATACACTGATAAAAAAGAAGGAAAGGAAAAAACCCTGAAAGAATAACCAATGAATTATGTTCAGAAGAACATTTCAAAATATTTTAGCATAAGGTTTAGGAATTAAAACTGTTACAATTTCAAAATTCAATACACAGTTAAATTTTATAAATAGAACAAATATGCCCAGTTTGATAATACAGGCACAATATCGACATGATAAATTTATTATAGATTTTGTTATGTTCATTATCAATGAATTGTAATCAGTATTATAAAAAAATTAAGTTAAATTCGTCTCATTGGAAATCAGCAAATCTTTTCCAAAATATTACTTTTTTATTTTTAAATACAAAAGGTAAAAAAAAGAACATAAACTGACGCCTCTTTGTGTTAAAAGTGGATACTTAAAACCGCAATGAACGTAAATGTTCATCGAAGAGAAAAAAAAAAATGTCTGGAGAAAGAAAAATAAAAGAACATTAAGATTGGATTCAAAAAGAAGAATATTTAAAAAGAAAAATATATTGCCTCATGAAGTTAGGAACTAATACAAAAAGAAAGATGCCCAATATACAAAACCTTTAAATACAAAAAGAAAGATGTCCAATTTGATCCTTGCAGGGATAATATCAACATGATAAATTTATTAAAAATTTTGTTATTTTCTATACCAATACACTATCTTCTGTCACAGAAAATACAATCTAATTTTCAATACATTCGTAAAGTGGAATTCTAACATTGTGGAATTTGATAATCAAAAAGGCGACACCCTTTTATATCATAAAGTTGCTTGGAATATTTGTAAATGCAAAGAGTTAAAAAAATAAAATAAATAAAAAAAAATGAACATTATTTGTAGGAACAATGAATATTGAAAACCGCGAAAAAATAAAATAAAAATGAAAAGATTCTCGATATATCTCCTATTAAGCTTGAACTGAACAATGTCAAAAGTAACACAAATAGTCGTCGAAGAGAAAGACAAAAAATAAATCTATTGAAAAGAAAAAAAGTTATGTTGGGATTCTAGAAGAAGAGCAATTTCAAATGAAAATAAAACAAAACACAAAAGTGCAAGGTTGAATTTGATATGCACAAAAAGACAGAAGTCTATATTTGATGCAAGCACAATCCTGACATGGGAAATTTATTAAAATTCTTGCTGATTTCTATACAAATCAACGCAATTCGATTCGTTTTCACAGATCCACGGATAACAAATTCTCTATCATACAATCTACTTTTCAGAAACATTTGCAAATTGGAAATCACTAAATAAGTGAGAGTTGGAATTCAAGAATATGAGCAATTTCAAAAATACTTTTAATTAAGATTAGGGATAAAAATTATTATGATTTCAAATGAAAAAAAAAAATCAGTACAAAGTTAATTTTTATATACAAAAACAAAAATGCCAAATTTGATCAACGCAAACACAATCGACATGATAAATTTATTAAAGGTGTTGTTACTTTCGAAACCAATACACTATCCACTGTCATACATTTTCTAGTATGAAATATAATTTTCAATAGCATTTGTAAATTGGAACACTCTGCACCGCGGAATTTAATAATAAAAAAGTAACACCATTTTTCTAAAAAGTTACTTAAAGTACTTGTAAATGCAAAGGGTGAAAAAAGAGAGAGATATAGCAAAATTTGAAGGCTTTTTTGTGAGAATAATTAATACTCAAAGCTACGAAAATATTAAATAAAAATAAAAATGAATATATATATATATCTTTTATTAAAGTTCAACGGCAGAATGACCAAAATAATGTAAATGGTCGTCAAAGAGAAAAACTAAAATAAATCTAGAAAAAAGAAAATTAAAAGATGATGTTGGGATTCAAGAGGAAAAGAAATTTCAAAAGAAAAAGTGGGAAAAAATTATTAAATTTGATATACAAAAAAATGTCTAATTTGATGCAATTTAACATGAAAACTTTATACTTTCACAGAGAGAATGTGTTATCTGTGAAAATGAATACAAATGTATTGGTATAAAAAGCAGCAAACTTTTAAGTAAAGTTTTCAGAGAATGTGTTGTCTGTGAAAATGAATACAAATGTATTGGTATAAAAGGCAGCAAACTTTTAAGTAAAGTTTCACAGAATGTGTTATCTGTGAAAATGAATACAAATGTATTGGTATAAAAAGCAGCAAACTTTTAAGTAAAGTTTTCAGAGAATGTGTTATCTGTAAAAGTGAATACAAAGTTTTCATGTCACTAAATTACATCAAATTAGACCCCTTTGTGTATCAAATTTAATCTTCTTTTTTTTTTTCCTTTTAAAATTTCTCTTCTTCTTGAATCCTAACATCACATTTTAATTTTCTTTATCTTTATCATACAATCTGATTTTCAGAAACATTCGTACATTGGAAATCCCTAAATGTGTGCCTTTTAAAGTATTTTTATGCCTTGTACCGATGAATTTAAAATCATAATGGATACAGCAATATTATTTTATACCAAAATGTTCATGAAAGTATTTAGGGATGTATGAAAAAGACAACAAAATGTAAACACCTTTTTCGCTTTTTTTTTTTTAAATAAAAAAAATCAAATTGGAGATAATCCCGATATACCTCCTGTTATGTTTGAACTGCAAAATCACCGAAATAATGTAAATGATCGTGGAAGACAAAAACAAATCTGAAAAAATGAAATGAAAAAAAAAATTTGGGGATTGAAAAAGGAGAATATGTCAAATGAAACCATAAAAAAAAGTTCAAGATTAAATTTATATACTACAAAGTGATAGATGTCTAATTTGATGCGAGCACTACCCCGACATGTAATACAACTTATTAAAAAATTTGCTGATTTCTACATCAATATACAATAAGGCAACACTTTCGCAGATCCTCTATTATACAACTTAATTTAAAGAAACATTCGTCAATTGGACATCCCCCAAATTAAATCCCCTGTATCGCGGAATTCAAAATTATGATGGGAACAGCAACACTCTTTTATTCCAAAATATTATTGAAAATTTTTACAAGTGTGTAAAAAAAAAAGAATGTGTTTTTCTGGCAACAATGATTACTCAAAACCGCAAAAATAAATAAGTAAATAAAAATAAATAAACAAATAAATAAATAAATAAATAAAATGGAAAGAATCCAGATATATCCCTATTAAGCTTGAACGGCAGAATGACAGAAGTAATGTAAATCGCCATAGAACAGTAAAACAAAAATTAATTTTTTTTTTTTTTTTTTTTTTGGGGGGGGGAGGGGGAATATGTTAGAATTTAAGAGGAAAAATACTTCTAGAAAAGAATAAAAACTGTTATGATTCCAAATGAAAAAAAATAATTCAGTACACAATTAATTTTTATAGACAGAAACAAATATGCCCAATTTGATCAATACAGGCACAATGTCGACATGATAAATTTATTACAAATTTTGCTACTTTCTATACCAATACACAATCTTCAGTCACAGAAGATTCAGTCTAATTTTCGGTAACATTCGTAAATGTGAACCCACTGTATCGCGAAATTTAATATTGAAAAAGGAACACTCTTTTAAACCAAAAGAATTACTTACAATACTTGTTAAGGGCAAAAGGGCAAAGGGTTAAGGGGGGGGGGGATAACAAAATGCGAACGCTTTTTTATGGGAACAATGAATACTCCAAACCGCGAAAAAATAAATGGACCGGCAGAATATCAGAAGTAACGAAAATGGTCATCACACAGTGAATATTTGAGGCAAAATCCTTTCCAAAATTATTTTTCATGCGTTTTAAAGTTGTTGTTGACTTACTATTAGTAAATATACATTTAATTAATGTTATATACACATAAATATTAAATGTATGCATTTATTTAAAAACTAAATATATAATACAAAGTTTACTTAACTGTTTACTGTTTATAAAAGGAAGGTAATTGTCGATGGAATTTTTTTATTTACAAGAAATGTTTAATTAAATGGGGTTAATTTTACTATATGTAAAAGTTTAATTATTTATATAAACTAATGTATATAATATATTTATTATTTGCCTTTAGTATTTTTCAAAGTTGTGTCTCTATAGAATGTATATGATGTTTTTTGAGTGTCTTTTAGATTACTAACCGTCCCCCCCCCCCCCCCCAAAAAAAAAAAAAAAATTTATACATAAAAATGGCAATTATATGCGAAACCTTTTTTTATTATTATTATTGGCCTTCAAAACTATATACAATACGATTATAATTTTAAAATGGTCCGACAAACCCTGACACACTTTTAAAAAGCTTTCAATATATCTAAATTAGAGCTAAAGATGCTTAAAAAATAACTCATTTTTAATTTTAATTGCTTTATATTATATTAAAAATGAAACTATTTAAATACATAGATAAAAATATACATTTAAACATAATAACAAAGGCGAAACGTAACAAAAAAAGCAAGTTTTTTCACAAAGAAACCTTCTTTTCAACTGAGATATGACTCGTGCTCCAGAAGTAATAGATATAAATCGACGCACCCGTTAGTCAGCTATTATAAAGTATGCTTTTTACAATTATTGAGCCAATTTGAAATTTTTGAACTTTTAACCAGGTTTTTGTCTCAAATACTCCTTTGTGCGTCGAAGAGACAACCAAAAATAAATTTTGAGAAATGAAAATACAGTAGATTCCAGTTATATGGAACACATTGATTTTAATATAATCTCTCTGTGTGTGTGTGTGTTAGGATTCAAGAAGGAGAATATCTCAAATGAAAAATATATGTATACAAGTTTAAATTTGATATTCAAAAAGATAGATGTCTAATTTGATGCAGGCACAATATTGATATGGACAATTCATTTAAAATTTTGCTACTTTCTATACCAATGCAATTAGCACACTTTCACAAATAATACAATACAATTCTCTATCTTACAATTGAAAATCACCAAATAGGATCCCTTGTCCCTGTAGCACGGAATTTAAAATCATGATGCAAATAGCAACACTATTTCCAATATCTACTTAATCTTGCAACCACTACTTTTCACGAATCTTTCATATAAAAAATCTAGAAATTTAGTTCAAATATGCCACATACAGGAGTGCAGACAGAAAATCGTTAAAATATAATAAGGACTTTTTCGATGCCTGAATGAATATTTTGTGTCAGGTCGCATTTAAAGAACTTGATCCCAACAAAAGTCTTTGAAACCAGACTAGACTATCCGGTCAAATTCTGTGTAGTTGGCAATAATAGTTACTTTCACTTCTAAGATTGACTGGTGAGAACTCCGTTATCGACTGTGCACCAATTTGGAAAATATCCAAAATTGTTTTCAAAAATGTGTATTTCCACCTTCCATCCTTGCGTTCACTTGTTTAAAATTTATCTTAAACAGAGGAGATACCAATACAATTGTATCCACTTTTACAGAAGTTATATTCTCTGTCATGCAATCAAATGTTCGGTAACATTCGTATAATGAACTCCCTTTACAGTCAAATTTAATTAATAATCAAAAAGCAATTCTCTTTTACACCTAAAAGTAACGGGTTTAAAGAAAAAAAAAAAAAAAAAAAAGCAACGCTTTTTTTGTGGGAACAATGAATACTGAAAACCGCGGAAAAACAAAATAAAATTGGAGAGAATCCTGATGTATCTCCTATTAAGCTTGAACGACAGAGTGACCGAAATAACGTAAATGGTCGTCGAAGAGAAAAACAAAAATAAGTCTGAAGAAAAGAAAAAAAAAGTGATGTTGGGATTCAAGAGGAAGAGCAAGTCCAAGGTCATACACGAATAAGAACATACACACAAAAAAAGAAAAAATATATAGAAAGAATGAATGATGAGCACATAAAAAAGAGAAAAAAAAAGAAAACGAATGTCTTTGAATCGATCGAAAGTGTTGTGATGGATGTGGGAATAGTAGGAGGGCCCGAGAACGAGAACGATGCATTTCTATTGGCCAAAAGAGGGAATGTGTTTATTATATCAGGAAGTGGGGTTTTGTTCGCGGCGGCAGTTCGCATTGAGCTAGGAAGACGGATCGAAAGATTTTTCCGCGCATTCCCGCAAGGAAAGCTCCGAAAATTTTCATTTCCCAAATTCGCCAGCTATTGGCTGAATTCTGCCCGAGTGTATATATACACTGTTAGGGAGATAAAATTATCAAGGAGAAATATTTATGAATTAAGCTTTCCAACGCCCATGATAGCAATTAGTCGAATCGAGAAGAGATTACTATTCAAGTCAACGCTGGAGAAAAATTGATCTCAAATCATACAGACACTATTTTATTGATTTATTGATTAAGGATTGCCAATTCAACAGCACAATACTAGGATTATCTGGTCACGAATCATAATTAAAGCAAAGTAATTAAAAAGCCGAATATTTCGAAGTTTAGAGAAAAATTCAGTTTTTCATTCAAATTCACCATCTTGACATGTTAGAAATGTCGTGTCAGTCTTTTGCTCATTTATCCATTCATATATTTTTCTATCTAATTCATAAATTTTTTGTTAATTCCTTTTTCATGTTGAAAGCTTCTGAAGAATTTGACCTTTTACTTAAAAAATATTTCATACCGAAGTACTTAGCCCGGTATGGTATTTTTGTAACTAGGGCACTTTTCAATTCTCATACCTCTAGCGAATTGATGAATTCAGTAGAGTTTAGAGCAGGGATGCCCAAAATTTTAGCTACCGCGGCGCGGGCCTCATTTCAGTCGAAATTTTTGTTTCGGGCCACGTATACAATCCACTAACGATAGTTTTCATGCACAAATGTTAGAATATGTATAACATCCAATCCAATAAATAAAACTGCAAAAATATCGAAGAAAATATGTTTTGACTTTCTTCTTTTATAGTTATTAGGCATATCAGCCAGAACATTATGACTAGCCACATAATACTGTGTTGCTCCAATTTATATATACAAAACATTTGCAATCATTTTTGTAATGGAAAGTAAAAGTTCGAATATAGACAGTGCTAAATATACGAGCATAGGTCACTCAGTTTAAGTTCTCAAATTCTGCTCCAAAATTCAGTGAAATATGGGAACAAGATATTAATGAGAATCACTATCATGCTCCTCGAATAATTATTAGTATAAATATTTTGCCTTTGTGTGAAAAACAATGCATTTTTAGAAAATTCAATCCTATTAGGAATTTGTTAATCTAACATTAACATTTCCTACGTTAAAATATTGATGTTTTTAAGGAAATTTTCTACTCTTTTTCAGGTTGCATTCATTACACCACTGAGTCGCATGGAGCGACTCAGCCCTGGTTTAGACACCCTGGTCTGGACAGCCCTGGTTTAAAATATGATAATCTAAAAAATTATGAAGGAAGTTTACATCTAAAATCACGGATCAGGGGTCGGAAATAGCGCACTACAAGTAGCGAAACTACAGTAGTCGCTGCTTTTTACTGTAGTTTGTAGTGTAGCGCGCTACATTGTGAACAATGTAGTGTAGCGAGTAGCGCGATACAAAAAATCAGTAGTTTGTAGCGAAAACTGACGCTACTTTCAACGCTACTTCAGGGGGGGGGGGGTGAAATGTGCCATTCTGCAAATCACGTGGCCGAAACTTATTTCTTTTGTGCAAAATTTGTTCTTCTCAACAATTTGCTATTCTCAGCAGCAAATCCCAGCTATAGTGTATAGCAACGCATCGAGGCTAGCGAAAAAGAAAGGCTACCGCGGTGCTTTACGCCTATCATTTTTTACAGACCGCCTGAGTCACGTGATACTCGAATGAACCGCTAGAGTGACGTGATGCTCTTTTAGTACACCTGTATTGGTTCATTCGAGTATCACGTGACTCAGGCGGTCTGTAAAAAAAGATAAGTGGAATGCACCGCGGTAGCCTGTCTTTTTCGTTAGCCTCGCAACGCATCGCATGACGTCATAGATTTTTCTCATTGATGCTTGTGCATTGATGCTAAAATCAAGTTCTAGATTATAAATATCTCTCTTAATTTTGCTATAAAATTTGTAATGTGTGTATAAACTAACATTTTGAAGACAAACACAAAACATTTTCTCGTATCTTATCTTTCATAATTTTTAAATTCCCCTCGGTTATGTCGCGTTTATTTAATTGTATCCCGGCAGACGCGATATGAGGGGTTGCTTTATTATTTTATCCGAGTCTTCCATTTCTAGTCTAAATTGAACCTTTTCACAAAATTTGAAAGTAGCGAAGTAGTGACTACTTTTGAAAAGTAGTTTGTAGTCGCTACTTTTTTAAACAAGTAGTTGTAGTTAACTACATTTTTGATAAAGTAGTTGTAGTTGTAGTTCGCTACAATGAAAAAGCAGTTTTTTCGACCTTTGTCACGGATCTACAATATGAAGGAAGTGAATAAGTCGCCGAAGGATGAGATTTATCAGGGACAAGAGACGCGCGCAATATTAGCACAATAATGAGGGAAATTGTGATTTAGACAGGGGGGGGGGGGGGCAGAAAAAGGTGTATTGTGCAAAAACATTGTTGGAAAATATTTTTATTTTTATTGCAAACTTTAAGACAAAATATAGATATATAATCTTTAAGAATGTAGATAATTTATATAAAAAAACCTTATCTTCTTCTTCTAGTAAAGAAACTTGTTTTCTGAATTTACAAAGCTAATCTTAAAAAAAAAAAAAAAAAAAAAAAAAAAAAAAAAAAAAAACATAATAATAATAATACTATAATATTTACTATTTGTTCTCTTCAGAAACTATTAAAACATAAAGCAATTATTTCCAAATTAAAATAATTGTTTTCCCACTTTCTAAATAGTATATTTATGTTTCAATAAAATTACAAATAAAACACATTTATTTTTCCTAACCACCCCGTCAAATTCTAACGGTCCGAATATGATGGATTTTCACTTACAATTCTAAATCTTCATAAATAAAATATGTAATACGGAGCTGAGCACACTCAAATTATTTTATGTTGTGTGATCATTCAAGATGAACTAAAAAGTAAACTAACAATGAAACATTAAAAGAAAAAGAAATTAAATTAAAATTTAGAGAAAAAAAAATTAATAGACACATATGAACATCATCAACAAATTATTTGAAATCCGCAATCCATAAGTAAAAATGTTTTCGAAATGGTCTATGTGTTCGAATGGTTCAATCAATTTATACTATAGGAAGTTTTTCATATATGAAGAAATTTAAAAAATGCATTTAAATATCACACTCAGGGCCAGATTCAGCCCAGAGCCTGATAATCATTCAGACCATCATTCATAAATAGACAATCGTTCAAACAATCATTCATAAAAAGAGCAAAGATTTTGTCGTGGTAAACGATTTTCAGAAAAAAGCTGAAACACCTCAAGAAGCAATCTATGCCCAAAACTGTTTATTTATTTATTTTTTATGAACCAGGGAAAACAAACGACAGAAGAAAAGAAACCAGATTTTAGAATTTTGCGGATTAAGCACTCCGCACAAGGTCACTGTTTTGTTCACATTTTTAAACAGCAATTTGAATTTAATAATGCACTCGAAATTATAATGAATTCTTTCAATAAAGTAAAATAATAAAGTAGAATAATAAAAATTAAGAAAAATTAAAAATATATATATTAACAGTAAAGGTCAAGTAAGTAATTAATAATGCATGACTAAATATGCATAATGATGACATGTTTTCTTGAATTATTCAGTGAAACTCTCTGTATAAATCTACACTAATAAATCACATAAAAATCTTTGTGTGATTAAAATCTAAATGTTTATGAAGTCAGAATTTGCACAAGGAGACTAGAACATATATGCGAACGCCTTCTGCCGACAAAAAAAATCCGAATTTGTTAGATAATTTTAAAGAACTAAATAAAACAATTCTTGTTTTGGTTTTATCGTTTGATTTACTGCTACGAACTTTGGAAATATTGCTTGGTTCTTATAAAATCAATATTTTTGTAAGTTAATCGATAGACATTTTGCTTAAAAAGGTCGTATTATTATTACAGATATAATTATTTATTTATTTATTTATTTATTTTGGGTGTGCGTGTGTGAATACTCTTCTTATAGAATGCCTGTTTCTTTTTATAGTTGACAAAATATTTCTGAAATATATGCTTAATTTAATATTGCATGTGTTGCATTTTTAGCAAGCTGACAAGCTGTGAATAGGATTTTAACACGTAAAATATATTAAATTAAGTATGCATTTTTAGAAATATTTTATTAATTAAAAAAAGAAAGATACATCCTTTTAGAAAAGTACACATAAAAAAGAAGTTAAAAATATTAATTTCCAGGTGGGATATTTTAAAAATACGAATGTATTCGACGCCCATAGGCTTAACATTAACGAGATCTGACTGACCAACACCCTTATTTTATTGTAGCATTATCGTAAAATGAATTGTTATTCCTCATCAGTAAAGAAATGTGATCTAACTGCGGCCAGCGTGGAAACAGTATCACAGAAAATCTGAATTAAATAAGGCAAAAAATTTCTGTAAGAAAATACTGGTTCAATTGGACCATACTCCAATAAAGTATGAAAACGCATTAATGCGGGCATACTCCTTACATCACAAAAAAAAAAAAAAAAAAAAAAAAAAAAAAAAAAAAAAAAAACATGCATATGGATGTATTTATTGAAAAGATTATACCATTAAAAATTATCCATCAATAAATTTATCCAAGTTTTGAGAAATATGTGTATGTATGTGTATGTGTGCGTGGACAAAATGATATTTTGTCCATCATAACAAAACTGGCAAAATGATAATATTTTGTTCATTTCGCGCACTTTTAGTCAATTGCAAATTGCAAGTTGTAAGTCAAAAACACAGAATTAAAAAACAATAAATAAATATCTTGATTCTTTCCATCCATGATTATTATTTTTTTTATGCAATACATGTATTATAGCAGTATTACATTATTTTTGTCAAAATGATAAAATAAATTTATCTAAAATTATTTTTAATGTAAAATTAGTGTTCATTTTAGAAATTAAAGGGACATGGTGTTAATCACTAAAAAGGGACTAGTGCCACTGTTCAGTTATAAAAAAGCATTATTTCAAAAGAAATCTACTATTGTATTAAGAAATGATTTTTTTTTTTTATTATTATTTAAAGGAAAAAAATATTATTTTTAAGTATGATAAATAAATTAACTTTAATTTTGAATGACTTTAAATCTATATATATATATATGATTACTTCAAAACTTTAACTAATTTTTTACTTTTTCATAATATTATCTTCCAAAATAATGCTATTTTTATTCAGACAAAAGGAATTTCACAAGATTCAGCTAGTTCCAGTATGCTTTCAGATTTATATCTCTATTTCTACGAAAGAAAGTATATTAACAATAATATTTTGCTCTATAGATATAGGGATGATATACTTATTTTTTCCCTTAATGATAATCATTCTATTTCTCCACCTGTAGCATATCCTACCAATCTTGTTGAACTTAGTACTACTCATTTAAATAAGTCCACTATTAATTTTATGTACATTAATATCTCTATATTCTTTCTAATCACACTTCAACATTCAATATCTATGATAAACGTAATGATTTTTCCTTCAATGTTATTAATTTTAATAACTTTCATTCATGTCTACATATTTCAGTTTACAGAAATATTCTTCTAAACCACTACAATCGCAGTAAACGTTTATGCTACTCTCATTTCATTAGGCCTAATTTCTTACAATTAAAATATACAGCTTTGTCTTATAATTATCCCCTTGCTTTTCTTTCTTCATGGATTAAACATTAAAACATTAATCTAATTTTACCAGTACGGGCATTAAATATGTATAAAAATTATAAAATTGAAAACAATATTAAAGAGGTGAATTGCTAAAAAAATTATAAAAACTTATTTTTTTTTTTAATTAACAAAAAAATCCCAAAATAACAAAATTCCCTCCTCCCCATTTTATAACATAACTATTCCCAATCAAAAGTATTAGTTGTAGATTTCTACGATATACGCAATAGAAATCCCGCAAAGATTATTGTTTGGAAATAGTGGTGTTAAAAATGTTTGGCGCCATTTCTTCCACGACAAACATTCAACACTAATCATAAGCAATCATATACTTCAAACTGAATAAAAATATTCTTATTACATCATGCACAATTTAAAAATAATAATAATAATACAGCATGACATTTGAAATGTACTTTTAAGACATTAAAGGTGGGGTTTTTTTCCCCCTAAAGCTGCAATTTTACAACTTGCGCGCATAATTCTAAAAAAAAAAAAAAAAAAAAAAACATGTATACTGAATATTATAATGCAATTTTTCCATAAGTATATTAATGCCTTACAAAATACTACCTGTTTTTATATATGTGTACATATAATTTATTATTTTGGGAAAACGTTTATAAATATATAATATAATATAGCAATTTTTTCTTAAACCTTTTATTGAAATCTGGATTGGGACATAAAAACTGTGCAATTTAAAATAAATTAATAAGATGTAAGGTTTATTCTAATTATAAAAACACAAACATTTTAATTGCGTATTAATGTTTTATTCTGTAAATTTGCGGGTAGTATCTCAATATCAAATTTACATTATTGAAGAAAAAAATAAATATTTGATGTAACAAATAAAGTCCCATTCCTAAAGTTCACTAATTCTGATAATTACAAGAATTTGTATACATATTTATAAAGATTTTTTTTTTTTTTTAATCTTACATAAATTTTATGCAGATTGAGTTATAAATAAAGATATAGCAAAGCTTTAAAAATAGGTCCAAAATCTGTTTTCAGTTATTCGATTCACCTTAAGGAGATCTAATTTCATACAAAGGAACCATTTACAATTTTATTGCATTCAATAAACGGCAATATAGGAGTATGAAAAACTGCGAAAGAAAAAAAAAAATTAAGAAAAAAAGAAAGAAAAAAAAGAAGGAGAAGAAGAAGAGGATAATGAAAAAAAGTATGATGATGATGAGGGTGAAAAGAAAGAGAAAAACAATGAAAGAAGATTTGTGGTTTAGAAATCGTGTTTGCATTTGTCGTTACATAAGAAATACTTTATTATCTGACAGTAATTTTATTTAAACTCTATACTATATATAGCACAACTAGAAGATCATTGTCACAATTTTAAAAAGTTCGGTTTTAAATTCAAATCACTGTCAGAAAGCCTGAAATTATACCTACAGGTACAGGGGCTAACAATTTCAGAAATCTGTCTGCGATACACACCTCCTTCCACATTTCAATAAAATCAAATTTCACAATTATATACAATGTACTTTGAATTCAGTTTCCTTATTTCCTAAAAAATGCTATTTTTTGAGTTGTGACAGTGTTCTTCTGCTCTTGGCACATACCAGTCTATGAGGAAATTTAAAAACAATACTCATAACTTAATATACTTTTTGTGAAAATTGGTTTTATCAGAAGTTTTACGTCAGACATGTAAGTATGTATGTAACGATGTAAAAATTCGAAAAGTTTTTTAACGATTACGTTTCCAAAATCAGTTTTCTAAATTTTTAAGTATTTTTAAAATGGCAATAAATTTTGCTTAAACAAAAACAAAAAACAAAAAAAAAAATTGCCTTTAAAGAATATTTAAAGTTTAAAAGACACTATCGATAATAATTGAATAGAAGTGTCAAACTAAAAATTGAATAATTTAATGTATGAAGAGCTCAGATGTAAAACAAGGTAAGTAACAAAAGGCGAGTTTCGATATATTCAATAGTCAAGTTTTCTAAAGAAAACTACAACCAAAACTGTTGTTATTGCTTCGTCTAAAACAGATGATTTGTTAGGACGGAATCTTCAGTAAATTTATGAACATTTTTTGTCCAATAGATTTTATTTTATTGATTCTTAATAAGTATAAAACTCTTTTCACTTTTTACAGTGCATGTTTGATTATGATGGTATATATTTGAGTAATAAATAAACGTTGTATTTCAAAAGAATACCAAGATGCAATTAAATAATTTAACAAAAAATCAGAAAAAATCCAAAATTGTAAGTTACCATGTTTTACACATTAGCCCTTCATATATAATTATGGATATTAGTGACATTTTTCAACTGTGTACAGAAGAAGAAACACACACACATACACACATACAGAAGTACTCCACTTGTAGACGCCGCAAAACTGTGTGTAAAATGATTTGTTTATGATTTTCTATTTATCTATTTCTAATAGACATTTATTGTCCTAGACCTAGGGGCTGTATACATGTATATTTTAGTTCAAATTTTGAATTTCGAACAATCAAAATAGGGATGGAACGAATAGTCATTTGGACGAGCACCGAATATTCGGCCAAAATCAAGATCGAATATTCGGCAGCAGAACAATTAATTCCTTTTTATCTAAAAGCAAGATATAACAAACATTCCCTCTACACACAATTATTATGTATTTTTCAGCTAAAATACATTATTTTATTTAAAAATACTCAATTTGAACAAATTATAATTTTTTAAAGACGTTAATCAAAGTACACTTAACAAAATTGTCTAAAAATTGTCAGAAAGGAGCGTTTGCTCAGTAAAATTTCCTCATAATCAGAATATCGGATATAAACTTTTAATGATAATATTTTGATTCTTAAAGTTCACTCATTATTTCATACAACTGAATATAAAGAAATAATAGTAATATTTACATTCAGAAAGATCAGATTCAAAAGATTGAGTGTGAAATTACTTCAATCAAATATCACATTTAAGTGTAAACGGATCAAATTTTTGGTACAATATTAAAACAGAAATTGTGGAACAGTGTATATTTTCAAAGCATTCACAAATTGGCAAAATATTTGTATTCTCTCCAAGTAGTGTTAGATAAGGTTTATTTTCAGGGGCAGGAAATATCTATATGAGGAAAGGCAAAATATATTAACAAATAGGTATTAGTGAGGAAAAAGAATGTTGAAGTAATTTTAATGTTTTTAAAAATGTTATGTCTAATTAAGTTGTAGAATTTCTTAATTAAAGAAAGTTCATATTTTCAATTTATTATTCAGCAAGAGAAAATTTAAATCCTTAAAAAAAAAATCACTTATGTCAAACTTTATTTTTCAATACATATTTTAATGTGAAAGAAACATTTTTAAATATTGGATATATATGTACTCGATATACATTTATGTTCTTTATTAATTAAAAAGTCATGATACGGCTTTATTTTTAAAACAATGCATAAATATAGAAAGTAAAAAAACAATTTCAATGAAAAATTTCATCATACGTGATGAATATAAAATATTAAAATAACAATTTTTATTGCATAAATAAATCTGGATATTTAATTCTCACATACTATTCGGTCTTGGCCGAATACTAAATTATTAAATACTAAATCGGCAGAAGCCGAATATTAGGCCGAGCACATAGTAGTAACCAAACGTTCGTTACATCGCTAATTCAAAAGCCATATTTTTATTATGTTATTCGATTTGCCATTCTCTATTTAACCTTTAAAAATAATCGAAAACTTATTTGAAAACTATATCAAAATTGATAAAAGGCATTTTGAAAATTGAATGAAAATGCTGTTACTATTAAAATTAAGGATATATAGCCATTAATTTTTATCCAGAGTAAAGTTGCTAATCTAGAAATCCATAATACCAGAAATGGATTTTCTATTTTAATTTTCTAAAATTACAAACCTACAGTGTTGCCGTTTTAATATATTCGCGCATAATGTGACAATAATAATAAAAAAAAGAATGAAGATATATATTTTTTTAATTTTTGATGGGGGGGGGGGGAGGGTTACGAGCTTGCTTATTCTATAGTCATGAAGGTATACGTTTCTATTTATTTACTTTTTGTTTTTAATGTAATCAATAAACAGTCTAATCCAAAAATATGCATGCACTTTATGTTTAAACTTTTTCAAAGTATCGTAAAAAACAAAATATAATAAAATATAAATATTATTCCCATGTTTTTTCTTGAACATTGCTTTGTTTAATTCTCAACAATTTATCTTTAATTAACTACTGAAAAAAATTATTTACGCATTTTACGCATACTAAAATTTAAAAGTTAGGTTCGATTTTACCCTTTAATTGCAAAATAAACTATGCACGTTTAAGAATAATCTTACTCTAAAATAAAGAGGGGTTTTTCTCACCCTTGCATTAATTAGACCAAAAGTTATAGCCCTACGTTAATTTAATTTAATTTTTGTACCATGCATATTGTCATTCACTTCAATAATATATGTAAATTTCATAGGTTCTAATGTTACACAAGGAATGGACAAATGGATCAAAAAAAAAGATAATCAGACATACGAAAGAAATTTGTAAAGCTTTCTCAAGTATAGGTGGCATATTAAAATTTACAAAGTGCATTACGCCACACTGCAAAAAATAACTGTTGATTTTACAGTATAAAACTGGCACCCCAGCTGCCAGTATTATACCGTAAAATTAACGGTATTAAACAGTAAAAAAAGCAGTAATACGCTGCCACGCAAGCAGTAATACGCTACCGCACATGCGCGGTAGCGTATTACTGCTTGCGTGGCAGCGTATTACTGCTTTTTTTACTGTTTAATACTGTTAATTTTACGGTATAATACTGACAGCTGGGTGCCAGTTTTATACTGTAAAATCAACAATTATTTTTTGCAGTGCATATTATCCAATAATATTGCATAGATTGTGATGAATATGAAATATTTAGTGCGGCCATCATATTATAACCACAAAAGTTATAATTAACTATTACATTTCAATAATGTTTTACAGTATTGAGTAAGTCCGGACATTTTAAATAAAGTTGGGACGCAAACAAGCGGAAGAACTGGCAAAATCAAATCAGTAACGCATAAAATGATATACAATATTTCCTTCATATATATTTTTTTTTCTTTTTTCATTATTACCAGTACACACTATAATATAATTTTTGTCTGAATGCAAAGTAAACTTCATTCTTAAAATATTCCATCTTTGGAGTGCTTATCTAAAAATATTGCCTCAGAAATATTTGTATATTTATAGTTTACACGATACAGAATACTCCTATGGTTCTCAAATGACCTGCCCAACAAAGCGAAACACTCACTGCAAAAAATAACTGTTGATTTTACAGTATAAAACTGGCACCCCAGCTGCCAGTATTATACCGTAAAATTAACAGTATTAAATAGTAAAATAAGCAGTAATACGCTGCCGCGCAAGCAGTAATACGCTACCGCGCATGCGCGGTAGCGTATTACTGCTTGCGCGGCAGCGTATTACTGCTTATTTTACTATTTAATACTGTTAATTTTACGGTATAATACTGGCAGCTGGGGTGCCAGTTTTATACTGTAAAATCAACAGTTATTTTTTGCAGTGCTCTGACACAATTTCTGACTCATTTTTAAACGCAAATGCATAAAATTGGCAGACCTGACTATTGAAACGATTTGGAATCGAAATGAGTTGCCAATTTTTTGATAAATAAATTACTTATAGAGTTATAAGTGATTCGTGTCACGTGACCACGCATTTTTCTACTTTCTGGCGCTGCAGCATCATGAATTCGGTTCAAAACGCCGAATTTGACAGTATTTTTCGAAAGATCTTCTGTCTTTATCAAAAAATGAAAAACGCCTTTCTATTACAAAGTTTCTGAATAAGAACACTTGCTAATTTCACGTGTTTCCCAAATAAAAAATTAATTCGAAAACATGTTATAAAGTAGCCAATTCGATTTTGAGAACAACCTTAACGAGGTAGATTTAGTATGTTGAACCTCTTTATATGCATTTTTGATTATAGAAGTATAGCAAGATTTGAAGGGTTGTCATAGAAAAACCACACAATTAAAGCATCAACAACTGATAACGAGAAGCATTTGCCCAGCCTCAAGCACGGGTCCTAAAATCATCAAATTTGAAGGATACGCACAGTCGTGAAAAAGAAGGAAAAGAAAAAAAGGATTCCCACCCCTATCTAACTCTTCCCCGAATAATTCGATAAAAAAAAATTTTTGATGTTTTATAAAAAGATTATTTTTTAATGTGCCAGACGTGTAAAATGATAACAATCCCTATAAAATTGTTTTTTCAAAGATAAATAAAAGCATGCTTCATGGCAGAGTTGCGAGTACTTTTGTGATTCACTCACTGCAAAAAATAATTGTTGATTTTGCAGTATAAAACTGGCACCCAGCTGCCAGTATTATACCGTAAAATTAACAGTTATTTTTTGCAGTGTGTCTAGACTCGTTTTACTCCCGATTTCCATCCATATATTTTATTTTGCATTGGAATAATTCGACTACGGTGAAAACAATTAAAAAACAATTCCTTGATTTACATATATTTAAAAACCACCATGGTGAAGTTATTACAAGTTTTCCAAAAAGGAACTGACCTATCAAAACTTATTTAAAATACGCAAAAACTTCAAGTAATTTCAATCGTGATTTCACAAACTTTCATACAGGCGTACCACTAAATCGTCATTCATAATTTCGCCATACCAATATTAATAAAAGTAATATTAACATTTAAAATGACATTGTTATATTACTAAATTAATACTCCGATTATCCTTTTTTATTACTATTCAAATAAGTCTCATTCATAATTTCGCCATACCAACAATAATAAAGGTAATATTAACATTTAAAATGACATTGTTATATTACTAAATTAATACTCCGATTATCCTTTTTTATTGCTATTCAAATAAGTCTCATTCATAATTTCGCCATACCAACAATAATAAAGGTAATATTAACATTTAAAATGACATTGTTATATTACTAAATTAATACTCCGATTATCCTTTTTTTATTGCTATTCAAATAAGTCTCATTCATAATTTCGCCATACCAACAATAATAAAGGTAATATTAACATTTAAAATGACATTGTTATATTACTAAATTAATACTCCGATTATCCTTTTTTTATTGCTATTCAAATAAGTCTCATTCATAATTTCGCCATACCAACAATAATAAAGGTAATATTAACATTTAAAATGACATTGTTATATTACTAAATTAATACTCCGATTATCCTTTTTTATTACTATTCAAATAAGTCTCATTCATAATTTCGCCATACCAACAATAATAAAGGTAATATTAACATTTAAAATGACATTGTTATATTACTAAATTAATACTCCGATTATCCTTTTTTATTGCTATTCAAATAAGTCTCATTCATAATTTCGCCATACCAACAATAATAAAGGTAATATTAACATTTAAAATGACATTGTTATATTACTAAATTAATACTCCGATTATCCTTTTTTATTGCTATTCAAATAAGTCTCATTCATAATTTCGCCATACCAACAATAATAAAGGTAATATTAACATTTAAAATGACATTGTTATATTACTAAATTAATACTCCGATTATCCTTTTTTATTGCTATTCAAATAAGTCTCATTCATAATTTCGCCATACCAACAATAATAAAGGTAATATTAACATTTAAAATGACATTGTTATATTACTAAATTAATACTCCGATTATCCTTTTTTATTGCTATTCAAATAAGTGTCATTCATAATTTCGCCATACCAACATTAATAAAAGTAATATTAACATTTAAAATGACATTGTTATATTACTAAATTAATACTCCGATTATCCTTTTTCATTGCTATTCAAATAAGTATCGTAACATCATAATTATATTTTAATACAAGGTTCCTTCAATATATAATTAGAATTTTTTTATTATTATTATTTAAACTGGGGAAAAAAAAAAGCAATTTTTTATAGATTATAAATATTAATTTTTGAAGAAATTTCCATAGTGCTCATTACTTATTGTCACAGAGTTGTTTGGGAAACCCTAATTTAAACTTTCTGAAAAATAAACCTCTTCGAATCAGTGAAAAAAATGTGTAATTTTAATAGATTATAATACTTATTCGAAATTTAATAAACCGATGTGATGTTCTAAAATAAAACAGAGAGAGAGAAAGAAAAAGGAAACAGAAATAAATATATTTATTGACTGTATCATAGGCAAAAATTTGGCCTAATAAAATCTATAACTTTTTACATATAAATAAATAAACAAAGCTCTGTTGATTTTTGTTGTTGTTGATGTTTTAATTTCCTAGAAGTTAGATCTATACTTTGGCTACATTAAAATATTTAAATAAAATAAGACAAATAAAGGTAAATCGGTAAAACAACAGATGCTTCAATATGATTTTTTTATTATTGTTCTCACAATCAATAATCAAGAACGGAAAAATACTTAAAAAATAGTTCACTAAATATCAAAGTTCATTTTATTATTTATGCTGCCGAACTTAATGATGCGTTTGTTAAAAGTTCAAAACAACCAAATACAACAAGTTTGAAATTTCTAAATAGATCCTTTTATCCTTAATTCTCAATTATTTACATGTGTTAACATGCAACATATATACCAAAAGGATTTTTTTTTTCTTTTTTACAAAATTACTTTATTTTAATTATTTTGTGATAACAATTTAACATATTATACCTCAATTTCTCTCAAATTCTATTAACATATTTCACATTTTATTTTATGATATACACAAAAATAAAAATTGTTCAAAACGCAAGGGATCAAACATATTAGATTTCACAAAGTTGATTCGTGTACAAAACTATTACATCCTAATTTTGTCTGCATAAATTAAAATTCATATTTTCAATCAATTGAAATGCGATATTTTTTTTTTTTTTTTTTTAAATTCAAGGTTTTTTTTTTTTTTTATGTGTGTGTATGTGTGTTTTGAAAGAAAGTTTAATATAATTCAAAATGTTTATGCTTAGATTTGGAATCTCCAAATGACTAGTACACGAAAAATTTGCTAACTTTTTCAGGAGTACGTTTTTTATTGCATCAAATACCGTTTCTCTCTTCCTCTCCCTCCTTTTTTTCTTTCTTTTTTTTTTTTAAATAAATATGTTGTAAACTTTATTTAACAATATAAATGTATATCAACAGCTTTCCCCAGTGTCACATTGTTTTACATTTTTAATAGATTACTTTAATTTGCCATTACGTTATCGTAAAAATACGTTTTTACTCCACTTACATTAAAGTTTAAAAATGCATATAAGGGTGTAAATGCATATACAGGTCTAATTTCTGAAATCTGCAAAAATACACAAATGTGTAAATTTAAAGTATATAGGGTAGATGTGCCAGTATAATGGACACCCTTCAATGTTTTTGGTTTATAAAAAGCTAACCAATAAAAATTCAGCTTTTTTTTATTTCATTAATATGCTTTCTTTAAATTCTAGTTTTAAATACAATCATAATATCAATTATCTATTACTTTTTGTGCGGTGTCCATTACTGGAATTTAGGGTGTTTTGATTTATTTCTGTTATTTACAATTAAATTTCGATTCACATTGGGAAATGTGTCTATGAGCATGGTTAAATATTGTTGGTAGATTAATATAATATTAAAAAATATGGAATATAACAATTATAACTATTAATTAAAAGTAAATTTTAAAGAAATTCCATAAGGGTGTCCATTACTGGCACATCTACCCAGGGATGTAGCTAGAAGTAAATAACAGGGGGTGCTCAAGAAAATGTAGGGGGGGGGCTCATACTATTTATCTCTTTCTGACACATGCACGCACAAACACAAATATATATGAAGTACTATATAGAAAGATAAATTATTGCATATTCATATTGTAGGCACTACGTTTCTTATTAAACTGTTTATAATAACTTTATTTAATAACTAGGGGGCCTACCCCCTGCGAGCTACGCTCGCCAACCCCCGCTCAGACTTCGAGGCCTCTAAAAACATGACAGCGTGCTTTATTTTATAAATATTGGTAAATCTGTAATTGGGTTGCCATGCTTTTAACGTTTTAATGGGGCATTTTTTTTTTCATTATCATGGCCTCATACACAGCTGTTGCGACAACTGACGACTGTTTTCGGGAATGATAAGTAAAATCAATTACAACGTGAAAACCAACTTGTATAAAATGGTTAGGTTTAAACTGTGGCTACCTCTCGGACTTTTATAACAACGATCTGTATTCTATTCTTCCTTTGCGTTTAAGGATGAGAAAAATTACATCTGCTTGTGAATAACATTAAGAACCACGGTATTGAAAAATACTATGTTATAGACATTTTCAGTAACAGGTTTTAATTTTCTCCCTATTTTAGTGCACCATCATGAATATTTTCATGTTATTTTAAATATGTAAATTATTTTTTTAATTAATATGTATATACGAATTTTCTAATAATTATTTATCATACAAAATTAATTAAATATTTTGTGCATGTATGCCTGCATTTATTCGGCATCAATTGATGAGATATTTAAACAAATTTGCTATCCCCGATAATTTTACACCATGTTATGTCACTTGAATATTGTCCATAAGAAAATCGGGTACTTTTCCATTATAGGATCCTTTGCTTTTAGGTTTGGCGTAATTCGAGCTTCAAAAAGGGATAGATTCGTTAATATACATAGATTTGTTGCCAAAAGTTATGAAAACAAACCCAATAAACTTTTGGTGCTTTTCTATTATAGGGGTCTTGACGCTTTTTTAAAAAGCTTGGCGGAAAAAACCAAGCAGGATAGAAAACCAAGCAGGATATTTTATTCTTCCGTTCAGTTGGGCAATTATTATTTTATATATTAGTTTCAAATATGCAAATTAATGATTTTATAAAGTCGTTTAATTAAATTTTACAAAAAAATAACAAAATTATATCAATAAATAATAATTACTATTAATTCCTTTTCCTCCCTTTCTTTTACGTTTACCTAAATGACGTCATTTGGACGAATTTATTCAAAACATTTTCAGTTTATAAATTAAATTAAATGCAGACAGACGATTGAATCCTGACGATAGAAATGTGATTTTTTTTTTTTCAGATTTTACTGAAAAACATAATTTAATCACAATCTTGTCTTCATTATCGATTGAAATAAAAGATAAATCCAATTTCAATTTGAAAATGACGAATAAAAAGAAATCAATAATCCCTATCGGGATCCTTTTCAATTTTTTTCCCTTTTTTGGTACAATATTAAAACAGAAATTGTGGAACAGTGTATATTTTCAAAGCATTCACAAATTGGCAAAATATTTGTATTCTCTCCAAGTAGTGTTAGATAAGGTTTATTTTCAGGGGCAGGAAATATCTATATGAGGAAAGGCAAAATATATTAACAAATAGGTATTAGTGAGGAAAAAGAATGTTGAAGTAATTTTAATGTTTTTAAAAATGTTATGTCTAATTAAGTTGTAGAATTTCTTAATTAAAGAAAGTTCATATTTTCAATTTATTATTCAGCAAGAGAAAATTTAAATCCTTAAAAAAAAAATCACTTATGTCAAACTTTATTTTTCAATACATATTTTAATGTGAAAGAAACATTTTTAAATATTGGATATATATGTACTCGATATACATTTATGTTCTTTATTAATTAAAAAGTCATGATACGGCTTTATTTTTAAAACAATGCATAAATATAGAAAGTAAAAAAACAATTTCAATGAAAAATTTCATCATACGTGATGAATATAAAATATTAAAATAACAATTTTTATTGCATAAATAAATCTGGATATTTAATTCTCACATACTATTCGGTCTTGGCCGAATACTAAATTATTAAATACTAAATCGGCAGAAGCCGAATATTAGGCCGAGCACATAGTAGTAACCAAACGTTCGTTACATCGCTAATTCAAAAGCCATATTTTTATTATGTTATTCGATTTGCCATTCTCTATTTAACCTTTAAAAATAATCGAAAACTTATTTGAAAACTATATCAAAATTGATAAAAGGCATTTTGAAAATTGAATGAAAATGCTGTTACTATTAAAATTAAGGATATATAGCCATTAATTTTTATCCAGAGTAAAGTTGCTAATCTAGAAATCCATAATACCAGAAATGGATTTTCTATTTTAATTTTCTAAAATTACAAACCTACAGTGTTGCCGTTTTAATATATTCGCGCATAATGTGACAATAATAATAAAAAAAAGAATGAAGATATATATTTTTTTAATTTTTGATGGGGGGGGGGGGAGGGTTACGAGCTTGCTTATTCTATAGTCATGAAGGTATACGTTTCTATTTATTTACTTTTTGTTTTTAATGTAATCAATAAACAGTCTAATCCAAAAATATGCATGCACTTTATGTTTAAACTTTTTCAAAGTATCGTAAAAAACAAAATATAATAAAATATAAATATTATTCCCATGTTTTTTCTTGAACATTGCTTTGTTTAATTCTCAACAATTTATCTTTAATTAACTACTGAAAAAAATTATTTACGCATTTTACGCATACTAAAATTTAAAAGTTAGGTTCGATTTTACCCTTTAATTGCAAAATAAACTATGCACGTTTAAGAATAATCTTACTCTAAAATAAAGAGGGGTTTTTCTCACCCTTGCATTAATTAGACCAAAAGTTATAGCCCTACGTTAATTTAATTTAATTTTTGTACCATGCATATTGTCATTCACTTCAATAATATATGTAAATTTCATAGGTTCTAATGTTACACAAGGAATGGACAAATGGATCAAAAAAAAAGATAATCAGACATACGAAAGAAATTTGTAAAGCTTTCTCAAGTATAGGTGGCATATTAAAATTTACAAAGTGCATTACGCCACACTGCAAAAAATAACTGTTGATTTTACAGTATAAAACTGGCACCCCAGCTGCCAGTATTATACCGTAAAATTAACGGTATTAAACAGTAAAAAAAGCAGTAATACGCTGCCACGCAAGCAGTAATACGCTACCGCACATGCGCGGTAGCGTATTACTGCTTGCGTGGCAGCGTATTACTGCTTTTTTTACTGTTTAATACTGTTAATTTTACGGTATAATACTGACAGCTGGGTGCCAGTTTTATACTGTAAAATCAACAATTATTTTTTGCAGTGCATATTATCCAATAATATTGCATAGATTGTGATGAATATGAAATATTTAGTGCGGCCATCATATTATAACCACAAAAGTTATAATTAACTATTACATTTCAATAATGTTTTACAGTATTGAGTAAGTCCGGACATTTTAAATAAAGTTGGGACGCAAACAAGCGGAAGAACTGGCAAAATCAAATCAGTAACGCATAAAATGATATACAATATTTCCTTCATATATATTTTTTTTTCTTTTTTCATTATTACCAGTACACACTATAATATAATTTTTGTCTGAATGCAAAGTAAACTTCATTCTTAAAATATTCCATCTTTGGAGTGCTTATCTAAAAATATTGCCTCAGAAATATTTGTATATTTATAGTTTACACGATACAGAATACTCCTATGGTTCTCAAATGACCTGCCCAACAAAGCGAAACACTCACTGCAAAAAATAACTGTTGATTTTACAGTATAAAACTGGCACCCCAGCTGCCAGTATTATACCGTAAAATTAACAGTATTAAATAGTAAAATAAGCAGTAATACGCTGCCGCGCAAGCAGTAATACGCTACCGCGCATGCGCGGTAGCGTATTACTGCTTGCGCGGCAGCGTATTACTGCTTATTTTACTATTTAATACTGTTAATTTTACGGTATAATACTGGCAGCTGGGGTGCCAGTTTTATACTGTAAAATCAACAGTTATTTTTTGCAGTGCTCTGACACAATTTCTGACTCATTTTTAAACGCAAATGCATAAAATTGGCAGACCTGACTATTGAAACGATTTGGAATCGAAATGAGTTGCCAATTTTTTGATAAATAAATTACTTATAGAGTTATAAGTGATTCGTGTCACGTGACCACGCATTTTTCTACTTTCTGGCGCTGCAGCATCATGAATTCGGTTCAAAACGCCGAATTTGACAGTATTTTTCGAAAGATCTTCTGTCTTTATCAAAAAATGAAAAACGCCTTTCTATTACAAAGTTTCTGAATAAGAACACTTGCTAATTTCACGTGTTTCCCAAATAAAAAATTAATTCGAAAACATGTTATAAAGTAGCCAATTCGATTTTGAGAACAACCTTAACGAGGTAGATTTAGTATGTTGAACCTCTTTATATGCATTTTTGATTATAGAAGTATAGCAAGATTTGAAGGGTTGTCATAGAAAAACCACACAATTAAAGCATCAACAACTGATAACGAGAAGCATTTGCCCAGCCTCAAGCACGGGTCCTAAAATCATCAAATTTGAAGGATACGCACAGTCGTGAAAAAGAAGGAAAAGAAAAAAAGGATTCCCACCCCTATCTAACTCTTCCCCGAATAATTCGATAAAAAAAAATTTTTGATGTTTTATAAAAAGATTATTTTTTAATGTGCCAGACGTGTAAAATGATAACAATCCCTATAAAATTGTTTTTTCAAAGATAAATAAAAGCATGCTTCATGGCAGAGTTGCGAGTACTTTTGTGATTCACTCACTGCAAAAAATAATTGTTGATTTTGCAGTATAAAACTGGCACCCAGCTGCCAGTATTATACCGTAAAATTAACAGTTATTTTTTGCAGTGTGTCTAGACTCGTTTTACTCCCGATTTCCATCCATATATTTTATTTTGCATTGGAATAATTCGACTACGGTGAAAACAATTAAAAAACAATTCCTTGATTTACATATATTTAAAAACCACCATGGTGAAGTTATTACAAGTTTTCCAAAAAGGAACTGACCTATCAAAACTTATTTAAAATACGCAAAAACTTCAAGTAATTTCAATCGTGATTTCACAAACTTTCATACAGGCGTACCACTAAATCGTCATTCATAATTTCGCCATACCAATATTAATAAAAGTAATATTAACATTTAAAATGACATTGTTATATTACTAAATTAATACTCCGATTATCCTTTTTTATTACTATTCAAATAAGTCTCATTCATAATTTCGCCATACCAACAATAATAAAGGTAATATTAACATTTAAAATGACATTGTTATATTACTAAATTAATACTCCGATTATCCTTTTTTATTGCTATTCAAATAAGTCTCATTCATAATTTCGCCATACCAACAATAATAAAGGTAATATTAACATTTAAAATGACATTGTTATATTACTAAATTAATACTCCGATTATCCTTTTTTTATTGCTATTCAAATAAGTCTCATTCATAATTTCGCCATACCAACAATAATAAAGGTAATATTAACATTTAAAATGACATTGTTATATTACTAAATTAATACTCCGATTATCCTTTTTTTATTGCTATTCAAATAAGTCTCATTCATAATTTCGCCATACCAACAATAATAAAGGTAATATTAACATTTAAAATGACATTGTTATATTACTAAATTAATACTCCGATTATCCTTTTTTATTACTATTCAAATAAGTCTCATTCATAATTTCGCCATACCAACAATAATAAAGGTAATATTAACATTTAAAATGACATTGTTATATTACTAAATTAATACTCCGATTATCCTTTTTTATTGCTATTCAAATAAGTCTCATTCATAATTTCGCCATACCAACAATAATAAAGGTAATATTAACATTTAAAATGACATTGTTATATTACTAAATTAATACTCCGATTATCCTTTTTTATTGCTATTCAAATAAGTCTCATTCATAATTTCGCCATACCAACAATAATAAAGGTAATATTAACATTTAAAATGACATTGTTATATTACTAAATTAATACTCCGATTATCCTTTTTTATTGCTATTCAAATAAGTCTCATTCATAATTTCGCCATACCAACAATAATAAAGGTAATATTAACATTTAAAATGACATTGTTATATTACTAAATTAATACTCCGATTATCCTTTTTTATTGCTATTCAAATAAGTGTCATTCATAATTTCGCCATACCAACATTAATAAAAGTAATATTAACATTTAAAATGACATTGTTATATTACTAAATTAATACTCCGATTATCCTTTTTCATTGCTATTCAAATAAGTATCGTAACATCATAATTATATTTTAATACAAGGTTCCTTCAATATATAATTAGAATTTTTTTATTATTATTATTTAAACTGGGGAAAAAAAAAAGCAATTTTTTATAGATTATAAATATTAATTTTTGAAGAAATTTCCATAGTGCTCATTACTTATTGTCACAGAGTTGTTTGGGAAACCCTAATTTAAACTTTCTGAAAAATAAACCTCTTCGAATCAGTGAAAAAAATGTGTAATTTTAATAGATTATAATACTTATTCGAAATTTAATAAACCGATGTGATGTTCTAAAATAAAACAGAGAGAGAGAAAGAAAAAGGAAACAGAAATAAATATATTTATTGACTGTATCATAGGCAAAAATTTGGCCTAATAAAATCTATAACTTTTTACATATAAATAAATAAACAAAGCTCTGTTGATTTTTGTTGTTGTTGATGTTTTAATTTCCTAGAAGTTAGATCTATACTTTGGCTACATTAAAATATTTAAATAAAATAAGACAAATAAAGGTAAATCGGTAAAACAACAGATGCTTCAATATGATTTTTTTATTATTGTTCTCACAATCAATAATCAAGAACGGAAAAATACTTAAAAAATAGTTCACTAAATATCAAAGTTCATTTTATTATTTATGCTGCCGAACTTAATGATGCGTTTGTTAAAAGTTCAAAACAACCAAATACAACAAGTTTGAAATTTCTAAATAGATCCTTTTATCCTTAATTCTCAATTATTTACATGTGTTAACATGCAACATATATACCAAAAGGATTTTTTTTTTCTTTTTTACAAAATTACTTTATTTTAATTATTTTGTGATAACAATTTAACATATTATACCTCAATTTCTCTCAAATTCTATTAACATATTTCACATTTTATTTTATGATATACACAAAAATAAAAATTGTTCAAAACGCAAGGGATCAAACATATTAGATTTCACAAAGTTGATTCGTGTACAAAACTATTACATCCTAATTTTGTCTGCATAAATTAAAATTCATATTTTCAATCAATTGAAATGCGATATTTTTTTTTTTTTTTTTTTAAATTCAAGGTTTTTTTTTTTTTTTATGTGTGTGTATGTGTGTTTTGAAAGAAAGTTTAATATAATTCAAAATGTTTATGCTTAGATTTGGAATCTCCAAATGACTAGTACACGAAAAATTTGCTAACTTTTTCAGGAGTACGTTTTTTATTGCATCAAATACCGTTTCTCTCTTCCTCTCCCTCCTTTTTTTCTTTCTTTTTTTTTTTTTAAATAAATATGTTGTAAACTTTATTTAACAATATAAATGTATATCAACAGCTTTCCCCAGTGTCACATTGTTTTACATTTTTAATAGATTACTTTAATTTGCCATTACGTTATCGTAAAAATACGTTTTTACTCCACTTACATTAAAGTTTAAAAATGCATATAAGGGTGTAAATGCATATACAGGTCTAATTTCTGAAATCTGCAAAAATACACAAATGTGTAAATTTAAAGTATATAGGGTAGATGTGCCAGTATAATGGACACCCTTCAATGTTTTTGGTTTATAAAAAGCTAACCAATAAAAATTCAGCTTTTTTTTATTTCATTAATATGCTTTCTTTAAATTCTAGTTTTAAATACAATCATAATATCAATTATCTATTACTTTTTGTGCGGTGTCCATTACTGGAATTTAGGGTGTTTTGATTTATTTCTGTTATTTACAATTAAATTTCGATTCACATTGGGAAATGTGTCTATGAGCATGGTTAAATATTGTTGGTAGATTAATATAATATTAAAAAATATGGAATATAACAATTATAACTATTAATTAAAAGTAAATTTTAAAGAAATTCCATAAGGGTGTCCATTACTGGCACATCTACCCAGGGATGTAGCTAGAAGTAAATAACAGGGGGTGCTCAAGAAAATGTAGGGGGGGGGGCTCATACTATTTATCTCTTTCTGACACATGCACGCACAAACACAAATATATATGAAGTACTATATAGAAAGATAAATTATTGCATATTCATATTGTAGGCACTACGTTTCTTATTAAACTGTTTATAATAACTTTATTTAATAACTAGGGGGCCTACCCCCTGCGAGCTACGCTCGCCAACCCCCGCTCAGACTTCGAGGCCTCTAAAAACATGACAGCGTGCTTTATTTTATAAATATTGGTAAATCTGTAATTGGGTTGCCATGCTTTTAACGTTTTAATGGGGCATTTTTTTTTTCATTATCATGGCCTCATACACAGCTGTTGCGACAACTGACGACTGTTTTCGGGAATGATAAGTAAAATCAATTACAACGTGAAAACCAACTTGTATAAAATGGTTAGGTTTAAACTGTGGCTACCTCTCGGACTTTTATAACAACGATCTGTATTCTATTCTTCCTTTGCGTTTAAGGATGAGAAAAATTACATCTGCTTGTGAATAACATTAAGAACCACGGTATTGAAAAATACTATGTTATAGACATTTTCAGTAACAGGTTTTAATTTTCTCCCTATTTTAGTGCACCATCATGAATATTTTCATGTTATTTTAAATATGTAAATTATTTTTTTAATTAATATGTATATACGAATTTTCTAATAATTATTTATCATACAAAATTAATTAAATATTTTGTGCATGTATGCCTGCATTTATTCGGCATCAATTGATGAGATATTTAAACAAATTTGCTATCCCCGATAATTTTACACCATGTTATGTCACTTGAATATTGTCCATAAGAAAATCGGGTACTTTTCCATTATAGGATCCTTTGCTTTTAGGTTTGGCGTAATTCGAGCTTCAAAAAGGGATAGATTCGTTAATATACATAGATTTGTTGCCAAAAGTTATGAAAACAAACCCAATAAACTTTTGGTGCTTTTCTATTATAGGGGTCTTGACGCTTTTTTAAAAAGCTTGGCGGAAAAAACCAAGCAGGATAGAAAACCAAGCAGGATATTTTATTCTTCCGTTCAGTTGGGCAATTATTATTTTATATATTAGTTTCAAATATGCAAATTAATGATTTTATAAAGTCGTTTAATTAAATTTTACAAAAAAATAACAAAATTATATCAATAAATAATAATTACTATTAATTCCTTTTCCTCCCTTTCTTTTACGTTTACCTAAATGACGTCATTTGGACGAATTTATTCAAAACATTTTCAGTTTATAAATTAAATTAAATGCAGACAGACGATTGAATCCTGACGATAGAAATGTGATTTTTTTTTTTTCAGATTTTACTGAAAAACATAATTTAATCACAATCTTGTCTTCATTATCGATTGAAATAAAAGATAAATCCAATTTCAATTTGAAAATGACGAATAAAAAGAAATCAATAATCCCTATCGGGATCCTTTTCAATTTTTTTCCCTTTTTTGTCACAAAAAAACTGTCTAATTAGTTGCCATCATTACAGAAATGTCATTAAAATTAGAAAAAAAATAATATCTCGAAAACTAATTCCAATTTCAAAATTCTATTACCAGTTTTGACATCCGCGGATTTTTATGAACAATTGGTATTAATTTCACCATCAAGCGTTTAATATTTCATTAAAAATAGCCCTGAAACATAATCAGTCGTTTCATAAAATCGTTTCATAAAATCGTTTCACAAATTCGTTTCATTAGGATTTTATATATATAGGGTAGATAAGAAAAGTAAAAGCTACAGACGGGAATGTAATGGAGGATATACGGTGGATACGACTTATATGGTATACCTTCTGGATTATTTTAAAGAATACCAGATACCCTCTACTCAAAACACTATATGCCTACAGCGTATGCCCTCTGGATTTTTAACGACTACTTCACTGGCTGCAGAATGAAAATTTTCAGTGTATACTAGTGAAATAATAAGTGATGCTGTCAATAAGTAAATAAAAAGCTGACAGTTCACCTGTTTCAAAAGAGTTGCAATCGTTAATTTTTTTTCTGAATATTCCCTGCCCTTAAGAATTCTAAAGTTATGCTTTTATAGGATAACAAACATTAGAAAAACCAAGGATGTATTTTGCATTTTAAAATTATTTTGTGTTTAGTCAAATGCTTGTATTTAATTGGCTATTAGCTTTTTTTCATTAGTATGATTTATAAATCAAGGATCTTATATATATTTTTTTTTAAACTAGGATGACTCAAATACGAAACATAATGTTTATCATAAGCATTATATTTACTATCAAACTCATTAGAATAACTTTATTTTATGTTAATAATGGAAAACGCTGCAAAATGAAAAATTTCAGTACATAACTTATGTAAAAGTCAATGTTTGCATCAGCAAAAGGTTGCTAATTCTGAGTATGTGAAGATAGGATGCGCGCATATTGAAGCACTTATTTGCAGTTTTCAAACAAATACTATAATTTATTATTTGCAAAACTGTAAAAAGCTCCCAAAACTAAGTTCAATTTTTTAACACACGATTTTTGAAACAAAATTTCATTTGGTGTCCTTGGCAACTTTTCCAGGGGGGGGGGGGGCTCAAAATGTTTCAGGGGGTGCTAAGCCCCCCCCCCTGGCACCCCCCTAGCTACGGCCCTGCATCTACCCTATATAAAATTTTTATAATATAAGCTCTTACGACTCATAAAAATTACATTTTACTAAAATGTCAAAATGCAAAATTATTTTAGATTTAAATTATAATTTATTAATTATATTTTTAAATGTATACATTACTGCGTATTATTAGTAAAGTAAAATGTCATATTATAAATTATCACAATCATATTAATTCATCTACATTAATTATTTAACATGTAATTTAATTTAATTTATTTATATTTTTAATTTTATTTATATAGTTTTATTTATATTTTTAAAATTGTTAAGATTTAAAATGCAGAATTTTTATACAAAATACATTTATTTTAAAGATACAATATAAAATATTCAATATAATAATATATTTAATAAGTAATAAAATAAGTAATTTAATAAGTAAATAAATAATAGTATATAATAAATATTAAAGAAATATATATATATATATATATATATATATATATATATATATATATATATATATATTTTTTTTTTTTTTTTTTTTTTTTTTTGAAATATCGAATATTTATTATTATTATTATTCTCTTAGTTCCTCTCTATAAACGTTATTAAGAATTACATTTTTATCTAAATTTTTAATTTAAATTAAAATAAACACAATTATAAAATAGTACTATTTATAAAATAATATGAATGTCTTAATTTTCAAATATATATATATATATATATTTTTTTTCGCTTGAAAGATCGCGAAAGAAGCACATTTTGTAATAAATACATTGAATCTGATTTATTTCTAAAACGAGGACTTTTTTGAAATGTTTGTGTCTGAGGGATTCAGAATTTCAAAAGCTTAGAGACATTACTGGAATAATATTAATTAGAATGTTTTTTAATCGTTTATTTACTTAATTTATTCCTCAGTGGATGAAATCTATTTTCACACTTTTTACATGTATTATTAAAAATTAAAATATTTAGAAATTAGTGTATTTATAGCTATTATATTTTAATATTTTACACAGTATATTGTACCATATATTATTACACATTAAACATATTATACAATATATTATTACACAATAAATATATTATATTGCATATATTATATTATATAATATTATTATATTTGAATATTATATTATATATTATTATATTTGAATATTTTACATACTTAAAATAAATATATTTTATATTATATCTTTAAAATAATTGTATTTTACATTAAAAATCTGCATTTATATAATATTAAAATAGCTACTCTGCAAACAGTAATAAAATATGTTGTAAAAATATTCGTTTATCAACTATATAAATAATTTTTTTTTAAATCATATCATAAAGCATGATCATATTAAATTACAATTGCATATACACTTAATAATTTAACTAAAATAATTTTATTATTATTATTATTATTATTATTATTATGTTATACAGCTACATTAAACGAAATTATAAAAAGGTTAGTTAATAATTATTAAAATATCTACAATAATGATAATTATAATAGACACGCTGTTCAAAATGCTTAGTTCCTTTATTAATTACATTACTAACGAAACATTTCAATTATGAGGTATAATCATATCTTTCTTCAACTATTTTTTTTGTAATTATTCCGACAATTAGAAAATTTTATTCCATAATATGTATAAAATATATGAATGCAATCTAATCTATTCAATTTTTCAACAGTCATTAATTAATCTATTTTAAAACAATCTTATTCAGTATCATTCAGGAAAGACAAGAGAAAAAGTATGCTCTTATCCAAATACCGATACAATTCATTTGACACATGACACTCCTACATTACAGATGTATACAGATCGATAAGCAGAATTTTGTCGCCATGTTAGGTTTAAGATGGAATCGTACTCTCTC
The DNA here is from genome assembly GCA_963931845.1 of Maratus michaelseni. Classification (NCBI taxonomy): domain Eukaryota; kingdom Metazoa; phylum Arthropoda; class Arachnida; order Araneae; family Salticidae; genus Maratus; species Maratus michaelseni. The sequence goes on along the minus strand of OZ007591.1, from coordinate 156,722,897 downwards.
TCATAGCCCATGACCTTTGGCATTGAATTTTTTGCACCTGTCGTTTGTTTACATGCTAATTTATTGAACCAGAAAACAACAAATAATAATTTAACTTATTACATATACCCAAAATAACACGGAAACAAGATGAAAACCGTTTTACTCACCGACATAATGACCATTGCCGAATAATCGATTTCATTATGGCGAATGATGTTTTTTCACGTATAAAAAATTTTCCAAAATACATTTTTTAAATACGTTGTTTTCTTTCCTAAATCACAAGTGGCCAACGAAGTATTTTAGGATATTTCAAGGGGGAAAAAACAGGCACCCAGTGATGCACAAGAGTAATGCAATAAAAAAAACATTTTTATAATGATTATTCACATAAAAAATTCCGCCATTGTTGAGACACGTGACATGGCGAAGGTAAGTAGATGCGGCTGTTAGATTGGTCGGAGGGTTGCTAGCTACTGGCGATTATTTCTTCGTGTCCTTGTCACGCTTGATACCTTGTAAATAGCTCAGAAAGCGTTTTCCACGCCACTTGGGGCCTTTTTTTTTTCGTTGATTAAATAAAGGATAAATGGGGTACCACCGCCATCTGTTGGCTAGAAAAAATCGAATTTTTTTTGTGTCTAATTTAGTTTTAATGCATATTCTTCTTCAAATGTCTTTTTTTGTACATTTTTTTTTCAGTTGTTGTTAAAAAGCAGTATTTGTTTTTAAGAGCAATTATTATTTTTATTTTTTTTTTTATTTTTTTTTTTTGCATACTTTTCAACAAAAGTAAAACATTATTAGTATTTTTGTTTTATTTTTTTTTCATCAATAAAGTAATGCGTGAAATCAAGGATAAGTTTAAAGAGAAAGATAATATAACCAAAAGATTAATAAAACCGTACTATTTTTTTGGGGAAAAAAATGCATGTTAAATTTTATTAGACCTAACAAATACTATATTTTCTTAAAAAAAAAAAAAAAAAAAAAAAAAAAAAAAAATTAACGACGATTTAAAATAAAACTTACAATTTGCCATTATCCTTTGTATTGCGACAAAGAGTAGAGAGAAAATCATTGAGAAAACTTTTCAAAGTGCATCAAACAACATGTTATTTTATGTGAATTAAAATTTTGGTTGAATCATGTCAACAAAAGTCAAGGAGAGTTATTTCATTAAAGTTGATGTGTAAATGTGTATTTAAGAGAAAATTAAAAAGTAAGTTTTTGAATATAATTATTTTTTTTTTAATTCAAAATCTAAATAAATTGTTTGTTTTTTTTTTTGGTTTTTTTTTTTCCTTTCTCTGACGAAGAATTTTGTTTGTATTAGTAAATAAATACGAAATGACATTCATTTCATGTTTTTTCATTATAATGTTAGCGTACCGCGGAAGTTTAACCATGTGTGGAGTGAGTTAAAAAAAATCATTTCACAGAAAGTATTTTGTATTTATTATCCAGCTTAAAATTGGTGACAATTTTTCTTTTTCTTGAGCTATCGTTTTTTTTTTTCTTTGTTTTTTTTTTTTTTTTTTTTTTTTTTTTTTTTTTTTTTTTCGTAAATATGATTTTTTTCCCCCAGATACCTACCTGCTCCCTTTCTTTCTTTCTTTCGTTTTTCAGTGTCTAAGACCTTTTCTTTCCATTGATTGATTTTACACTAAAATAAAAAATGTAAGTTTTAAAAATAAACTTTAAAATATTAAGAAAAAAAAATCTCTGCAAAGGTTTACATATACCTGAAAGTGGACGTCTCTAAAAGAAAAAATATTGTCGTCTATCTCAATAATATATTTAAACTTCATCGGTATTCGGATATCACTGCGGAAGCCATATCATGAAAAAACAGACACCATCCAGACAGGCAGGCATAGGCAATCGGACTAACAAAAGTTGTAAATACTTTCAAAGCAACGATTTAAAATCTCTATCGAAAAGTATTATGCATTGGAAAGCATTTTTATTATTACAACGTGCACTTGAATTCTAGTATACAGTTATAATTCTATGTAGGACAAATATTTATGGTATGTTACTGTATTTACTTACGTATTTTTCGCTTGAAAAACATTGTTACAAAATGTCAGAAATTCTTTTTCTTCATCTATTGTATTATTACTGGAAAACTAGTTTTAAAATACAATGGCAAACGGCGATATAATTTTTTTTTTATCCCATATGTAGATTATTTTCATAGTAATGCTTGTTATAAATAATTATGTCTTTGTAAAGGCAAAAAAGATGTGCGAATTTTTCGCCAAAAAAATTTGTTACAAAATGTCAGAAGTTGTTTTTCCTCATCGAATGTGTTATTGCTATAAAAGTAGTTTTACAGTAAAATAACAACTGCAAATTAGATTCTTTTATTCTATTTACGGATTGTTTTCAGAGCAATGTTTATTGTTACATTATTGTGTCTTTAAGAATTATCGTCTGCAGGACTGCTTCGTTTTCTTTTTTTCTGAGTCTGGAAAAACTATTGTGATTACCATTCACATGGCAACGCTTCTCATATCGCAAATGGGAATCACAAAAATGCTTCATTCAAAATGTTCCATTTAAGGCATGAACATAGAGATACATGATCAACTACTCAGTGTTCATGACTAACGGCAAAACATTCGCGAATTTTTCACTTGAAAATATTGTGACGAAATGTCAGAAGTTGTTTCTCTTTCAACTATTATGTTTTTGCAGAAAAAAATAGTGTACAGCAAATGCGAAGTATATTTTTTATGGAATCTGTAAATTATTTTCAGAGCAATGTTTATTGTTACATTATTGTGTCAATGTAAAGGCGAAAAGTTTCAAGAATTTTTTGCTTGAAAATACTGTTACAGAATGTATCAGATTTGTTTCTCCTAATCGATTTTGTTATTCCTGGAAAAGTAGTTTTACAATGTAACAGCAAACCGAAGTAGATTTTTTATATAGTAATCTGTTGATTATTTTTCGAGGAATCGTTACAGTTAAATTACTGCGTCTGTGTTAAAAAAAAAAAAAAAAAAAAAAAAAAAACGAATTTTGCGAATTTTTTGTTCGAAAAATATTGTTGCAAAATGTCGATTGTTTCTCTTCATCGATACTGCTGGAGAAGTAATTTTACAATATAATAGCAAATGTGAAGTACATTTTTTATTCAGTCTGTGGTTTCTTTTCAGAACAATGCTTATTGTCACATTATTGTGTCTGTACGACTATATAATCTGTAGAATTTTTCTTTTCTTTTCTTTTGAGCTTGATAAAAGTGCAATTTATGTTTTTTTTTTTTTTTTTTTTCTTTAAGGCAATTTTAAAATTCAAATTGGCTACTTTATGTCATATTTTTTAATTCATTCTTCTTCGGAAATGCATAAAATTGGCATGTGTTCTTATTCCGAAACTTTGTAATCGAAAGACGTTTTCCACTTTTTTATTTATTGATTTATTTATTTATTTATTTCCAAAGGCAGAAGATATTTCCCAAAATACTGTCAAAGTCGGCGTTTTGAACAGAATTTCCGATGCCGCAGCACGAGAAAGGAGAAAAACGTGTCTTCAAGTGATACGAATTGCTCGTAACTCGATTAGTAATTTATTTATCAAAAAATGGAAAACTCATTTCGATTCCAAATTGCTTCAGTAATCAGACCTGCCAGTTTTTGTCTTTGCGTTTAAAAATGAGTCAGAAAATGTGTCAGAAAGTTTTGCATTGTTGAGCAGGTCATTTGAGAACCACCTTAAGAAAAAAGTTTGAAGTGAAAGAATTGTGATTTATCGTTGACATGGCAACGCTTCTGTGATGTTTCAAGTTTCAACCAGTAGTAATCACAAAAATAGCTCTTTTAATTTCAAAAGTGTTCCTCAAGGTAAAGATTTCACGAATTTTTCGCTTGAAAAATATTGTTACAAAATGTCCGAAGTTGCTTTGAACGATAGTGTCATTGATGGCAAGCGATTGTGTTATTCCTGGAAAAGTATAGTTTACAGCAAAAGCGAAGTAGATTTTTTTTTAGATCTGATTTTTTAGATTTTTTAGATTTTTTTTTATTGTCGATCAACAGGTAGATTGTTTGCAGATCAATGTTTATTGTTACATTATTGATTCATGTGAAAAGGAAAAACTTCAAAAAAAAAATTGTACAAAATGGTTAGTTACCAAGTCTCTCGAGTTCTTACTACCACAAATTCGTAATAGAAATGTTTGCTCTATTTAATCGCAGAAATCTGTGATTATGTAAAGCGGATATTGCTGTACGAAAAAAGTGGTAATCAAAAATCGCGAAATTTGATAACTATGAAAATGCCAGAGATTATTTTTCCTAATCGATTGTGTTATTGCTAGAAGGGTAAGTTTTACATTATAACAGCAAACGCGAAATAGATTTTTTATTCAATCTGAAGATTTTTTCAGAGCAATGATTATTATTAAATTATTGTTTTCCGAGGGGGGGGGGGGGAATCAAAATTGTTCGCTTGAAAAATATTCCAAAAAAATGACAGTTGTTTCTCCCCATAGGGTGTGTGGAAAAGTAGTTTTACAGTATAATATCAAACACGAAGTAGATTTTTTTATAACTGCCAACTGCTACAATATTTTGTTACCATTAATTCTTAATGGTAATCTTCGCCTTACTTAATTGCAGATTCTTGCGATTTATAAGGCTTAGATTACAATTCGGAAATGTTGATGACAAAAAATCATAGCAATTGGCAGCTATGTTTTTTATTCAGCTTGAAGGTTAATTTTAGAGCAGTGATTATTATTACATTTTTGTGCCACGTTGTTACTGTCAACTCAAGAATTCGAAAGTTCTAAATATTATACTTTTCTTAATACATAATAAAAGTAATCGCTTACTCTTTCTGTTGTGTTGAACTAAATCTTTGTTTCGCCGCGATGATCGTGCATTATACTAATATTAAACTGCAATCATTTTACACATTTAAACATCACTTTATTCGAAACAATCACAATTGACGAACACCGTACATAAAAAATACAAAGAATCTCACCAGACGATAAATAAACATTAGTTGTTTTGTGGAACGCACATTTCATTTCACTTCACGGGAGATGTGACAGTTACATTATTGTATAAAGGCAAAAATTTTCACGAATTTTTTGCTTGAAATATATTGTTACAAAATATTAGAAGTTGTTATCGAATTTGTCATTGCTGGAAAAGCATTTTTAAACTATAACAACGAACGCGAAGTATGTTTTCATATTCAATCTTAAGATTATTTTCAAACCAATATATTGTTACTTTATTGTTCCCAGTAATAGTGAAAATTCTAACCAATTTTACATTTGACAAAAGGTCACATGTTTTTTTTTTTTTTTTCTCGTCGATTATGTTATTGCTTAAAAAGTCGTTTTGCAGTATAACATCAAGTGTGAAGAATATTTTTTTATTCAATCTGAAGATTATTTTTAGAACAATGTTTCCTGTTACTTTATAAAATCCCTGTAAAAAGTGAAATTTTTCCCGAATTTTTCGACGAAATACCGTTTTAAAAGTTTAGAATTTATTTCTCCTTGTCGATTGTGTTGTTGCTGGAAAACTAGTTTTACAGTATAACAGCAAACGCAGTAAAATTCTTTTCCAATCTGCTGTGATTATTTTCAGATTATATTTCAATGTTTATTGTTATACTTGATTGTGTCCCCATAAAGACAACACTTTTACACGAATTTTTAGTTTAAAAAATATTGTTAAAAAATTTCAGAATTGTTTCTCCTAATAGATTGTGTTGGAAAAGTAGTTTTGCGGTATGGTAACAAACGTAAATGATGTATTTTACCCAATCTGCAGATTATTTTTAGAACAACATTTCTTATTACTTTACTGTGTCGCAGGAAAAAGAAAATTTTTAACGATTTTTTTCGCTTGAAAAATATCGTTACAAGAGGTCAAAAATGGCTTCTTCTTATCGATTGTTTTAGTGGTTTTAAAAAAAGAGTAGTTTTTTTAATTGAGTTCTTTGTCGTCATAGTTTTTAGTTTTTTAAAACTAGTTTTACAGTATAAACAGCAAACGCAGTAAGTTTCTTTTCCAATCTGCTTGGTTAACTACTTTGCGTAATACTTCATACACTATTTTATGCTTTACTTAATACATAAAGGTAATCGCTTACCCTTCCTCTTGTGCTCAACTAAATCTTGTTTCGCCGGAATGACCGCGCATTATCCTTATTATTAATGTTCGTATCCGTCTGTGTGTCTGTCTGTGTGTGTATCTGTACCCGGATAAACTCTGCGAGCGTAGCGAGTAGCGAAGCGCTTTTGGTGTCAAAAAATTCAGAAAAATCCGGGCCTTCAGGAATTGCAGTTCCGAAAAAATCGGCCCTTAATTAAGGGAGTTATTAACGAACAAAGCTGTTTTAATTGCTTCAAAAGAAACCTACGTGGAAAGTACTCCGCGCATGCCCAGAAGAGCTCAATCCTCATCTTCCGCAAAAAGAAGAAGGAAAGATCGCTTCGGCCGGTTTCGTTTGACGACTGTCTAAACTCGCCGACGGCGAACCGACAGAAATACGAAAAAACCGTCAACATATTCTCAAAGAACGTACTTTTACGTCTCTAACGATCCGGTCGGTTCGAAAAAATTTCGATATTAACACTTTCAAAAAAAATAATCAAAAAGGGTCGAATTCGTGTTTTTGATTTTCTCCCTTCGTCCGAACCTCGCATCCGCCGGACTAAGAAAGATTCGGATAAACGGATTTCACCAAATAAAAGATCGGTCTCTGTCCTCTCCAATAACAGCTTCCATTAAAAAAAATACGTCAGTTAACCCTTCGAAAACGTATATTTTCCGTACACCGTTTCGCGATTTCGGCAATTTCGACTATATTGAAAAATTCGCTGCGGCGGTTCCAAACGAGTCAGGGAAAACTAAAAATACCAGACGAGATCTACATTCTTTATCCTTTCGAAATCTGCGATTGTTTTTGAAAAATACAAATATTAACCCTTCGAAAAAAATTCGCGCGCAGACTCACTTTTGCAAATTCCGATTCTCTGCGATTTTTAAAATCGCGCATCGGCTCTCTGAAAGAACAAAAAATCAAACAAACACACCCAAGTACATTTCCCTCCTTTCGAAATCACTGTAAAACCTTTAGTTTTAAAAAATATTTCAGTTAACCCTTTCGAAAACGTTTTTTTTCCGTAAGTCTCTTTCTGTTTTTCAGCGATTTCTGCAATATTTAAAAATTCAATTCTGGGCTTCTAAACAAGATACGAAAAAATAAAAATACCGAGCCTAATCTACGTTCTTTTTCCTTTTAAAATCAGGTATCAGTTTTGAAAAATTCGTTTTTTAACCCTTCTAAAAAAATGGTTTCCGAAACTCACTCGCGTGAATTTTCGTTTTTTGGCCCATGTTTAAAAATCAGCATCGACTCGGAAAATGTGAATAGAGACAAACAAAATACACCAGATCATAGCCACGTTCTTATTCTTCGAAACATATATTTCAGTTTTAAAAAATATGTACATTAACCCTTTAGAAACCGGTCGTTCCCGTACATCCCTTTCACGATTTCCTCTAATTTACCAATGTATACCCCCCCCCTCCCCCGCGCCGCAGGACTTTTTTATCAAATTACACAAATTCCGAGAGAAGAGGCTAAAAGTGCATACATTCAGCTATAGAAAGATGCCTTCGACTTTAAAAAATTCGATTATTATCAATTAAAAAAAAGCTCTTTTGTGAAACCCGTTTCTAGAAATGAGCGTTTTTCGGCGCAAGCACAGTTTAATCAAACTGTAATAAGTGACTTTGCTTTCGCCGTAATTATCTTATTTATTAACGATCTTAAATCAAAAATCGTTGTTCATTTTGCGTACAGAAATGAATGGGCTTTCCGAATATATGTTTTATTTTGAGAAATAATTATATTTTCATAGTTAAATTTCTATTCTACTAGGATGTTTGTATTCTGAAACAGCCAATTGCACTCCGAATATTTGCTATACAATACCTGACTAACTTACTATACAATATTTCTCTTCGATGGATCAGAGATTATACGATATGTATACGATATGTTTTAAAAGTTTTAATATTTTTTAAATAATTGTCATTTTTGCATAGGGGGAAAAAAAACAGCTAAGGAATTTGCTATTTCTTTTGAAAATATCTCCCTTCGTATGGGTCTCATCACGACGGGGTATAGCTCATTCGACTCGACACCGATAGAGCTTAGTAGAGATTATCGACTTTAGTTCCGCATTTCACCACTAGGGGTGCTTTCCGAACTCTGTTTCTATGGGCTGGATCACGACGGGGTATGGCTTATTCGACTCGACATCGATAGCTTTAACGGTTTCAGTACCCGAGGTTCGTATAGAACAGATTGCGCCCCCTGGTGGTTGAAGGTGTAATTAAAGGATTTTTCAGCCAACTCCGGTTCTATGGGTCACATCAAGACGCGGTTTGGCTCAATCACCTCGACATCGATAGAGGATACTAGAGATAGTCGACTTTAGTTCCGCATTTCATCACTAGGGGGCGCTTTCCGAACTCTGTTTCTATGGGCCGGATCACGACGGCGTATGACTTATTCGACTCGACATCGATAGCTTTAACGGTTTCAGTGCCCGAGGTTCGTATAGAACAGATTGCGCCACCTGGTGGTGGAAGGTGTAATTAAAGGATTTTTCAGCAAACTCGGGTTCTATGGGTCACATCACGACGGGGTATGGCTCATTCGACTCGACATCGATAGCTTTTCGAGATTTTACAATTAGGGGCCCGCTGGCGGGCGAAGCCAGCTAGTATTAATATTAAACTGCAATCATTTTATTATTATTATTATTATTATTATTGTTCTCAGTAATAGTGAAAATTCAAAACAATTTTTCACTTGACAAAAGGTCACATGTTTTTTCTCGTCGATTGTGTTATTGCTTAAAAAGTCGTTTCGCAATATAACATCAAGTGTGAAGAATATTCAATCTGAAGATTATTTTAAGAACAAACGTATAAAGTCGACTTTTATTCAATCTGAAAATTATTTTCAGACCATTTATTACCGTTTATTTATTGTGTCCTTGTGAAGACAAAGTTTTTAACGTACTTTTCGCTTGAAAAACATTATTACAAAAGGTCAGAAATGATTTATCTTCATCAATTTTATTATTGCTTGAAAAATATTACAATATAACAGCATATTTAAAGTATATTTTTTATTCAATCTACAGATTATTTTCACACCAACGTTTATTGTTACTTTATTGTATCCCTGTAAACTCTAAAATTTGTATTAATATTTCGCTTGAAAAATATTGTTACAAAATGTCAGAAGTAGTTATCCCTATCAACTGTGTTATTGTTGTAAAAGTATTTTTGTACAGTACTAGCTGACCCGCCCGGGGTTGCCCGGGCCTGTGATTATAAATTTAAACAAACCTCAAATTTGTATGATTTCATATCTGTAACCCGATTTTGTTATGAAATAATATTTTTAAATGAAAAAATCGTAAAAAAAAATATTGATATTTAGTGGTTAAAGCGCTCGTAAGAAGACATTTTCTTGTTTTTTCACGTAAGGTCGTTTCATATATATATGGTTTTCAAATTTTTCTGAGATTTTTTTTTAAATGCGACCGAATCTTTCGAATATTTTGTAGCTAATGTAAATCTGGTCTACCGAAATGCTCTAAAAAGATTGTGTCGAAATACGGGCCTCTACACTGCAAAAAATAATTGTTGATTTTACAGTATAAAACTGGCACCCCAGCTGCCAGTATTATACCGTAAAATTACGGAAGACGTATCGTCTAACGTGCCGCGCATGCGCGGTAGCGTATTACTGCTTGCACGGCAGCGTATTACTGCTTATTTTACTGTTTAATACTGTTAATTTTTCGGTATAATACTGGCAGCTGGAGTGCCAGTTTTATACTGTAAAATCAACAATTATTTTTTGCAGTGTAAGTTACTTTTAGCACAGGAAAAATATCGTCTAACGTGAGACACGAAGTGAACTGCGTTCGCTAGTGTTTTTAAAAAGTTTAAAGTTCTTATTTTTTAAAACCGATTGCACTGTTGATTAAAAGAATGTTTAAGCTTTAAGATCATATTTTTGGTTTGGCGGTACCTTTAAAATTGCGCCCTGGAGGGGTGTTACCATAATGGGGAAAAACATCTTTCGAGAAAACAAACCTTTATATATTTTTTTTTTCAAAAGGTTAACAACGATATATTTTCAAATTGACTGCGGCATTTGAGACAGAAGAGTACGATCTTTTGGAATATGTCTTCCAATTTTAACTGTACTGAACGGTTTGGTCGAATTAGGTTAAAATAAAGCTACGAAATACCACAAAAGAACCGCGCGTTCAGTTCTTCATTTTCTCCCGATGCGTAAATCGGATTTTGGTCATGCGCAAGAGCATTTGCCGACTCGGAAAGAAATATATGAGTTTTTTATTAATATCTCGGCTAATTATCAAAAATTTAAAAATCTGATACTCAGGTGCATCAGGACCTGCCTTGGGCTATCCTCACTGAAATTTTCCGACTTCAAGATGCGCTAGATTTCGATAGCCATCGCCCACACACACACACACACACACATACACGGAGAGCTAAATTATTATTATAGCTTTTGCTTTTATTAATATAGATTTGGGCACCCACCCGGGAATAACATCTCATCCTTTGTTAAGTGATATATTATATATTTCTTAATGGTTTTTTATTTACATTTTACATATTTCCAATTTTAAATTTTTCCAATTGTTGTCTGGTAATAATTCAGTATACTTGGCTGATTCTACTGTTCTTAGCATCATGCCAGTAGAATTATGAAATACTGAATTATTTTTAAAACAAATGTGGGTGCAGCCAAGCTGACGAGTACATGGATAACATTGGTTATTATAACTCACAAATATATCTATTTGCAAAGTGTATCAATATATATATAGTTTTTTATTTTTATCTATGAAATTAAATTTAATAAGTATTTTTAACTACTGCATAGCATAAATTTGATTGAAGCACAGTAGTAATAATAATAATTATTTAAATTGATATTAAATTAATCTCTGAAATCTAAAATATAATTAAGTATAAGTATAAACAATACATTAATTATTTAATAACAAGTATAAAATATATTTAAGTAGAAGTAACAATAAAAAATTAATAATTTAATTATAAGTTTATAATATATATCAGTGGTTTAACACAGCTGGCAGCATAGCACTTTGTTTTAAAATAATATCTCTTTTACAAAATATACTCTTGTTAAGAATATCTGAAATGCTGTGCAGGATGAATAAATTCTGTGTATATTTATTCATATTGTAGGATTTTATTCGAATTTAATGTAAAAACTACAAGGAAGTATTGTTTATTAAAATTTATATATTGATTAAATATAATGAAGTGATTATGTTAATAATAATATGGATATGTAACTAAATATTAATTATGAATAATTATAATACCAACAGATGGCGACACTTTACGTTTTAGTTAGTTGATGATATTATATATATTATTTTTAATTTAACTATAGAGGGAGCTATTGCTTGTATATTAATTTTACTTTCAGGAATTAAAATTAGATGGAGTAATTATATATTCACGGATATAATTTTATTATAAAAGTATTATCAACAGAATAGTTTTGTGTGTTTTTGAATTATTTTGTGTTGGGGTGTCATTGATCGAGTTGTGTTTAAAAAAAAAAAAAAAAAAAAAAAAAATGAGCTCTCAACTTGACTTTCAAATCATTTCTCTCAACTCGACTCGAATGTCAACATGTTTGATACGTGCCATGTGGAATTGATCATTATGCAGAAGTTGCTATATTTTGAGGATTCTGGATCGTTCTTGTGAGTAAAACATTTGTTCTACAATTTAAGGGTTCTAATTTCAAATATTATTTCAAAAATGATATCTGGTGGTAATTTAGTGTGGTGATTTATAAAGATTTTAGGATAATCGTTGTAAGTGATATATTATATATTTCTTAATAGTTTTTTATTTACATTTTACATATTTCCAATTTTAAATTTTTCCAATTGTTGTCTGGTAATAATTAAGTATACTTGGCTGATTCTACTGTTCTTAGCATCATGCCAGTAGAATTATGAAATACTGAATTATTTTTAAAACACATGTGGGTGCAGCCAAGCTGACGAGTACATCCACATGTGTTTTTTCATATCCAATTCTTGATTGGTTCTCTTGTGGTCCAGTTTTTCCACTGAATAATGTTCATAATTAATTTATTAATCCATTTGTGTTTACTTAATAGCAACTCCAATTTATAATTTTTTTTTCCACTTTCTCTCTCTTTCTTTTTAAATGTTCTTCAGGTATGAGTAAATTTGGCTAATTACCATTGAAGCACATGCTATGGTAATTTTATGATTGCACAAGTTAATTATTAGCTATGTGGTATTCTGATTACACAATATCATTAATTATCTCTTTGTAGATTTTAGTAGAATGATACTAGAACTTGATATGTTTTTGAAATTCATAGATATTATAATTATTTAACATTCTATAAAATTATGCTGCATTGCGCAAATTGGTATGGAATGGTTTTTACATATTCTTTTCAATATTCTTTTCAATTATAGCTGGTTGAAAGTATTGAGTTTTATGATACCATAATTTAGCCTAGTTGGCACATAAATCACTTTGATTAACTTCTGTTTAAAATACATAGTTAGTATAGCTGCATTGCGCTTTTAATGATGTATTTAATAATAATTTAATAATAATAATTTTAGAATATTACTATTATTTCTTGGTATCATTTGTTTATCTATTGCAATTTCAAATGCATTTTTTTAAAATCTTATTCAGGTTCTTTTAATTTTTTTTTTTTTTTTTTACCAACATTAATTTTGTATTGACTTATGAATGCTAGGGGATTCTATATTGTTGTCTTTTGATGTTAGCTTGCTTAATGGGACTTTATGTATATATGTATATAGTTTTATAATATAGCCTTTTTATATTTAATCAAGTATTAAAAAAGTCAATCTTATTATTTTTATTTTTATTTTATTCTATTTTTTATGGATATTCAAGTACTTTATAACAATAAGGTTGATTCAAAACATTTTTTATCTTTAAATATATTTTTATATGTATCTCTTGCAATTTCTATTGTTTTCAAACAATTATGGCAGTTATTAGTAAAATGTTAGATACTGGCAATTTAGGCCTTGGTGGATCCAGGACTAATGCTCGGTACAGGAAGATTATTAGGGATCTTCCTAGATCGTTATCAGATAACCTATTCTATTGTCCCAAGCCTGTACTATGTTTTCGTGAGTGTGAATCAAAGCGTTGCCTTACATGTCCATTAGCTGATAAGTCACAGATTTCAAATAATAACAATCTTAATTTGGTAAAATTTTGCAAAGCATACAATGTAATCTATTCATTGAAATGCAATTCGTGTAATATGGAATATATAGGACAGTCTCGACAAAAATTACATAAGCGGCTAAATTTACATCGTTCTCATATTGATAAATATAAAAAATCTAAATTTCAAACAACTCATAATATTGAATATACTCATTTCAAAAATCATGATTTTAAAAATATTACTATTAAAATACTTAAAATACAAAAAAATTTTACTGAACGACTTTTTCTAGAATCTAAATATATAGGACATTTTAATACTACATATCCTTATGGATTAAATCAATTAGTATACAAAAAATCACATCCTGTATTTTCAGATTTAACTAAATATGAAAATTATAAAAATCTTTATTCAGGATTAAATTTTTCAAACATAAAAAAAACTTCAAGATCTGGTAGAGGTAAACATAATAACAAAAAATACACTGATGATATTGTGATTCAAAAGGAGCTAGATGATCTTGAGGCAAAATTTTGTAATGATTATTGTTGGCTTGATATAAGAAAACATGTTTTTAGTATAAAAAAGAAATATTTGAACCAATTTTTCAAGGTATTTAAAAAGAATCAATATTCTACACATTTTTGTGATATCTTTTATGATATTCTACATTATAGAGCAAACCTATTAAATACATGTCTTTCTAATAAACCTAAATATAAAACTAATAATACACAATTAATTATAAATTTTTCCAATCATGTATTTAATAATATCAATTTACACAATATAATAAACAACATTACTAACAATTTTCCAATAAAAAATTTTACCATTCACAAGACATACAAATATACATGATCACAAGACATACAATATAATCGCACACTTGGACGTAAAATTTTTAATTACAATTCTTTTGCAAAACAAATGGTCTCTTCAAATAATTACCCAAGTTATTGTAATGACCCAAAATATCAAAGGTACATAAATACAACACATGGTCATATCATTACTGGTGATCTTAATATTGTAGAACAACCTATTTTACAAAACTTAATGCATAATGGAACAAACTTTCGCCTTCCATATAAGTGTAATATCAAATCCATAATATTGCAGTTTATTCAAGATATTGATTTATTTATATATAAAATTGCTATTGATTACAATAAACCAATCGAGTATTTTAGTGAATGGAGATTTTCTGTTATAGATAAAATGAAAAATGAAATTATAAAAAATTATCATCATATTACACATGCAGCTTTTAATAATATAAATAAACATATATCAGAATTACAAAACAAATTTATAATTACTTATGTAGATAAATCTCCAAATAATTATGCTATCATTTGTAAAGAATACTATAAAGTGTTAATTCACAATGCAATCAACACAAGTAATATTTTTAATAAAACTAAATTATATATTGAAATAAATAATAGAAAATTATTAAATTATCACAAATTACTAAAAATCAAATGTAATAATTTAAATTATCCTTATCTTGTTATAATTCCAAAATTTCATAAAAATCCTATTAAATTTCGCACTGTTACCATCGGGTGTAACACATATAATAATAATGCAAATAATTTACTACTTAATATTTTAAAGCAGATATATGATATAACGTTAAAACATAATAACCAACATTGCCTAAAAAACAGTTTTCAACTCATTAATAAAATACATAATATCAATCCGGTAAAATTCATAAAAACATTGGATTTTAATGATTTATTTAATAACATTGATATAAAAGACTTACATAAAACAATGTGTATATTATTTAAAGAATTTAAATCTCAATTAAAATTAAAAGAACATATTTCAGTAATTTTTTTTAAACTTTACTAAATTTTACATTGCATAATAATTACATCATATATGACAATATTATTTATAAACAATGCCAGGGAATTCCGCAGGGCGGAACAGCATCTAGTATTCTCTCTGACCTTTACTTATATTATTATGAAAGAAATATTAGTACGAACAATGATTATGTATTTTATCGCTATATTCATGACATTATCATATTTTATTTCAATGAAAAAAATTGCACATCACCACTCAATTTTTATCCTACTCAACTTAAATTAAGCGAAAATGATTTAATTAATAATAATATTAACTTTCTTGACTTAAAAATCAAAATTAATAATAATTATAAATTAATTTTTGATATTTATGATAAGAGATTTGATTTTCCATTTAAAGTAAATATTTTTACCAATTATGCTTCATGTTTACATAAATAGGTATATAAAAATATAATTATCAATTATCTACATCGTATAAACTACTTATGCTCAGATATAAATAAAAACAAAAATATTAGATTTATTCGAGATCAAGCAAAAATATATGGTTATCCAATTTTTATGATAAATTCAATTATCAACTCTTTTAAATAACATTTATTATATCATTTAATTATTAACACTGTATGTAATAAATTTTTGTTTTAATGTGCGATAACACATAACAATAGATATAGTATTACAATTATAACATACATTAATACAATTATAACATATTAGGAAATTTAAAATTTGATTGAACATTATATACACTCTGTATAGTATGTGATTGTGCGTTGTCGATCACATATGTTAAGGGTGTCTTTGATGAGCAGTTTTCATACATTTATAATTTAACTTATACAATAACACATAAAATTATACATGGATAACATTGGTTATTATAACTCACAAACATATCTATTTGCAAAGTGTATCAATATATATATAGTTTTTTATTTTTATCTATGAAATTAAATTTAATATTTTTAACTACTGCATAGCATAAATTTGATTGAAGCACAGTAGTAATAATAATAATTATTTAAATTGATATTAAATTAATCTCTGAAATCTAAAATATAATTAAGTATAAGTATAAACAATACATTAATTATTTAATAACAAGTATAAAATATATTTAAGTAGAAGTAACAATAAAAAATTAATAATTTAATTATAAGTTTATAATATATATCAGTGGTTTAACACAGCTGGCAGCATAGCACTTTGTTTTAAAATAATATCTCTTTTACAAAATATACTCTTGTTAAGAATATCTGAAATGCTGTGCAGGATGAATAAATTCTGTGTATATTTATTCATATTGTAGGATTTTATTCGAATTTAATGTAAAAACTACAAGGAAGTATTGTTTATTAAAATTTATATATTGATTAAATATAATGAAGTGATTATGTTAATAATAATATGGATATGTAACTAAATATTAATTATGAATAATTATAATACCAACAGATGGCGACACTTTACGTTTTAGTTAGTTGATGATATTATAGATATTATTTTTAATTTAACTATAGAGGGAGCTATTGCTTGTATATTAATTTTACTTTCAGGAATTAAAATTAGATGGAGTAATTATATATTCACGGATATAATTTTGTTATAAAAGTATTATCAACAGAATAGTTTTGTGTGTTTTTGAATTATTTTGTGTTGGGGTGTCATTGATCGAGTTGTGTTTTAAAAAAAAAAAAAAAAAAAAAAAATGAGCTCTCAACTTGTCTTTCAAATCATTTCTCTCAACTCGACTCGAATGTCAACATGTTTGATACGTGCCATGTGGAATTGATCATTATGCAGAAGTTGCTATATTTTGAGGATTGTGGATCGTTCTTGTGAGTAAAACATTTTTTCTACAATTTAAGGGTTCTAATTTCAAATATTATTTCAAAAATGATATCTGGTGGTAATTTAGTGTGGTGATTTATAAAGATTTTAGGATAATCGTTGTAAGTGATATATTATATATTTCTTAATGGTTTTTTATTTACATTTTACATATTTCCAATTTTAAATTTTTCCAATTGTTGTCTGGTAATAATTAAGTATACTTGGCTGATTCTACTGTTCTTAGCATCATGCCAGTAGAATTATGAAATACTGAATTATTTTTAAAACACATGTGGGTGCAGCCAAGCTGACGAGTACATCCACATGTGTTTTTTCATATCCAATTCTTGATTGGTTCTCTTGTGGTCCAGTTTTTCCACTGAATAATGTTCATAATTAATTTATTAATCCATTTGTGTTTACTTAATAGCAACTCCAATTTATAATTTTTTTTTCCACTTTCTCTCTCTTTCTTTTTAAATGTTCTTCAGGTATGAGTAAATTTGGCTAATTACCATTGAAGCACATGCTATGGTAATTTTATGATTGCACAAGTTAATTATTAGCTATGTGGTATTCTGATTACACAATATCATTAATTATCTCTTTGTAGATTTTAGTAGAATGATACTAGAACTTGATATGTTTTTGAAATTCATAGATATTATAATTATTTAACATTCTATAAAATTATGCTGCATTGCGCAAATTGGTATGGAATGGTTTTTACATATTCTTTTCAATATTCTTTTCAATTATAGCTGGTTGAAAGTATTGAGTTTTATGATACCATAATTTAGCCTAGTTGGCACATAAATCACTTTGATTAACTTCTGTTTAAAATACATAGTTAGTATAGCTGCATTGCGCTTTTAATGGTGTATTTAATAATAATTTAATAATAATAATTTTAGAATATTACTATTATTTCTTGGTATCATTTGTTTATCTATTGAAATTTCAAATGCATTTTTTTAAAATCTTATTCAGGTTCTTTTAATTTTTTTTTTTTTTTTTTTTTTTTTTTACCAACATTAATTTTGTATTGACTTATGAATGCTAGGGGATTCTATATTGTTGTCTTTTGATGTTAGCTTGCTTAATGGGACTTTATGTATATATGTATATAGTTTTATAATATAGCCTTTTTATATTTAATCAAGTATTAAAAAAGTCAATCTTATTATTTTTATTTTTATTTTATTCTATTTTTTATGGATATTCAAGTACTTTATAACAATAAGGTTGATTCAAAACATTTTTTATCTTTAAATATATTTTTATATGTATCTCTTGCAATTTCTATTGTTTTCAAACAATTATGGCAGTTATTAGTAAAATGTTAGATACTGGCAATTTAGGCCTTGGTGGATCCAGGACTAATGCTCGGTACAGGAAGATTATTAAGGATCTTCCTGGATCGTTATCAGATAACCTATTCTATTGTCCCAAGCCTGTACTATGTTTTCGTGAGTGTGAATCAAAGCGTTGCCTTACATGTCCATTAGCTGATAAGTCACAGATTTCAAATAATAACAATCTTAATTTGGTAAAATTTTGCAAAGCATACAATGTAATCTATTCATTGAAATGCAATTCGTGTAATATGGAATATATAGGACAGTCTCGACAAAAATTACATAAGCGGCTAAATTTACATCGTTCTCATATTGATAAATATAAAAAATCTAAATTTCAAACAACTCATAATATTGAATATACTCATTTCAAAAATCATGATTTTAAAAATATTACTATTAAAATGCTTAAAATACAAAAAAATTTTACTGAACGACTTTTTCTAGAATCTAAATATATAGGACATTTTAATACTACATATCCTTATGGATTAAATCAATTAGTATACAAAAAATCACATCCTGTATTTTCAGATTTAACTAAATATGAAAATTATAAAAATCTTTATTCAGGATTAAATTTTTCAAACATAAAAAAAACTTCAAGATCTGGTAGAGGTAAACATAATAACAAAAAATACACTGATGATATTGTGATTCAAAAGGAGCTAGATGATCTTGAGGCAAAATTTTGTAATGATTATTGTTGGCTTGATATAAGAAAACATGTTTTTAGTATAAAAAAGAAATATTTGAACCAATTTTTCAAGGTATTTAAAAAGAATCAATATTCTACACATTTTTGTGATATCTTTTATGATATTCTACATTATAGAGCAAACCTATTAAATACATGTCTTTCTAATAAACCTAAATATAAAACTAATAATACACAATTAATTATAAATTTTTCCAATCATGTATTTAATAATATCAATTTACACAATATAATAAACAACATTACTAACAATTTTCCAATAAAAAATTTTACCATTCACAAGACATACAAATATAATCGCACACTTGGACGTAAAATTTTTAATTACAATTCTTTTGCAAAACAAATGGTCTCTTCAAATAATTACCCATGTTATTGTAATGACCCAAAATATCAAAGGTACATAAATACAACACATGGTCATATCATTACTGGTGATCTTAATATTGTAGAACAACCTATTTTACAAAACTTAATGCATAATGGAACAAACTTTCGCCTTCCATATAAGTGTAATATCAAATCCATAATATTGCAGTTTATTCAAGATATTGATTTATTTATATATATAAAATTGCTATTGATTACAATAAACCAATCGAGTATTTTAGTGAATGGAGATTTTCTGTTATAGATAAAATGAAAAATGAAATTATAAAAAATTATCATCTTATTACGCATGCAGCTTTTAATAATATAAATAAACATATATCAGAATTACAAAACAAATTTATAATTACTTATGTAGATAAATCTCCAAATAATTATGCTATCATTTGTAAAGAATACTATAAAGTGTTAATTCACAATGCAATCAACACAAGTAATATTTTTAATAAAACTAAATTATATATTGAAATAAATAATAGAAAATTATTAAATTATCACAAATTACTAAAAATCAAATGTAATAATTTAAATTATCCTTATCTTGTTATAATTCCAAAATTTCATAAAAATCCTATTAAATTTCGCACTGTTACCATCGGGTGTAACACATATAATAATAATGCAAGTAATTTACTACTTAATATTTTAAAGCAGATATATGATATAACGTTAAAACATAATAACCAACATTGCCTAAAAAACAGTTTTCAACTCATTAATAAAATACATAATATCAATCCGGTAAAATTCATAAAAACATTGGATTTTAATGATTTATTTAATAACATTGATATAAAAGACTTACATAAAACAATGTGTATATTATTTAAAGAATTTAAATCTCAATTAAACTTAAAAGAACATATTTCAGTAAATTTTTTTAAAACTTTACTAAATTTTACATTGCATAATAATTACATCATATATGACAATATTATTTATAAACAATGCCAGGGAATTCCGCAGGGCGGAACAGCATCTAGTATTCTCTCTGACCTTTACTTATATTATTATGAAAGAAATATTAGTACGAACAATGATTATGTATTTTATCGCTATATTCATGACATTATCATATTTTATTTCAATGAAAAAAATTGCACATCACCACTCAATTTTTATCCTACTCAACTTAAATTAAGCGAAAATGATTTAATTAATAATAATATTAACTTTCTTGACTTAAAAATCAAAATTAATAATAATTATAAATTAATTTTTGATATTTATGATAAGAGATTTGATTTTCCATTTAAAGTAAATATTTTTACCAATTATGCTTCATGTTTACATAAATCTGTATATAAAAATATAATTATCAATTATCTACATCGTATAAACTACTTATGCTCAGATATAAATAAAAACAAAAATATTAGATTTATTCGAGATCAAGCAAAAATATATGGTTATCCAATTTTTATGATAAATTCAATTATCAACTCTTTTAAATAACATTTATTATATCATTTAATTATTAAAACTGTATGTAATAAATTTTTGTTTTAATGTGCGATAACACATAACAATAGATATAATATTACAATTATAACATACATTAATACAATTATAACATATTAGGAAATTTAAAATTTGATTGAACATTATATACACTCTGTATAGTATGTGATTGTGCGTTGCCGATCACATATGTTTAGGGTGTCTTTGATGAGCAGTTTTCATACATTTATAATTTAACTTATACAATAACACATAAAATTATACATGGATAACATTGGTTATTATAACTCACAAACATATCTATTTGCAAAGTGTATCAATATATATATATAGTTTTTTATTTTTATCTATGAAATTAAATTTAATAAGTATTTTTAATTACTGCATAGCATAAGTTTGATTGAAGCACAGTAGTAATAATAATAATTATTTAAATTGATATTAAATTAATCTCTGAAATCTAAAATATAATTAAGTATAAGTATAAACAATACATTAATTATTTAATAACAAGTATAAAATATATTTAAGTAGAAGTAACAATAAAAAATTAATAATTTAATTATAAGTTTATAATATATATATGTGGTTTAACACAGCTGGCAGCATAGCACTTTGTTTTAAAATAATATCTTTTTTACAAAATATACTCTTGTTAAGAATATCTGAAATGCTGTGCAGGATGAATAAATTCTGTGTATATTTATTCATATTGTAGGATTTTATTCGAATTTAATGTAAAAACTACAAGGAAGTATTGTTTATTAAAATTTATATATTGATTAAATATAATGAAGTGATTATGTTAATAATAATATGGATATGTAACTAAATATTAATTATGAATAATTATAATACCAACAGATGGCGACACTTTACGTTTTAGTTAGTTGATGATATTATAGATATTATTTTTAATTTAACTATAGAGGGAGCTATTGCTTGTATATTAATTTTACTTTCAGGAATTAAAATTAGATGGAGTAATTATATATTCACGGATATAATTTTGTTATAAGAGTATTATCAACAGAATAGTTTTGTGTGTTTTTGAATTATTTTGTGTTGGGGTGTCATTGATCGAGTTGTGTTTAAAAAAAAAAAAAAAAAAAAAAAAATGAGCTCTCAACTTGTCTTTCAAATCATTTCTCTCAACTCGACTCGAATGTCAACATGTTTGATACGTGCCATGTGGAATTGATCATTATGCAGAAGTTGCTATATTTTGAGGATTCTGGATCGTTCTTGTGAGTAAAACATTTTTTCTACAATTTAAGGGTTCTAATTTCAAATATTATTTCAAAAATGATATCTAGTGGTAATTTAGTGTGGTGATTTATAAAGATTTTAGGATAATCGTTGTAAGTGATATATTATATATTTCTTAATGGTTTTTTATTTACATTTTACATATTTCCAATTTTAAATTTTTCCAATTGTTGTCTGGTAATAATTAAGTATACTTGGCTGATTCTACTGTTCTTAGCATGATGCCAGTAGAATTATGAAATACTGAATTATTTTTAAAACACATGTGGGTGCAGCCAAGCTGACGAGTACATCGACATGTGTTTTTTCATATTCAATTCTTGATTGGTTCTCTTGTGGTCCAGTTTTTCCACTGAATAATGTTCATAATTAATTTATTAATCCATTTGTGTTTACTTAATAGCAACTGCAATTTATAATTTTTTTTTCCACTTTCTCTCTCTTTCTTTTTAAATGTTCTTCAGGTATGAGTAAATTTGGCTAATTACCATTGAAGCACATGCTATGGTAATTTTATGATTGCACAAGTTAATTATTAGCTATGTGGTATTCTGATTACACAATATCATTAATTATCTCTTTGTAGATTTTAGTAGAATGATATTAGAACTTGATATGTTTTTTAAATTCATAGATATTATAATTATATATATATATATATATATATATAAGTTATATATATATATAAAAAAAATTTGATAAAACAAAAACTTACCGGCCATTTTTTTCGATTTTTAGAAATTTTTAATCAGCATATGATTTTGCGTATATATACTAATTTTCAAATCCGTATCTTATGCAGTTTTAAAAATTTGTATATACTTTAAAATTTCTGACTAGAATCTTTAACTGGTAAATCCTCCATTGTGGCAACCCATTTCCTGTCTGGTTGAAATATCTGCAACTGCTTTCATTTATTACTTTTTCGGTTAACGCCATTTTCAGATAAAAAGATCGCAATTTTGCGATGTTTAATGAGTTTTCAATTCCTATCTCAACTCACTGCAAATATTTATACACATTTCAGAAAACTTTTTAGAACACTTATTTTGTTCCCTTGTTTAGCACACTTTTTGGAACAGTTTTTAGAATACTTCTGAGACTTTCTAGCACACTTTTTGAACACGTTTGAGAACACTTTTCGGAACACATTTTGTCCCCTTTTTCAGCACACTTGGTAGCGCACTTTTTGGAACACTTTACAGAACACTTTTGAGAACACTTAATTTGTTCAGCACACATTTTGAACACTTTTGGGAACACATTTGAGAACACTTTTCGGAACACATTTTGTCCCCTTTTTCAGCACACTTTGTAGCGCACTTTTGGAACACTTTTCAGAACACTTTTGAGAACGCTTAATTTGTTCAGCACACATTTTGAACACATTTGGGAACACATTTGAGAATACTTTTCGGAACACATCTTCCGTATTTTATAGAAATTTTTATGTCGTTAAAATAAAATTTATAGGACCAAAAAGAAAAATAATGTACTTCGCGAGGACAACCTTATCAGGGACAGATACATTTCGGCATCTTTTTTTCATTTCTGAGTAAGTATATAGAATTTAACCAACCCTTCCCGCGAGCGGATTCGAACCCATAATGTCCCGTGTAATAACCCGATGCCCTAGACCACAGCGCTAAAAGGTTTTCGCTCAAATGCTGTAACTTATTTGAATCGCTTTTTATGATGCTAAAACTGGGTTTCATCTTTAGATGGATTTTTCCAATGTTTTTAATATTTTCTTTTCATAATTTTCAATAATTTGCTGTATTATTTGGTGCCTTATAACAGATAAATTTTAATTTATTATGTATTATATGCATTAAAAAATTGTATTAAGAGTAATAATTGCTTCTTTTTGCAACAGTACTAACTAGTGTTGAATTCAGACATTTTTCTCCGGGAGGAATTTCTGCTCTGGAGGGAGGGGGGGGATTGCACTTTTTGATAATTAAAAGTATAAAATCTCAAATCTTTCAACGGTTCTGTTAAACATTATAATTTTAACATTACATTTAAAAAAAAAATTAATTAATTAATGACTTTGGGATA
The DNA here is from genome assembly GCA_963931845.1 of Maratus michaelseni. Lineage (NCBI taxonomy): Eukaryota > Metazoa > Arthropoda > Arachnida > Araneae > Salticidae > Maratus > Maratus michaelseni. The sequence goes on along the minus strand of OZ007591.1, from coordinate 156,698,643 downwards.
TGTAAGTTTAAATATGGACTAACTGATTTAATTTAAATTAAATTAGTTTAATTTATAAAAATATGAACTAACGAAATAAATTAAAAACGTTATAAAATTAGAAACTTGATTTTTATAAAAGTAAAGAAAAAACATCAACTAATTTTATAAATTTAAGGAAAAAATTGTAAACTCTGTAAAATTATAATTTAGAAAATAATAAATTTTAGCGTAATTCATAAATTTGTAAGCCAAAACAGTTTAGTTTAATACCAATTTGCATAGCTATAATTTGAAAAGATATTAAGTTATGAAACCTTTAAGTAACACAATATTGCCTCACATTAAAAAAAAATAAATTAAAAAAAAATAGTGAAAAAAAATCATAACTTTGAAGTACTATCAGGAAAAAAATAAGTAAATTAAAAAAATAAATAGATTAGATATATATATATATATATATATATATATATATATTGTAATTTATAAAAATAAAATAAATTTATAAATATTTCATTAAAAAATATAAATATTACTATTCTTTTCACAATAAATTGACATGGCCTCGGTTAGAATGAGCCAGCTGGTCGAGCCGGGCCAGGCCTGTATCCTAGAAGAACTCTGATATAATAATCTTAATTCGCATTTCAAAAAAAGCGATTTCTGTACTCAACCTTTAAACGTCATTTACGGAAATTGCACTGTTTTGCAAGAAATGCAGACATTGTACTGTTTTGAAAGAAATACGGGAAAAATCCATTAAATTTACGGAAAACTTTCTGCATATTTACGGATGTGAAGTCTCTTTAACGGAACTAATATCATTTACGGAAATTGTACTGAAATTTTAGAAAAATGAAACTTCTCCGTAAAATTTTACGGAAAATCTCTTGTATTTTCACGGATTTTTTTTAGAGTGTATATCGTTCAAACGACAATCACTATACCGGTTCAATTGGTTGGTTGGTTATTTGTTACGGCAAATTATATACGGCAAATTAAATGCGCCAGGGATATAGAACGGCGGGAGGGGGGGGGGGTGCCCTCCATGACGGACCTTTCTAAGGGATCCTAACCCGTATTTACGCAAGGTTCGAAGAAAACCAAGGAAAACTCCGAACGGTTAGGTCGACGGGCGCGACAGTGGTTTGAACCCAGCACCTCCCGTCTACCAGCTTTGAAAGCAGAACTTCTCAGCCACTGGTGGGGCCACTATAATAGGACCCTTAATATAACGAGCTCATATGTGCGCTGTAAAATAAATTTTAAAATTTAACTTACCCAAGTAATAAAATAATGATATTGAAATCCGCATTGATTGCGATCAAGGCTTCTTAGTAACAAAGTAGGTTGTAACAAAGCGTCGTTGTAACAAAAAAAGCGATATTTAACAAGTGCGTCAAAATGTGTTCCCAAATGTGTTCTCAAATGTGTTCCCAAATCTGTTCCAAATCTGTTCTCAAATGTGTTCCCAATCTATTCTCAAATGTGTTCCCAATCTGTTCTCAAATGTGTTCCGAGTTTAGATTTAACAAATATCCTGAGCAGAACACTTTCGGAACACTTTCGGTACACTTTTCGGAACACTTTCTTTATAGCGGAACACATTCGGAACACATTGAGGTAACTGGAACACATTTTTTGAATCAAAGTGTTCCAAATATGTTCCCAATGTGTGCTGGGAATGTGCAGTGTATTATCAAAATATTAAAATTCTGAGCCTCATGTGCATCAAGACATGCTTTGGACTATCCCCAATCCTCACTCAAATTTTCAGACTTCTATGTGCGCTAGATTTCGCTAGCCATCGCCGACACACACATGGAGCTAAACCTTTTTTTTATTAATATAGGTAACAGCGAAAGTAAAGGTAAATTTTTATTCAATCTGACGATTATTTTTCAGAGTAGTATTTATTCAATTCCTACTATTAGCTCAGACTCTCTATATATTTATATATCTTGTTCAAATTTTCAATCGTTAATAAAATACTTTGTATTCATCCACTCAAGTTCAAATACATTTTTTTTTAAACTTGTAGTGGATGACACTGGATGTTAATACAGTTTTTTCAAATATTAATTAATTAATTTAATTTAATTAATTACTTTTAGCTTTATATGGAAGAAAAAAATTTCTCCCATTGTTTTCATAAATGAAATGAAAGATTTTCCTCAAATTAGTGATGCCACAAAAATAAAATACCACAACGATGATTATAAAAAAATGTTCAATAAAAATAACGTGGGACATTAATGCTGCACGGGGTTATTTTATATATTTATGATTACAAAGCAAAATTCAAATTCAAATGCTCAAAAGGAAATTCGCTTTCTATTTTGCGACTTAATATTGTGATTCTGTCTTATGTATATACATATTTATATTAATTGTAATTATTTAATAAAAATTAACTAAAATAATATTTTTCTTTGTTGACCTAAGAAGGAATTGACTTTAAAAAATTTATTTTTATATTACTTGTTTTTAAATTATTTTGTTCCTGTAAAATGTCAGTTGTTTCGCCTCAACTAATATGTTTTTGTTGAAGCAGTAATTTTACAGTATATCAAACAACAAACGCGAAGTAAATTTTTTATTCAATTTCTGGGGTATTTTCAGAGCAATATATTATGGTAATGTGCATGTTTGTCAACAAACTGGCTTGTTGCATGTCTATACTAAACTCAAAGTTGGCTAGACTTCGAGCTAAATTTCTCGTAGTTTCGCATTTGCTTAATTGCTCGTAATTTTCACGCAGTTATAATAATCATATTATGAATTACTAGCTCTGCGAGAATTGTTACTTTCTGCCTACACTGAGTTGAGAAGTACGTCTTTACTTGAGTGAGTGCTACTGCTTCGTCACGTCACATCTACATTATCTATTGTCACATTATTGTGTCCGTTCAATTATCGTCTGCAAGAGTTTTTAGTTTTCTTTTCATAGTTTTCTTTTCATTTCTAAAATACTTTTACACAATGTCAGAATTTGTTTTTTTCCTCATCGTTTGTATTATTTCTGGAAAAGTAGTTTTACAGTAGAACAGTAAACGCTAAGTAGATTTTTTTCAATCTGCAGATTATTTTGAAAGCAATGTTTTTATTGTTGTTGTTGTTATCGTTATCATTGCGTTCCCGTAAAGATGAAAAATTTTGCGAATTTTTGGTATGAAAACTATTGTTACAAAATGTCATTTGTTTCTCTTCATCGAATGTATTACTACTGGAAAGTAGTTTTACAGTATGACACCAAATGTAAAGTAGATTTTATTATTTTATTATTATTATTGTTATTATTATTATTCAAGCTATAGATTATTTTCAGTATAGTATTTATTGTTACTTTTTTGGGTCTCTATAAAAGCGAAATGTTTCATGAATTCTTCTCAAGTAAAATACTGTTACATAATGTCAGAATTTTTTTCTCCTCACTAATTGCGTTACTGCTGGAAAAGCGTTACTGCTGGATAATACTAACTTTCAAATAATTACATTTATCAAATTATTGAGACATTGGGGGGTTTAGAAGAGATAGTTAAAAGAAAAAAAAAATCTAAAGTACTAATGCATTATTATTCTGAACAGTTAAACGTCCTAAAACTGCTTAATATATATTACTTTTAGTAATTTGTATAAAAAATATCAAATAAATGAAAGTGTGGGTTGAATGTTTTAAATACCAAATAAAATTACAGAAATGGCATTTGAGCCCCCTGATCTGCAGATTTACTAGTTTCATTACTAATATAAATGTAATTAATATAGTAGTTTTTTTTATGTAGAGTTGTTTTGTTACAGATGAATAATCAAACATTTAAAATAAAAAATGGATTTTTAATAACTTGTGTGACAAAAAAATTGTCTTTATTTAAATGGGGAGGGCTTGAGCCCCATGAGCCCCTCATTTTCCTATGCCCTTAAACATTATTCTCTGCTTCCTGATTGGGTATTGATTGCTACATTATAAAATATGCAAGGCACAGTTTAAAAACAATTTAATTTGATTACAATCTTAAAATTTTTATTAATTACGTGAAATTAATAAAAACAGCTATTTTTTTTAAAAATGCTATTACATTCTGGTAAGTTCAATTTAAAAATTGAATCTGTTTACTTAGCTTTTCAGTTAAATCAAAATATTTTATGCATTATGAACATTACTGAAATTGTTTTTTTAGTAATGTCCACATGGAGTGCCCATTACTGGAAATTCACTAATTAAGCGTACCAATAATGGACCTTAGTGCTAAAACCTGAAAAGAAAATGAAATTTTGTAAATTGCCATTAGTATATAAAATTCAAAGTTTTCTATTACTATCAAAACAAAAACATGCAATTTTTTCAAGAAAATAAAAAAAGATATAACTTAATTAAGTGAAGCCAACTCTTAGCATGTTCATTAAGATTTTCACAGAAAAACAGTAGAACTGTGAAACTTTATTCTCTGCTTCCTGATTGGTTTGATTAAGAGTGTCAACAATAACCCATATTATAAGACATGCAAGGGGGTATTATAAAAAAATATATAAAAAGTTAAATTTTTATTGTTTATTTTTTTATAAACCAACAACTTTGAAGGTGCCCCATTACTGGAAGGGTGTCCATTACTGGCACGTCTATTCTAATATATTTAATGTTTTTGACGTTTTACATAATAGAACATATGAAAATATATATATTTGATGAAGTTTGATGATTTGTTAATTATTTTATTTACTTTATTTACTAATAACGGAGGTATACTTGTACTAGCGGACCGCCCTCGCTTTGCTTCGGGTAGTCCCGTGTCACTACTGACACCGCAAATTGTTACTATCACTTCATCCCATTAAATTCAACTACTAAAACCATTACTCTCCTTTTAAGTAGTCGGGTAAAAAGTAGCCTGTATGTTAATCTAAGGTGCCAGATAACTCCATACAAAGTTTCATAAAAATCGATCCATCCGTTCTTAAGTTATAGATGGTGTAACTAACACGACTTTGTTTTATGGATATAGATTATAGCAGCCCGCCCAGGCTTTGTACGGGTATTTAAAAAAAATTCAAGTTATAAATTTTTACACACATACTCATATACTCTCTTCTTTGTGGGTGGAGTTATTAAAAAAAGTGTAAACTTATAAAAGAAAATTCGGATATTAGTATTATTTTTTATTTATTTGTAATTCATACACTACATTTTTACTTTTTACATTTTTACCTATTTATTTTATTTTTACAACAATTACAGGATGTCTTTATACACAACGTTCACAGCTTTCTTGTCATTAGACAATACAAACATGTTTTCTCTAGAGGTTACTCTTGAAAGAGCGACATACAGTTGTCCATGTGAAAAACAGTCAACGCTCAAATCTAAGCCTGAAACGTTGAAGGTTTGACCCTGCGATTTATTAATGGTCATTGCAAAAGATGTTTTTACCGGAAACTGTAAACGTTTAAATTGGAAGGGTAAATCCGATGGTATCAGAGGGATTCGGGGAATCAATACATCTTCTCCGGTACCACATCCTGTGAGTATTGTGCACTCTATTATGAAAGTTTTCAGTGATTTTACCAGCAAACACGTGCCATTGCAAAGTTTAGGTGGATTCAGGTTTCTTAATAAAATAACAGGACAACCTACTTTCAACACCATTTTGTGAGGAGGAAGTCCAGACGGGTTCAAAGAGTTTAGAAATTCTGTAGGAAAATGAACAGCTTCTTCCAAATCGAGAACAGTATCGACCGAGTAGTATATTTTCGTCGGCGCATCAATCTTTGAAAGAATCAAGTTATTTACCTTATCTACTTGTTCGTTAGTTGGTGACAGAATCGCTCTTTCTTTAAACCAAGATATTGTCTTATAACTTATGTTATCAATGTCAGGATAGACATTGTTGACTAACTCTTGGATGTTGTCTATCAAAACACAAAGGTTTTCAAGGTTAATCCTTCCCTCACTTTGTGTTAACTCTCCATTGCCAACTTTTAGCAGCATCTCTGAAAATAGCCTGTTCTCACGTGAAGATGACGAAACCCTCATATTAGTTTTAAGCTCTAATTTATTGACATGTGGCCAAAGGTTGGATCTTTTTAGGGAAGCATTTATTTCGTCAGCACGTGTTCCTCGAGTCACAACTGGTAGGATTTGACGAAAATCTCCAGAGAACAGAATTGTACATCTACCCATAGGTGAATTTTTGTTGCGCATATCGCGCATTGTCCTATCCAGTGCTTCCACAGACGTCTTGTGTGACATAGTAGCTTCGTCCCAGACTATTAATGAGCAGTCACGCTTCAATTTTCCTGTATTGCTCTGTTTAGAAACACTACAGACGCTGTTATTGTCATCGGTGGCGATTTTCAGCGGGAGCTTGAATGTAGAGTGTGCGGTTCGACCTCCTTCTAAAAGCGTAGCGGCAATGCCGGATGACGCAACAGCTAACGCAATTTTTCCGGTAGATCTCACTTTTTTTAAAAGCAGATTGATTAAAAATGTTTTTCCTGTACCTCCTGGGGCATCAAGGAAAAACAATTTCCCTTCATTGTTATCAATTGTTGATAGTAATGCAGTGAATACTTTTTTTCTGATCGATGTTTAATCGTGGCTCATCTTGAGCTATATTTTGTAAAAGTCTCATTTGATCATATGATATTTCTCTTGTGTATTCGGCACTGTTAGTTAAATCTGAGTTAGTAGTATTAGCTGGCATCGGCAGCCCAAAATCCTTGATCGATTTACCCGAAAGTAATTGCAGTACTTTATTCAATTCAAATAATGCTTCGTCAAATATGTTTTGATCATATTGTATATCATCTGAGTTTAACTCTCGCCGTCGCCGATTCAGAATATCACTGGCCATGTTTTCTTGAAATTTATTCCATAGATTAACAGAATCAGTTACTTGACAAAACGCTACTATGACGGCAAATAAAGATCTTAATGATGTAGCTGAACTACAAACAGCTGCTTCTGATAATGTGTTTTCCCAGTGAGAATCGTCTTCCAAGAGCCCCATACTTTTGCATGCTGCTTGATAAGTATTGTAAACAACACCTTGTACAGTTCTTAGGTGTGCAAAAGATGTCGGGCCTTTTACAATATGCAGTAACATTCTCAGATAAAAGCATTCGCTGTTGCTTGGGATGAATCACGTAGACTCTGCCAAGAGCATCCGTTTTTTTTACTCCGGGGAAACCATCAACCGCAGTACCTTGTTTTCTCCGTTGAAAAGTTTTAGAACTCTGGTTCCATGTATAGTAACTTGGAACTCTGTCATATGTCAGTGTTTTCGCGAAATCATCTTGAGCACATAACTTGAAGAATGCTGTCAATGTTGTATCCCGCGGGTTATTAACAACTTCTTGTATATTGTTCTCCATGAAATATACTCTTTGTCCATTTTCTAAATTTTGTCAGCAAGGTGGACAATTGTGGGAGCCGGTCGTGCACTTCGAATGATAAAATCCTCCATACAGATTCAGAGCTGCAGATGTAACGTCCAGACTGATATTTTTCCACTTCATTTGGTGATTGTATGCTGAAAGTGACTTGATCACTACCTTTATTGATGTACTTAGTAACATATTGGATTGACTTTATCGAATTGCACAACTCTACGTTGATGTGGGCATCAAAAATTTTCAATAGGAGCGGATTATAGGGAACGATCCATCGGTTATCAATATCATGGTTTCGGACGGTAGCATTTTGCCGACCCTGTTCTGGCGATCGTCGACGATATTTGGGATATCCGTCATCGCTAGTAATTGTTTGAGTTTGGAACGACTTCGGAAATTTTTTGCTGCATTTAGAATCTCGCATACATGGAGAATTCGGGTTTAAAGTCCCGCAAGGGCCGTGTACCATATATTTCTTTACGATTTCGTACAGGATAGGATCTTCATCTTTATCAGGTAATTCAGCTGAAATGACCCTGTCAATTTGGTTTGGTCTAATTTTGTTCACTACCACACCAGCAGGTGTACATGTGGCAAGCCACGTTTCTGTCATTCTATTGTGTACATATGACAGCGCGGGGGACCGAATATATGAGACTTGTTAATGAGGTGCAGGATTTTCTGTACTTTTAAATGGAAGACTCTGTTAACTATATCGTATCTGTCTTGTGGAGTTAAATTGGTGTTAATATTTTCTTTGATTTCCGGCCAATTTGGGTTACATGTTGCAGTTATAAATAAATCAGGTTTGCCGTAATTTCTGACGTAAGTCTTGCGACTTGACCGACGTCTTGCGATTTTTCGTGTAAATATCGAGGTCTACCTGTGAATGATGAAGGTAGTATAACCAACTGCCCAATGCCGTTGACGTGTTCATTCGTCTGTAAAGCATTCTGAAGATGAACGTAATTTTCGGCTCTCAATTTAGTTTGATTATTACGGATGTAGGCCAATCTCTCAGATTCAATTTTCGCATATTGATCTACCAAGTATTGGTTTGTTAACATTCCATATCTAAGCAAAGTGTTGAAATTGTTACGTCTTGTCATTATACGGTAGCAATAGTAGTTCATACATGACACTGTTTTACGCAGAGGTGTACCATCGATTGGTTCAACTTGAGAAATATTAATGGCATAACCATTTTCTCCACGACATAGCATCAAAGGATATTGTAAGCTGTCATAAGATCTGTGTAACTCTGAAATTTTTTGCAAATTATCATCACGATTATGCAATACAATATCTCTTTTGTCAAATTGCTGTCCAGCTATCACCACTGCTACTTCACTCGTGGACGGCGCATTATATCGTCCTCTGTGTTCTCCAACAGGAACTTTATTTGCATGGATTGCGACATTAAAGTCAGGAGTATCTGCTGGAATACTCTCAATCGCAGTTTTGAAAGACTGTATATAGCAATTATGAGAATGTAACATATCTTGGAGAGATCTAATTAAATCTCTATCAATTGGCTGTGCAACACTTGAACACCGCGTAGATGCTTGTGTATCTGGATCTGCAATAAAATATATTTGAAGAAATTTGTGATCATCGGGTCGAAGTGGTAGCAAGCTCCCAGCTAAGTGGTACACTTGCCCTTGAATCTTAAATGTAGGCATGAACCCACGCTCAACGACTTGCTTACTCTTAAAAGAGGTCATTTGAAATGCGTTATTATAACGGCGTATATTGCGCATGAATTGTTTGGATTTCTGATGATCACCCGTAAGAAGAGAGTGAAGTGGTTCAGGTGGAGGGAGAATTTCTTCTAATTTGACTTTTCCTTGTAAGCAACACATGCCTTTCGATTCGTCCTTGAATTTCAATGCCAAGCAATGTTCACACACTACTGACATAGTACCTATTGATACTATACGATCGTCCTTGTAAGAAATCGAAGGATCGTAATTCATGGCAGAATTTTCTTTATTTACCCATGAATTAGTAACTTGTGCTGATGATTATCTGGCTCTCTGTATTCGATGTCTATCCCTATCTCGACTGCGGCGAACCTCACGGTCTACTGAAGATTCTCTCTCTCTCTCAGCTCTATATCTATCCCTAATAAGCTGACTGAGTCGAACCTCACGCTCTACTGATGATTCTCTGGCTCTCTGTATTCGATGTCTATCCCTATCTCGACTGCGGCGAACCTCACGCTCTACTGAAGATTCTCTCTCTCTCTCAGCTCTATATCTATCCCTAAGCTGACTGAGTCGAGCCTCACGTTCTGTTGACGATTCTTCATCTCTTTGTGAACGTACTCTTCTGGCATTCACTGTACTACGACCTATGTTCGAACGACGACGTCTTCCAGACATGACTTTATAATTTCTGTACAAAATTTACTCAGTTCTAGACTTATGTATGATTACCTATGAACAAATTGCCATATTATTAGTATGTGCCCCAGTAAAAAATATCTAAATACTTACCATTTAGAGACAAATGATTATCAACAATCATAAAAAACCAAAGATTCTATTCAGTACTTTTTTTTAACTGAAATACCTTAAACTACGATTTTAATTAAATTAAAAATACTTAAAAAATAATTTGCTATTCGTGCGACTAAAAACAAAAGATAATCAACAATCATCAAGAACAAAATATACCTATTCTATTCTATCCTATTTTTCTGAACTTACTTATCTAACTCTAAATTTTAACCAAGATCCTAATAGAAAATTACTATAAGTGCGATTTAAAAATTAACCTTAGAATAAACGCGTCCGATTGCTGCTAAATTCAAAGAACCGCGGCCTCCGACGCGCTATTTATAGGCGTGCTCCGACGCACAGTGGGTCAAAGTATAGCAGATGTCGAACATAGGATTATCACAATAGTATAAGCCTATATATAAGATTTTTTTTGTTATATTTAGGTTTAAAGAAGTAAAATATATTATATTGAATAGATTTGCATGGTTTTTATGAGCAGTTTAATCTTTTTTTGTTTAAAACAGGACTTTTAGAGGCATACTGGATAACGAAATTAAACTTGAAAATCAAAGTAAAAGAAAAAGCTTAGCAGACAATAATTTTATTACCAATCATGTTTTTACTTATATCCTAAGGACATTGGCAAAATATTCAAAATATTTGTTTAATTTTTAATTGGCAACATATGTAATGTTTAGATAACTTTTCAAAATCGTTCTACAAAACCGGAACATTCTTCTGCAACATTTTAGAGCCTATTTCAGTGCATATTTTTTATCATCGGGATTATAATAATAATCATAATAATATAATAATAATAATTTTATAAAATAATTTTGTAGTGATATTAATTTTAGTATATTTCTTTTTTATTTCAAGCAAGATTATTTCATTTTGCTTTTTTTTATATTCTTTTGAAAGATGATAACAAATAGAGATTTGTTTCTGTATCTAAATAATTTAAATAATGGTTTTAGTTATGAAAAATCAATTCTTAGTTTTGTAAGTGCTGTTCTACTGTGGTCTAAGTGCTTCAGAAATTGATGAAGAAGATTTAAAGAAGCGTTTACGTAAGTTTTGTGTAGCTGTAAAAGATCGATGGCAGAAATCTCAACGAAAATTAGATCGTTTCAATACTAAAAACGATTCTTGGCTTCAGTGTTCCTTTAAAGTTGGTAATGAATTTAAACCATCTGAAGTTGAAAATTCGCAGAAATCAACGTCTCGGAAATCTTTTTCAGATGTAACCGGAACTCATAAAAGAAAACTAACTCAACGTTTAAGAGAGGATACTTCTGGAGAAGCTCTTTTGCATGCAGCAAAACAAAAATTAGCATCTGAGGGTTTTAAAGGATCTTTTGATATAGCACATAAAAATATAACCATTGATCATGAAATGAATTTAACAATGATTGATAGAAAAATTATTACGGAAATTTCAAATACATCCTCCTGTTCAACATGTTATATTTGTGGTGCAAAGCCCTTCGGAAATGAATAACATTGATAAAATTGTTCAAAGAAGTGTAAACGCATCCTCATACAGCTTTGGTGTATCTAGTCTACATGTAAAGATACGGTCTATGGAATATTTGCTTCATATTTCTTACAATTTATCATTTAAAGCTTTAAGTGCTAGAACTGAAGACCAAAAGAAGCAAAAAGAAGAATCAAAGAGAAAAATTCAATGCGAATTCAGAAAAGAATTATGTTTGCTAATTGATGTTGTTAAACAGGGGAGTGGTTTGACACACGATTTAAACACTGCAAGGACATTTTTTGCTGAGTTTGAAATTACAGCTGAGATAACTGGATTGGATAAAGAACTAATTAAACGTTTTGCAATTATAATGCAAGTTATCTCCTGTGACGAAGTAATTAATGCCGAAAAAATTGGCGAATTTGCACTGGAAACAGCTAAAGAATGTGTTTCGAAGTACGGGTGGTATTATATGCCAGCTTCTATTCATAAGTTATTAATTCATGGAAAAAATATAATTACAAATTTTGCTGTTCCAATTGGCCAATTGGTTTATTATCGGAAGAAGCTGGCGAAGCTCGAAATAAAGAGTTTCGGAGGTACCGGGATTCCCATACGAGAAAAATAAGTCGAAGAGCATGTAACGAAGACTTGTTGCACCATTTACTTATAACATCTGAACCATTGATTTCCTGTATTAGACGCAAAGTAAGAAACGCTGAAAGGAACAAAAAATTTCCAGAAGCATTAGAACTTTTACTTTAAATAACATTTTAGCACTCACACATTATGCATCCATTTATTAGAGTAGATTTAACCCTCTGAGAGTCTTTGCTCTTTTCAGCATTTTCATGTAAATATTTATCTAACACAAGATACGTATATATTAAATTTAATTTTATAGTTTAATTTTAAATTATTTTTTTACATTATTTCATCTTAGAAAATTCTTACAGTATAATATTTATTAAAAAATATTTTTGTCTACAGACAATTTATTATGCTTTCCGTTAATGGAAAATTATGCGATAACCACTTATAGAGTGTTTCAAATCCATTTATTTCAAAAATGCGCAGGTTTGCGCAAATATTGCCCTATACCACATTAAAATACAGGCTTTTAGGAACACAAAGATGTGTTTGAAATTTCAGGCAACTTCATGCAATTTAAGTTACACAATTTTTAAGTTTTATATGGGCTGTTCATAATGTAAAATGATACATAAAATTCAATCAAAATGCAATCAGTAGTGGTTTAAAATGTGTTTTAGGAAATTAATAACGATATTTTAAACGAGTTATTATTAGTGGTTACCTAGGTTTCATTTCTGAGCACATTTAAAAATCACTAAAATTCGCAGAAAAATTCCTCTGCTGAAAGATGTATATTCCGAGCTGTACAAATAAGATATAATTTTGTATAATTTAAAAGATAAACATATATTCGTATTTTGTAGACATTCTTTTAAAATATTTCATTGAAAAAATTTAATTATTTAATGATTATTTTTTGGCCCTATGTTCGCATTTTCTTAAGGATTGACCCACTGTGCGACGCCCCGTCCGGCCGGTACCACCGCAAACGCTACGTCCCGCAATTTTTAAATCTGTAATATCTTCGAAAATATTCATTTAAATCACATGCTGTAAAGGGCCATATAGATCTATATTAAATCAAAAATAATCTTGTAGGGTTCAGCCTGCGTTTGCAATGTATAAGCGGAAAAAATGAAATTATTTACGACATCACATTAAAAACCTCAAAAATAACAGTATTTCTCCACTATTTAATGGATGTTATTATACATATAAACCTTCCTCTTGAATCACTCTATCTATTAAAAAAAACCGCATCAAAATCCGTTGCGTAGTTTTAAAGATTTAAGCGTACATAGGGATATAGGGACAGAAAAAGCGACTTTGTTTTATACTATGTAGTGATATACATAGTACACCTAATTTCCTCTATTAACGCCTTCACTTATTTTGTGAATGTTACAAATATATTTCTCATTCAATAATTTTTTTTTCTCTGTAAATTCCTTTACATGTAAATTAAATTTTATTACGAAAAGAAAAAATTTTTTTTTCAAGGATTATGATGTTTGAATTACTGTTACAAGCTTTTGTTGTAACCTCCGTTATAGGGAAATTCTATGGGATAATTTCCAAAATACAGTAGCATTCTTCACCTAATAAAAATATTCAAAGGCAGGAGGCATCGCTTTTTAGGTGCGTTCGTAATTGTATAAATACGTAGCACTTATAGTCGTCGTCTGATCTGCCCATCCGTCGGCATATAACAGCGCAAAAACTACCCAACCGAATGGTTTGAAATAATCGTTGCAGAATTTTGTCGAGTCATTTCAAATTTTATGAAAATCGAATCAAAACTTAAAAAGATACTAATAAAAGTTTTCTTCATTTCTATTAAATCCTATCATACGTAATCTATATAATAAAAGCGCAAGTCACGTGACTGAGGAAAACAAATACGGGCTGAGCTAACCACTTCTTTTTTCATATGTCAGGCGCCCATTTTTATTCAAAAAAATGTTTTCGAATAAAATTGCATAGAAATTACATTTTTAGAAAGATCGTTAAAAAAATTGTTTGTTTGAAATATGAGTTATTTAATAAAAATTTATTTAATAAAAATAAATTTTTCATTCCTATACACAAAGTTTTTTTTTTTAAATGTTTACTTCAAATTTTATATCCTACCTATATAATATATATACATATATATATTGTGATGTATGTTGAGAACTTGATGGTGTAGTCTAGCTATAGTTTGTCGGTGTAGTGGGATGTTTGCCGTGCTGTAAGTTGAGAATTTGTTGGTGTAGTTTGGTTATAGTTTGTCGGTGTAGTGGGTTGTTGGCTGTGATGTAAGTTGAGAACTTGATGGAGTAGTCGGGCTTTAGTATTTCGGTGTAGTGGGATGTTTGCCATGATGTAAGTTGAGAAATTGATGTTGTAGTCTAGTTATAGTTTGTCGGTGTAGTGGGTTGTTTACTGTGATGTAAATCGAGAATTTGTTGGTGTAGTCTGGCTTTAGTTTGCTTCCTTTTGTTATGTCTGTTTCATTCATTTTCAGTCTGTACTTGTCAGGTATGGGGGAGTGTTGCATGCGTAAAACTAGTTTAACCCAGCAGTGCATGTCTCAAGCCATGCCACCTGACACAGGTTGTTTTAGCTTTTCTTTGTTGTTTATTGGCATTTTTAATTTTTGCTGCAATTTGTTGTGTTCTTTTGTTTTGAGTTTAAGTAGTTAGTTGCGTTTTCTGGTTCTGTGTAAATGTAGTTTGTTTAGTTTTGTTTTTCTAGTATTGAATTTAAGTGGTTTAAAGTTTATGGTTGGCATTTGTGATAATGGTTCTGCAAGTGATTTTCCATTGGTGTTTATTATTATATATATATATATATATATATATATATATATATATATAATTGACATATGAACTATGTCCAATTTTTTGGTTTAAATTTTTACGCTCAGAAAGTAACGTTTTTCGTAGAATGACAACGCTAAATAGGTTTTGTATGCCACCTGTAGATTACTTTCAAAGGAATGACAATCGTTAAATTATCTTATCCCTGTAACAACAATCAAAAACTTTGAAAATGTCTGAAAAATGTTGTTACAAAATGTCAGTGTTTTTTTTTTTTGTTTTTTTTTTCCTGCATGTTTGGATGTGTTATTGCTGGAAAAGTAGTTTTACTGTATAACAGCAAACGCGAATTAGTTTTATTTTTCCTTCAATTTAATCTGTGATTATTATTAAAGCAATATTTACAGCTATAGTATCATGTCTCTGTAAAAGCCCAACTTTAGCGAACGTTTCACTTGAAAAACATTGTTACAAAATGTCAAAAGTTGTTTCTCTTCAACCTAATGTGTTGTTGGTGAAAAAGTAATGCAGTATAGTACAACAGCAAACTCGAAGTAGATTTTTTAGTCAATTTCTGTATTATTTTTAGAGCAATATTTATTGTTATATTGTTGCGTCTGTTCGATTATGGTCTGCAGTGCTTTTAGTTTAATTTTCATTTGAAATTGAAAGGACTATTTTTGTGATTATCGCTCATATGGCAACGCTTTTTGTGTTGCGAACAGTATCACAAAAATAGTTCTTTCCGGTTAAAAAATGTTCCTGTAAAGGAAACAAATTCACGAATTTTTCACTTGAAAATAGTTCTAACTTTAAATTCTATAGAATTGTGGCTGGTTTTTCCATCAGCTATACTTTTTAAAAATTCTATAGATTTTTTTTTTTTGGCTTTATTTCTATTAGGCTTTCTATAGAATTCTATGAATTCTATAGAATATTTTATAGAATTTAAAAGAATAGTTCATAAAGTGTTCTATATAGAATCCTATAGAATTAGCTTTTAGAGCTCTGTAGAATTTTATAGAATATACACTATATTGCCAAAGGTGACCGGTCACTTGCGATTTTAGACGTTTTGTTAACTATCTAAAAAAATACATGAGGTATTAACCTGAAACTGCAGGTGTGTAAACAGTATAGTATAGGTTATATATTTCCGTGAAGATTTTTTTCCCGAAACTCCATAGGGGACTGTCAACAAATTGAAAAAGAACGAATATCTTTTGAATAACCCTGTAAAAACTAATGTAAGCAAAAGCGTTCAAACTCGAGATTATTAATAAGTGGCTTATTGTAATATACTGTGTTCATTTTTATGAAGATAGCATGTATACTCGTAGAGAAAGATGAGGGGTTGTATCAAATATCTGTTGATTAGTGCCAAGATAGCGTATACAATATTGCACGTACTACAATATTTGGATACAACCCCTCATCTTTTTGCTTCCTTTTGGGAACAACGGATTTCGAGCTTATTCTATCGACGATAATTTTCATAATTTTCAAGATATGATTTTGAGACTTTCACAAAAGTTGCTCTATATACTTAGCTAATACATTATGCACATTATATTTTGATTGCATTCGCGCATGCGCAGTGAAACATTTTTTAGTAAACCTGCTCATTTTTCATCCAATTTTTATTATTTTGTAATTTTGATTGTAGAGTATTGTGTACAATGTTGTTTGACATATTTTTTCAAAATAACTTTTTTTTATATTAAGAACTCTGCAAATTATAAGCAAAAAACTTGGCTAAATTTGGGACTGTTTTTATAAAAACCTTAATTTCTCTACAAGTATACATGCTATTCTCATAAAAATGAACACAGTATATTACAATAAGCGACTTATTAATAATCTCGAGTTTGAACGCTTTTCCTACTTTAGTTTTTACAGAGTTATCCAAAAGATATTCGTTCTTTTTCAATTTGTTGACAGTCCCCTATGGGGTTTCGGGAAAAAAATCTTCGCGGAAATATATAACCTATACTATACTGTTTACACACCTGCAGTTTTAGGTTAATTCCTCGTGTATTTTTTTGATAGTTAACAAAACGTCTAAAATCGCAAGTGACCGGTCACCTTTGGCAATATAGTGTATATTCTATATAAATCCTATTAAATTCTATAGAAATTTCTATAGAATTCAACCGAAGTAATTGCTAGAAAAACCAGCCTTAATTCTATGGAATTCTATGGAAAATATTTTTTATGGAGAAAATGTTTTGAAAGTTTTGATAGAATCCCTTAGAATTCTATACATTTCTATGTTGCTTTATTAACCAATTTCGTGGGGAATTGCTGCAAGGAAATGTTGTAAGGAAATAAAGATTGCATAATAATTAATAAATTTCGTGCTCTCTTCAGCCTTGTTATATAAGCAGCACCATACTAGTAAATCCATGCGAAGCTGTCCCTTTTATTAATTAGTTTTTCCGACAACTGCATACAGTCAATATTTCGTTCAGAGCGTTCAGAGTCTGATTTACTGCCGAGCATTCAGCAATGCTCTGGGTCCTCACTCTCAAAAGAGACTCCCAGACCTGAAATAGATCTTAAAATAGAATTAAACAATTAAACTGTTATATAAAGTGTTCGAAGAAGCCTTCAAAAGAAAATGTGCCATCATGCACTCGTTAGATACATGTCGATTCAATATCTGCGTATACGTAAAGTACAATTTTATATGGAGAGCTATAATGGTGTTTGCAGCTATGCCTATTATGGTAACTGAGTACTAAAATTCTTACTTGTGTGTAAAATACTCGTTCATTTCCATTCTTAACAAAATGGGCCTTCATCTCAGCATTGGTGGGATGAGAAATAATTTTCATTAATTTCTCATTTTGATTCGATCGCACAAAACTATTTTAGATTTATGAACTAAAATGTACTCTTTATTTTCTTAATGGCTTCATCTTCACCGACTTAAGTACTATTAGGATTCCATAAGTTTTTTTACCTCCTTCTCTCTATATAAATACCAATAAATAACTAATAAATAAATCAATGAATACAAATAAAATAAAAGCATACAAGTTACGGAAATCATATGTAACAAAGCCATTTTGTTTTTTGAAAAAACTTTAACATTTTAACAGTCTTCGATATAATGATGATTCAGAACAAATGATGCCAATTCCAGTATGTTAAAAAGTAAGACATGAAAATAAAAAAAGCTGTACGACTGCTTCTCAATCACGACATATACAAACATATATATATATAATATATATATTTATCCTAATATTTTGTACCTGAGTAAATAAAATAAGTAAATTATCAATATCAGTACACTGTTTTTCATGCAAGTTAGCTTTTAAAAGTTTCTTGTAAGATCTTTTTTTTTTTTCGTACCAACAACAACGAGAACATACATTAAGAATTTATATTATCGACTAGAGTAACATAAAGAAAAAACTCGCACAAAAAACGTAGTGGGATTGTTGCAATTTTACTAACTTATTTACGTCTCTTTAGAATTTATAGGTCACTTGCCGTATGCGACTGTCGAATGACAATCTCCCTGATCGTACGTTTTACTCTATTTCCTTACGCACCACTCGTACACACCGTTTCGTATACGCGGTAATTAATTCACCCTGGACCAAGCTGTCCGATGCACGTTCTCTCTGCGATTATAGACACTCATCTGCACTCTTGGCTCTGCACGTCTACCCTCTACTCTCTCCCAGTACACGGCCTGTACCTACTCACTACGCTGCACACCAAAGACTCTTGCGTCCTACTCTCTCCACTACACATCAACGACTGACACGTCCTACACTCTTCACGCCACTCTCCAAATCAACGAGGCTGTGTACTTATTTCACGGACTTTCCATACCTGTCGAAACATTTCTTCTGGAAAATTCCACCCCTCTATTATCTTCTGAACCCAGCTCGCTAGGAATCCAGTGCTCATTGTATTCTCCTTTCAAAGCCGGATTATTAACTTTCACAAAGATATCGTGAACCTCCCACAAATATATAATCGGATCAGAGAAATTCCACTGTCAATCACATGCGGAAGTTTTACAGAAAAAGAAAAACATATATCAGAATACAGTAATATATAATAATGATTTATAATTAATTAAATTAATTAGAAATATGCAATATAGGTTCTGTTAAAGTCAGAAACCTGACATAATCGAATGGTGTTTTCCACTTTTTTTTGTAAAGGCAGAAGATCTTTCAGAAAATACTGTCAAAGTTGGCGTTTTGAGTTGAATTTCCGGACGCGACAGCGCGGGAAAGGAGAAAAACCTGTCGTCACGTTACATCAGTCGCTTGTAACTCGGTAAGTAAAATTCATTTATCAAAAAATGGAAAACATTCGATTCCAAATCACTTTAGTAGTCAGGCCTACTAGTGCCCTGCTTTTGCGCTTAAAAATGAGTTTTTAACTCTGTCTAAACGTTTCGCTTTATTGAGATGGGGGAAATACATTTTTTAGAACCGCCTTAAAACACAATAAGTATGAAAATTTATACACGATACATTTACGCACGATATGTATGAAAATTTAAAAGAGATTGTGCACTCTGAAAAATCGTGTCATTTTGCGCTCGGTAGGGCGTGTCTTTTAAGACGGATCTAAAAAAAGTATTTTTACCCGCTTAGTAAACTCAAAACTTTCTGAAACATTTGCGGATTCATTTTTAAACGAAAAAGCATGGCACTAGCAAGCCTGACTACTGAAGTGATTTGGAATCGAATGGTGTTTTCCATTTTTTGATACATGAATTTCTTATCAAGTTATAAATGAATGTTTTCACGCGACGACAGGTTTTTTGCCATACTCACGCGCTGGACGCATCAAGAAATTTGTTTAAAAACGTCAAATTTTACAATTTTTTCTGAGAGATCTTTTACCTTTGCCAAAAAAATGAAAAACACTATTCGATTACATAGTTTATGAATAAAACCTGGCAATTGCTTACGTTTCCGCGAACAAAAATGACTTCAGAAATGTGTCAGAAAGTTGCTCTTTTGGATTTGAGAAAAGAGAGCCTTAACCCCAAAAAAGGTATTGTGATAATAAGTTGAAAATTTTTGCTTTGTGCAGAATATAACGAAACGAAACAACAAAAAATGTTAACGAAATGTTGGCTCTACACTGCAAAAAAAGAGCGTTGATTTTGCAGTATAATACTGGCACCCCCAGCTGCCAGTATTATACTGTAAAATCAACACTCTTTTTTTTTTTTTTTTTTTTTTTTTTTTTTTGCAGTGTAACATTATTCTTAAATTTCGCACAAAATAAAAAAATATAAAATAATACGATTGAATTTTGTATTGCAATTCTTTTTTGTGTTTCAAACTATGAACAAACTGTGACCCTGGAAACTCTCATACGATAAATGTAGTAGTAACTCACAAAAGAATTGTAATCTGGAAGATATATCTTTATCATTATAAAAATATTTGCTGAGAAGGAAAGAAAAAGAAAACATAAAAATTATCAATGATGTTTAAAACTTATGAACATTTATTTATCTCTTAAATAAAAAGATACGTTTTTAAAGAAAAATCAACATCGATTGCTTTCTTTTGGACTGATAAATTTTTTAGATAACACATCTCTTACCTTTGTGTATTTCAGTATTAAATAATTTCTCCTGTGTACCATTATTTATATAATCTGTTTTGAAAAGACTTATTTACTCGTATTTATATATTTTAATAGAATGCTTTCAAGGCAAAGTGAAAAAAAAAATTCATTTCATATAAGCCATTTTGTAATTTTGCATGGGGATCTTCTCAAATCGAGAATATGATGAAAACTTGAATGTAATATGCAAGTTGACTGACTTAAATGAGCATGGAAATTGTTTTTTGGCTTGAAAAATAAACATAATTTATGAAGGTTTTTTTTTTTTTTTTTTTTTTTTTCAATTACATCTAGGAATAGGGTAAGTTGTAAGTTTTGTAAGTAACAAATGTAAATTTGTAAGCAATGTTAAGTTTTTGTAAAAACACATATTTTGAATTTCATAAGCAAAATCCCAACTGGCTACTTTCTGATACATTTTTTTAATTCATTTTTGTTCGCAAACATATCAACTTGGCAGGTTCTTTTATTCAGAAAATATGTAGTCAAACTGATTTTTCTGTTTTTCAGTAAAGGCATATTTTTCAGCAAATACTGCCAACGTTCCCGTTTTGAACTGAATTTCCGGACGCGACAGCGCAAGAAATTAAAACAAGTGCCATCCTAAGACAACAATCGCTTCTAACTCAAAATGCCATTCATTTATCGAAAAATGAAAAAAAAAATATATGCTCGATTACAAATTCCTTCAATAATCATGCCTGCAAGTATCACGCTTTTATGTTTAAAAATGAATCAGGAAGTTTTGCGTTAGTGAGGTGGGAGAAAATATATTTTTGAGGACCGTTTTGATTATTTAAGGCGGCTAATAAAGGCTATTTACTCGCTTTTTCTGGAAGTTGCGCAGCGTGTTGCGTTCAACAATAAAATAGATTTGTTAGAAGGGTTTAATCTGAAATCAATGCATAAAAAGTACGTTAAAATACATATAATTATCTAGTACTGGACCAACTTTTTTTTTTTTTTTTTTTTTTTTTTTTGTAAACAACGGACATATAGTTAATGTATAAGTTTCAACAAAAAATCTGATACTGTGTTTTGTTTATAAAACACGAACGAGCTAAAAAAATTTTAAAAAGCATAAATCAAGCACAAAGGAACTATCTCTCTATTCTAAAAAAAAAAAAAAATGTTGCTAGCGCTGCGCCGCTACCACATAATAGAATTTATTGTGAAATTTTCACTTTTTCGGCTTATCCTGCAAAAGTTATTGCATATAAAAGCATGAAAACTGGTAGTTTTATAGAGAAATGTATGATAAACACGCTGTAGTGTAAGATAGTTTTTAAATCGAATAATTATTTTAAGCGCTATTTAATGTTGAAATCGGTCAAGGTAGTTCAGTTACATAAGTTTTATAGGATCAAACACCATGCATATATGCATAGCATTTTTATCATCTTTTGTAAGGCATATACATGACTAGATTGTGGTGTTCAACGCCCAATCTTTTTTTTTTTTTTTTGTCTAATTTTTGCAGTTATTTCCAATTTTTTATTCAAAACTTAATTATCTGAATAGAGATTTAATTCATATTTTGAAATAGCAGTTTTTATTTAATGTTGCCCGATTAATAATAATAATAATTCCAAACACTTACACAATTACTTTTCAATATAATTCTCACAGCATTTTTCCTGTTCAGCATTTCAGCATTTTTTCCTGATTAGTTTAACATTATTGTTTACAACATTTCATTCAATTGTTAAAACAGTCGTTTCAATTGCATTTTTTATTTTAAGCTGCCTTAAAACTAAGTTTAGAAATATAAATACATAAAATAAAAATAAATTCTACCTAATATTGTTATGGCTTGAAATCAAATTCTAATTGCATTATATATCCCATTTATACAGCATGCGTTTGAACAACCCATTCAGGGGCGACGTACTTTCAGTAATAAAATGTTGAAATAAACAACTGGCACCGTCATTTAAAAAAAAAAAAAAAAAAAAAAATGGAAATAAGAAAAAGGCTATATTTCACATACATATTAAATGGAAAAGATTTTAGCAAAATTCTGGTGCCATTTGGCGTTTGGGAATTAAAATTAAGTGGTTTCATAAACATACCACTGCCCCTGAAAGGGTTAAATTATATATACACCAGTTTAATGAAATATATATTTAGACGTGAATATTGAAGAAATAAATAAAACTTTAAAATAATTAAATTATTAGGTATGAGAAACATTTAAAGGTAAAAATTATGTTAGATTTAAAATGGTATATTTAAAACGATTTCCTTATACCATCTAAAAGGGAAACTTTTCTTCTAGATGTTATATAATAGTCCGGGAGACCGCAAGATTTTTGCTTAATTATTTTATTCAAACTGATTTTCAGATATATAACTGATCTTACTTACTCAATCACGAAAATAGTTGTCAGCTATTGAAACAGTTGGGGGTGCGCCTTGGGGGCCGAAAAGTCCCCCAGTCAAAAGGAAGCAAATGGCAATCCGATTGCAGAAGATCGCCACTGATAGCGCGTAGATGAATGTATTATTTAAATAAATTAATGATTTTCAGTAGTGAAAATTTAACTTTTCAATATAATTCTCACAGCATTTTTCCTGTTCAGCATTTCAGCATTTTTTCCTGATTAGTTTAACATTATTGTTTACAACATTTTATTCAATTGTTAAAACAGTCGTTTCAATTGCATTTTTTATTTTAAGCTGCCTTAAATATAAATACATAAAATAAAAATAAATTCTACCTAATATTATGGCTTGAAATCAAATTCTAATTGCATTATATATCCCATTTATACAGCATGCGTTTTGAATTATATATACACCAGTTTAATGAAACAAAATACGTTATTTAGTCAGTATTAAAATTTTCCGGTTTATTCAATTGACGTTATTTTAAATTATTATTATTATTATTATCTAATTACAGTACACTTTCAATTATCCGACACTCACTGAACCGGGGTATGTCGGATAATCAGAAGGGCATTATCAGATGCATTTTGTTAAATATACAAAATTAACTATGATTAAAATTATATGCAAGAAGTACATAGCTACTATAATAAGTAAAATAAATATTTTTTTATCATAAAAGAAATAATATAAATGAAAAAGAGGCAAATTTAAGAAGAACATTTTTCTAATTACGTGTACCATTTATTAATTTTAATTTAATTTTTTATTTATTTATTTTAATTTATTTTTTATTTCATTTTACTTTATTTCATTTTATTTTTATTTATTTATTTTTATTTAATTTAATTAATATATATTTTTTTATTTATTTATTTATTTTGCCGTAAATAAAAATGAGACAATTTCACTAAATCCGTGTGGTACTTAAAATGTTTTTCCGTTTTTAATGCTAGAAACACCGAAAATTAATCAAACTTATAGTATCATAACTCGGCAAGTTTTGGTCGTACAGAAATTGAATTGTTCCTGTTTTACTTCTATGAAGAAAGTTTTTATATGTATAATATTACTAACATGACCCAGGTAACGTATAAATTTAAATTTCATAGCCTTTTTTTTTTTTTTTTTTTTTTTTTTTTTATAAAGTAAATGGATTTCCAAATGATGAAAAATTTAATTTTCTAATTGAAAGCATATCCTGACGTACCATAAATGAAGTTTCTTTAGAAAATTGCTTAAAATTTTACAATGAGGATCTTGATGAAAATTTAAGAACATAAATGAAACATTTCTCTCAATTTATTACAAATTTAGACATAAAATATTGTCAAGATGCTGCGAAATATATTAATGACAAGCTCAATTTTTCCAAACGAATAAGTTTTAAGCTAAACATCGGATCAAATTTAAAATTATTATCATTTCATATTTGGAAATGAAAAGGAAACAACAACAAATCGTGAAAGGATCGGACAACCAGTGCTCTGTAATCGTAGAATTAAAATAACTATAGGAGGGTATATGTCAGAGAGTAGTATATACACTATAGTTTTACTTTTAAAACAGAGAGTATATGGAAGTTCTTTAAAAAATCCAGAAGGTCTCCACTACGAATACTCTCCACTACATCTTTGCGGACAGCCGCAAGGACAAACAAAATGACAAACGACAGATCTTTCAGAAAATACGGACATAGGCGGCGTTTTGAACTTAAGTCCGGACGCGGCAGCGAAAAAAGGGGAAAAACTTGTCGTCAAGTAACAAGAATCACTTATAACTCCATAAGTAATTTATTTATCGAAAAATGGAAAGCACTATTCGATTTCAAATGACTTCAATAGTCAAGCCTGCCAATTATTTGCCTTTACTACGTTTAAAAATGAGTCAGAAAATTTCGCATTTTTTGAGAACTACCTTAAAAAACGTAAAAAGTAATTAATAGCCTAAGCTTGTAGGTCAACGAAAATAATATTGCTTTCGTTATATAAGTGCACCATGGGCGTAGAGAGTGAAATGCACTTATATAATGGAAGGGGAAAAAAAAAATTCTTATGAAATGAAGCACCTTTATCCTTATATAACTTAGTATATGTAGCGGTGACGTAAGTTCAGAAATAGCGAATCAAAGTCTACATCTAGGTGTGGGTGTGTTCGTGTTGCATCGTTGAATGTGGAAACTTGGCGCGTGTACCCTTTGTTGTTCCCTTAAATGTGCAATGGCGCATGTTTGTTTACATTTGTATTTTTACTTAGTAATATGATTCTCTGTATATCGTAAGTGAAAATCCTTTTTTATCCTGTATTTTCCTTGGTTGTTCAGTGTAATATTTCATTTTTTCAATTTAAAAAAAAATACTTATTTTATTTTAGACTTAAATATTATTTGTGATCGTCTTCCTCTGATTTTGAATTCAATCTTTTTTTCTCTCTCATAAATAGCTATTTTTTCACCTTCATGCTAAATAGAAATGTGTTTTGCCTTACTTCACACGTACATAATACGTGCTAAAGTAATAAAATTATAAAACTGTATTTAATGTTTATATCAATGTTCATATTACGCTCCAAAATTTATATTTCTGTTATATATTTGCGATACTTGCACATTTATGATAGTTTTGCACCTTTAAAATCGTAGTTTTGCATACATTACACGTTCAGCTCATTCCTTAGACGTTTAATATACCTCTTATAGTGAATAGTTCTATTGTTATATAATTACTGATCTGTTGTTTTCCGACTATAAAGTAATATTTCATTATTTCTGTTCTTAATCTTTCTATAAAGTAAATAATTAAATAAAGTAGATAATACTCAAAACTGATTATTATAATTACATGAATTTTGTAAAGATTTATTATAATTACAGAAATTTTGTAAAGATCAGTGTTATGTAACAATCAGTCAATTTATAAAAAAATGATTTTCTTCCATGTTTGGCTTTATGTAATTGCAATAAATTGTAAAAGGTAACAAAACATTTGCAGCCAAATTCTAAGTACATCAAATATTTTATTTCCGCATCCAATTTTTTAATTATTTCAAAAACTATATATTTATTTATTTATAGTATATAGGATAATAAAACATTTGCAGCATATCTAAATACATCGAAAATTTTATTTTCGTGTCCAATTTTTAAATTATTTCAAAAACAATAACTTTTTTTATGTATCGAGGTTATGGATTTGGTGCTTCTTTAAATAATAATTTCTGTTTTAGAATTACTTTTCCTAAAATTCAACTTATTTCCTTTTCATGTGCAGATATATTATTTGGCTGTCTACAAGTCCAGAGTAACCATGACGCCTGATGATATTCTTTATGCTGTACTTTTATTATTTTGTACATTTTGTGGTTTCTTTGTACGTAAAATAAGCAATCTACATCAAAGGAAAATATGTTCTACATTAATAGGCTTTTCATTGTTGACTGTTTTATCAAGTTATCACATTGTTCATCCTGTTATATTAACAGTTGTCAACGCTGCTATAGTTTTAAATATCAACAGAAAGTAAGTTTAATTATTTATTTATTTATTATTTATACATACTGTAGAATCTGTTCTTTATGTTTTTGTTGAGAACAAATAAATAAATTTCGGGAAAATATGAGTATGAAAGATTTAGTATTGCAGGAAATTGTTATGAATTTTAGGGACAGGAAAATAAATTTCTAATGTATTTTTATTGTTCTACTGTTCCAATAAAATAAAGAAATTGGGTACTTCTCCATTATCCCGTCGACCACTTTTCATAACAAAAAATTATCTTCAAACTATAGATTTAAGGCCAGGGCCTGTTTACCAAATAGGCCCGTGTACCCCGAGCTTACCCACTGAAATACAAAGGGGCCCCCAAATTTACTTTTCAAAATTAATTTTTAGGGGGGAAAATTTCAGCCAGGTTAAAAAACGAGTTTTTTTTTTTTTTTTTAATTATAGCTATTAAATTTTTCCTCAGACTGTTACCGACACATTTATACTCTATATTTTTTTCTGTTGCTATAATAAATGGTATAAAAACAGTGATTAAATGCAATGTTTTTCATTTCTCTTATGTTTTACATTTTAATTTCAAACGTGCTAAAAATAACAGAAAATTTAATCTGTGTAGTTATATTTTGTTTATATTCATAAAGAGTGGAGAAATGATATAAAATATGTAGAATAGGTTATTTAAATAAAGAGGAAAGTAATTAGCATTCAGAGATATCAAATTTCTGTTTATAAAATAGAAGCAAAATTGTGTTGCAGCTAAGCATAAATTTACTTCAAATATTTGTTTTCCCTGCACTGTCCTTAGCCCTGGCAAATCCTGCAATTTGTAAAGCATGAAATATATTTTGAAGTTTAAATATTTCGCCTGTTCCATATTTGTAAATTCATTTACAAAATTAATTATGTATATAATAAAATATTTTTTATAACTAGTTTAGGCTTAGATGCTTTACACTCACGCTAAAAAAAAAAAAAAAATTTAATCTGTTAAAAAAAAGAAAAACGTCGCCAAATTTAGGGGATTTTTTTCCTTTAATGGCAACCTAGCCATTGTATTAAGTTATTCGTTTGGCGCAGTCTTGGAAATCGCGCCAACCAAACAGTCGCCAATCTTTTGTTTACATTTTAGCGTGAGTGTAACACATCTGTTCCCTAGTTTAATATTGAAAGTATTGTTTACTCAGAATTTTGATGGTAAAAGTTCAAATTGTTGAAGCATAATTGGTAGAGTATAAGGGGGCCCCCTGTTTCAAAATCTTAAGCGGGGCCTGTTTAAAGCCAAAAATGCATGACTGTGGCGTCACATTCACTTGACGTCAGAAGCGTTACATGTATTTGCTATGTCGTCAAGTGATTATTAATTCGACATTTACCTGTATTTTTCATTGTTTTACTGATTTATTAGTTATTTCGTTAACTAAAATAACAATTGCATCCTTAAACGGAGGTGCCCTGATATTAAAAGAAAAAAAGCTTTGAAAAATTGTTTCAAGGAATATTTACATACGAATAATTTTAACTGATGTCACAAACATTTATTCACCAGCCGAGAGGGATAATTAAGAGCAATAATGTAAATAAATAAATATCCAAGATTATTTTCGGTTTTCATTAATATATTGTAAAATTTATTGTTTAAACTTGCTGATAGTTGATACTTTGGTGAGTGGGGCTTTTCTGAATTTCTTGTGTTATTTATTTATTTATTATTATTATTACTTTGAGATTTCAAGGGCAACAGTCTTCCATTTGTTTATTTGGCATTACAGTTTGGCGATAATTTTTTGTTATGAAAAATGGCCGACGGGATAATGGAGAAGTACCGGAAATTGTAACAATATATTGCTTTACTGTTTAAATAAGATTTTCAAAGTAACTATTTCAAGAGACTAATTCTTCCTGTTGTTGGTAGTTATAGTAAATTAATATTTAAACATACCAAAAAAAGGTCACATTCTGAACTCAGGCATAGACAATGTGAGTTTAGGGAGCGGAAGACCCATCCTTCCCCCCCCCCCCCCCCCCCCCCATATATATACAGTCACCACCACCATTAATCAATGTTTTTTATCTAATTATGGGCATATTCTGCCCATTTCCATAGCTTTACTTAAGGTTGTCATGATCAGTTTAAATAGAGGAGAATTAGAGGTAAAATATTACAAACATTGTGGCAAAACCAGTAAATTTGTTCTACAGAAAGATGGGTACTTGTTTGTTATAGAGGCATTAGCGAGATAGAGAAAATGAACTTGGCAAGAGAAGAAAAATTTTCATACATATTTTCTGGCAACCTATTCACTGTTTCATACACACAAGCAATTTCTTTCAATATTTTTATAATTTATTTAACACTAGCTGATATGCCCGGCATTGCCCAGGCCCATTGTAATAACCTTAAATATACCATATAATATCAATGTTGAATAATTTTATATTTTTAAATGGAAATCTTTCCAAACAAACATAATGTTGGGGCGCCACTGTTTTCGGCAGTGTAAACCATCAGATTTGTATGATTTTATATTTATAAACTAAAATCTGTTCAAATGAACATAGAGTTAGAGGCTCCACTGCTTTCGATAGTGTATGCCGAGCATGCTACATATGCTCTGTTCTGTTTTGATTTTATATTTTTAAAAATAAATCTTTCCAAAAGAGCCTAATGCTGGGGGGGGGACTGACTTCAGCACCATACAATGAGCTATTTTTATTTTTATGTGTTTAAGCGAACCTAATATTTTGTCCCCACTGACTTCGGCAGCATACATCCTAAAATTTGTATGATTTTATATTTTAAAACTAAATAAAGTCCCCGTTAGAATGATTACCGATTTAATTAAATTTGATGCATTAAACTTTCAGTTTTGACCAAAAGTTTCTGAGAAAACCGAAATATTAAATCATTTAAAATGTCCTTCCTGCCCCTTCTTTTAAAATGTGAATACCATAAAGTTGTAAAATGTGTTTCTCATGCAACACTAAAAACTGAATCTAAAAACAGAAAATGAATTTTTTAAATAGTAAATATTAATATTTCTAAACTCAAGATGAAGACAAGAAACAGAAAAGTACCAGGAATAAGTGGGTATTTTTTGTTATTTTGTATTTTGACACCAAAAACAGATGCAAGTTTTAAAAAAATGAAAAACACGAAGTAGGTATTCAGAAAATAATTTATTCAGAATTTAATTATATTCAGAAAATAAGACTGACTTCAGCACCATACAATGAGCTATTTTTATTTTTATGTGTTTAAGCGAACCTAATATTTTGTCCCCACTGACTTCGGCAGCATACATCCTAAAATTTGTATGATTTTATATTTTAAAACTAAATAAAGTCCCCGTTAGAATGATTACCGATTTAATTAAATTTGATGCATTAAACTTTCAGTTTTGACCAAAAGTTTCTGAGAAAACCGAAATATTAAATCATTTAAAATGTCCTTCCTGCCCCTTCTTTTAAAATGTGAATACCATAAAGTTGTAAAATGTGTTTCTCATGCAACACTAAAAACTGAATCTAAAAACAGAAAATGAATTTTTTAAATAGTAAATATTAATATTTCTAAACTCAAGATGAAGACAAGAAACAGAAAAGTACCAGGAATAAGTGGGTATTTTTTGTTATTTTGTATTTTGACACCAAAAACAGATGCAAGTTTTAAAAAAATGAAAAACACGAAATAGGTATTCAGAAAATAATTTATTCAGAATTTAATTATATTCAGAAAATAAGGCATCCTCAGAATGGGAAAAGTGCCATCGTTAAATAAATATTTTTTTGTTTTTTGGTATTTCAACCCTGAAAAACGGATGAAAATTTAAGAAAATTGCAAAAAAAATTAAATCAATATTGTTAGAATGAATTGTATTGGGACTGACTTCAGCACCATACAATGAGCTATTTTTATTTTTATGTGTTTAAGCGAACCTAATATTTTGTCCCCACTGACTTCGGCAGCATACATCCTAAAATTTGTATGATTTTATATTTTAAAACTAAATAAAGTCCCCGTTAGAATGATTACCGATTTAATTAAATTTGATGCATTAAACTTTCAGTTTTGACCAAAAGTTTCTGAGAAAACCGAAATATTAAATCATTTAAAATGTCCTTCCTGCCCCTTCTTTTAAAATGTGAATACCATAAAGTTGTAAAATGTGTTTCTCATGCAACACTAAAAACTGAATCTAAAAACAGAAAATGAATTTTTTAAATAGTAAATATTAATATTTCTAAACTCAAGATGAAGACAAGAAACAGAAAAGTACCAGGAATAAGTGGGTATTTTTTGTTATTTTGTATTTTGACACCAAAAACAGATGCAAGTTTTAAAAAAATGAAAAACACGAAATAGGTATTCAGAAAATAATTTATTCAGAATTTAATTATATTCAGAAAATAAGGCATCCTCAGAATGGGAAAAGTGCCATCGTTAAATAAATATTTTTTTGTTTTTTGGTATTTCAACCCTGAAAAACGGATGAAAATTTAAGAAAATTGCAAAAAAAATTAAATCAATATTCGGAAAATATTTTTTTTAGAAATGGTAAATATTAATATTTTAACAAATAACACTGTTGGAATCAGAAAGGAACCTCGTGTAACCACATATTTTTTTGCTTTTTTCATATTTCAATCAGGAAAGCAGATGCGGACTTGTAAATATGTGGAAGAAAAGAAAAATAACTCAGAAGGGGACACTCAAAAGAATTCTGTGACATTATGGTCTATGGGAAAAAAAAGTTTGCAATGAAACATATTGAAATTGACTTACATCACTGATGTGCACTACAAGATTCTTATTGTAAAACATGGTGTGCATAGCATTTATCATTCATTTCCAGGGACACATACCAAAGAATTTGGTTACAGTACTGTTTCTAAACGATAATTGCTGGAAATGTGTTTTCAGTTGTGGTATGCTTTTTTAAATTTAACTAATTTTTTGCATATTACATTGTGTGAATAAATTCTATAAATCAAATACAGGGCTGGACAAAAGAATTCAAGTACATTTCCGTTTGTTGACAGAAATTGCTGAAGAGGACTTTCAGTTGTATTATGCATTTTATAACTGAACTAAATTTTAGCATATTATGTAGTAATCTACAAATCTATAGATCATATACAGGGCTGTACAAAAGAATTGAACTACCTTTCCAGCTATGGGCTGTAATTGCTGAAATTGGGTTTCCAAATGTGTTATGCGTTTTGCAAATATTTTATTTAGATACAGTGTGCGAAATAATTATGGCCTCTCACAGTTTTAGCAGATATATTATAACGATTAAAAAAAAAAGTCATGTGCCATTTCCTCCGTTGCAACATTCAAAGTAAACATGAGTGTTCATTGGGGGTTGTAGAAGTACGTGGGCACGCACGGTCAAAGCTTATCAATGAAATCTGAATTTCAGAAGCGAAGAAATTATGGCCTTACTCAATCAAAAGATCATCTGTATACATGTCATTTAGCAAAAACATTTTTGTTTTAATTTGTAACATACAACAGTTTAAATAGAAAATTAACTAAATAATTTGCTTAAAGTGGTAGATTAAAAAAATAATTAATATGCCATCTGGCTCATGACTTTCTGATATTGAACGGGGTATAATCGATATTTTAAGAGCACAAACGAATATGAATCCTACAGATATTGCCCTAGCTATCGACAGAAGTTCTAAAGGCGTTCAAAATTACATTAAAGATCCATCAGGTTATGGAAAGAAGAGCACAGGCAAACCACCCTCAGGTATGAATAAGGAAGTCCGTCTTCTGAGGCTCAAAAGTAAATAAAATTGTAACAGCTCGACAATTACGAGATGAATTAATTTTGACAGTGACTACTTGTCAAACACAATAGTTATTGAATAAATTTGGTCTTACATCGAGAAAACTCCAGAAAAAACCGATGCTGTCTTTAATTCATAAAACTAATTAGAAAGTATTCGCTCACAGCCATATAAGTTGGAGCACTGAATGGCAAAATGTTATTTTTTCTGATGGGAAAAAGCTTAATCTGGAATGTCCAGATGATATGCAAACCTATTGGAAGGATAATAAAAAAGAGCCTTTAGTGTTTTCCGCTAGAAAACAAGGAGTGGGTTTGATCATGATATGGGGCGCAATAAGATGGAAAAACAAAAGCAATATTGAATTCCTATATGGAAAAATGAACAGTTCTGATTACCTGAACATGATAAGTAAACAGTTTCCTCGAAATGGACTTCAAATGGCCAGAAGAAATTGGTTGTTTCAGCAGATCAACTACAAAATTCATGTGTCAAAAACATCCAAGCGTGGTTCAAGCCTAAAAAAAATGAAACTGCTAAAACCTTGGTCAACCAAATCGCCTGATTTGAATATAATAGAGAATGTTTGGTATAATGGGTCATTCCATGGTAACTTACGTTACATTTAGAATAATTGACTTCAGTAATTTTAGTAATATAGTACTAAAAATATTCAAAATGTAATGTTTATATGATTTGTTAATTAAACCTATACAAAGCTAAATTTGAGTTAAAATTACTTAAATTTAGTACTATTTCTTTAACGCTAAAAATTATATTTACTATGGTAACTTACATTTCTGACAAAAAGAACGTAAGTTACCATAATAAATATAATGGCCAGTGTTCAAAAAATAGCACTAAAGGTAGGTAATTTTCATCCAAATTTCGCTTTGGATAGGTTTAATTAACAAATCATATCAGCATTACATTTTCAATATTTTTTGGTGTTATATTATGAAAATTACTAAAGAAAATTATTTTAAATGTAACGTAAGTTACCATGGAATGACCCTAATGGCAAGAAAAGTTTATGCAAATGCCCAACATTTTATGTGTAAGGATAATTTGAAAACAGCTATAATTTGAAGCATGGAACTCTATTGATATGAAATATATTCAAGACTTACATGAAAGCTTCTACAATGCTAAGGCAGGTGGAACAAATATTAAAGATTTCTTGTTTCAACAATTAATATAGCGGGTATTAAGCTAAAAGAGCCCATAATTATTTCACAATTTATGTATCATTTAAACATGTACAAAGCCTGTATAAGTCTATATTTTGATCAAATGAGATTTGAATGCTCATTGTACATAATATCTAGTATAATCTTTTATATTCCAAATGTGTTTATTAAATTGTAACTGTATTTTTTGTGTTTGCTTAAAATTAGCAAAAGGGCCATAATTATTTTGCGCACTGTATCATCTTTTACCTTATTAAATGTTGAAGTTTTGTTACAGTATTTTGAGTATGTTTGAAAGTGTTTCATAATCTAGAGAGGGTGTTCACACATTTTTTAGACAATTTTCATGGTACGTACAGAACTATTTTACATAAAATAATTGTGTTTTAAATGTTCAATTTGGTAACCTGTATTCTGAACTATTTTCCTACATTGTAATTTCCATGACAATAATGCCTTTTCTAGTTTTGGCACAGACCTATTGATCAGCTTTCCAAATTCCATGAATGGTTGCATGTCGATGTTTGGATAACATGCTTTTCAAAAGTCCAGAAGTACAAAATCCATCAGGAGATTTAATAGGTATATCAGTGAAGGGTATAGCCCTGATACTC
The DNA here is from genome assembly GCA_963931845.1 of Maratus michaelseni. Classification (NCBI taxonomy): domain Eukaryota; kingdom Metazoa; phylum Arthropoda; class Arachnida; order Araneae; family Salticidae; genus Maratus; species Maratus michaelseni. The sequence goes on along the minus strand of OZ007591.1, from coordinate 156,664,781 downwards.
ATTTCTCGTTCCATTTTTTCCAAGAAATTAACAATGGATTGTGATGTGTCACTGCTTTCTTTATCTTGATGCAGTTCAAAAGATTGATGGCACTGGAGGTAAAGAGATGGCATTTCATGTTTGAAAATTGGGAGTAAAATATGTTTCTGATGATAATATGTGGAGTCATCTTAACATTTTTCTCCACTCTCTTTATTTTTAATTTACTGTTATATGCAAAGCCATCAACAATCATAAATCCTTTGCTAAAACTTTCATTAGATATATTAAACCATGTTTTAAGCTTTTTTTCTCCTCTTTGATGATTATAAATAGATCCCTTTTTATGACAATCATTTAAATTAGACCCAAGCTTCATCTATTGTAAGAACATTTTCCCATTTTTCTCCGAATAAATGCTTCTTATAGAGAATTCTGCATTGTGTTCTACGTTCGGTGATATGTTGTGGAGAAAGACGATGAACATTGTGTTTTTTTTACTGCTTTAAAATTAAAATTGGTGTTAACGATTTTGTTAACAGTTGACACTGAGCATTTTAACGATTTAGCAAGTCTTTTGACTTAAGCTCTTTTATGGTAAAAGAAAATTCTCTACCTTTTGCAATATTCGAAGAATTCCTTTTTGTTCATATGTGGAACAATTTTTCCCCTTGAAGCCAGACATTCACGTTTTTTTCTCTATCTTTGACAATATTACCTACTGTGGCTGTAGATATAGAAAAGCTATGTCTTTCACAGCATTTTTTAATAACCGAATACAAATAATTCTTTTCAGAAAGTGCAGAAATGCAGCTTTCCATCCATCGGTTCTTTAAAAGCACAATTTTGCATGTAAACAAAAATTTCAGTTGCCAGACTAGAATTTATACTTTCAAAAACATATTAACTGTAAAAAAAAAAATCTGTGGACTATTTTTTTTAGAACAAAACAAACTTGTCTGAAAAATGTGTGAACAGCCTCTGTATGCTTGATGCATGATTTTTCATTCTTGATCTTTTTTTATTTTTTTTTTTTATTTTAGATATTGTCATGTTTTTAGTTTTATTTTTTGTTTCACCTATCTTATATTCATTCGAACTTCTGAATATTTTGGTGTTCCTGCGCCACCAGAGGTGACAAATACAGCCCTTATGATTATGGTGTTGAAGGTAAGCATTTAAATATATATATTAATTCATTTAATTATTTCAATGTTTTCTGTGAAAAAGAAATTAAGCTACAATATATTCAGTCCCCTCATATTTCATATTGTGAGGATAGTGGATCAGTAGTAGAGGATTAGTAGTCATAAAAATACCAGAGTGTATACACTATAGGCAGAGGGTATATGCTATATAGAAACAGGATATACAGAGTTATTTTTTAAAATCCAGAAGATATACCACCATATACCCTCAACTACATCCCTGCTTATTAGTTCTCTCAAAATTTGAATTAATGTTTTTAAAGGTAATATAAAAAGAAAAAATGAATCTTAATTATTATAACAATAATATAATCTGTCAGCGTCAACAATTTGACAAATCCTATATTTTTATGAATATTAACTAATTGTATAATCTATCGAAAGTATGACATATCAGTGACTTGCTAAATTTATTAATTATAAGTTAATTAGGTAAAATATCAGATTTTTGTCAACATTTCAACTATAAATATGTTTGATTTTCATGAATAATATATATTAGTGTATTTTGTATTATATTCATTAAAGTAAGCTATATTTAACCAGTTTTGTTATCATTGTTTTAATTACTTTGGTGGGTACCCATGGCAAATGTGTATTTTGGGGTACCTACATTATTCTGGCTTATTTTTATTTAAATAATAAAAATGGCAAGAGTCTTTTTTTACTGTTACGCAGGACATCTATTAGAAAGATGCTGTAAATGAGCTTAACATCATACTTAAAATTGACTGTCAACATTCTAAAAAAAAAAAAAAAAAAAGAAAGAAAGAAAAGGGGAAAAAAAAAAAAAAACATTGTTTAAAACATTACGACTAAAACAGAATCGTATTTTTGTTTTCATAAAAGGCAATAAAAAGTTAATAAAGGTTTGATCTCACCTAATTTTCTGGTTCTTGTCTATGTAGCTTCAACAACAACAATTACATAGTGTTGCCCAAATTCTTTTAGGTAGCCCTATAAATGAACTGCAACATACCATTTGCAATAGAAAGCATGCTGAAAAGGAACTATACTTAAATTTCCTGGCAATTGTCAATCTGCAATGCAGAGTTAAAGTGTGACAAAAATGGATCTTTCTTTGGTTTATGATTTCTTATATAATGGCAGACTTTTTATATTTTGAACTTTCTATACCTCAAACCTATCTCAGCTTCCAAAGGCTCTTTGAAACATGAAAGTTTCACTGTATATTGCTTTATTTTTACTTTTCAATAGTTAATTGTATAAGTTTTATTTTGTTTGTTTTCTTCTTCAATGTAAATAAAATGTAAATAAAAAAATATATACATTTTATAGAATTAATGCAGTTTACATATCTAAAATTTAGCTTTTATAGTTTTTAAAATTATTACCTCAAATGAAACAGTTACCTGAAAATTCTTAACAGAATTTTATTTTTGAGGGTAGGATTATCTTAATTTTCAATGCTTTTGTCAAATCTAGAATAATCTTAAATTTTAATAATTTATTTTGATAATCAATACCAGAGGATGCATTCTCCTAAAAATTTTTGAAAGGGAGGGGGGGGGGGGGTTGATAGACCTTAATAAATTCTGATGAGTTATTAATTTTTTGATATTTTTAAAATACTCAGGGGCAGAAATCGCTCAAAAACAGACTGCCAAAATGATGATTTTTTTTAATCAAAGTAAACATTCCCCTAAACATTAAAAAAAAAAAACAATATTATGATGAGGCTAAAACACAAATATACAGTCCTAAAAAAATAATAAAATCTCCCCTTCCTAAGATGCAGATAAACCAATATAATTTTATGTAAATTATAAAAAGTATTGGTATCGATCGTATGGTCAACACGCGAATGATTAATAATGGTTTCTGACTATACAAATGCAAAGAACACTGGCACCAAAAAACAACTAAAATAATTAGAACGCTTTGTTAGCAAAAGGGTCTTTTAAATTCTTTGACACTGATATGTCCCACAGGTGTTTCAGACTGGCAAGTCAAAGCAAACTGCAAGTGTTTGGAGCAAATTGAAACCAGTTTTAGGGCTGCACTAGCCTGTTACTCTTGGCTTCAAGCAAAAACTGTTCATCTCTATTAATCTATTTATTCTGAGCATCTTACTGGGTAAAGTGCCAGGGTCATTCAATTAGTAACTGGAAAAATTATATAAATATTCTAAATGTAAAATAAACTAACTTTATAATAAAAGAAAATTTTACACAACTTTTCTGGTTATTTTCTGAGAGTTTCTTTTCCATGGATGCAATCAATATCAGGAGATGGGCCCCTTTAGACTGCCAAAAAGTAAAATTTCTCTATATCTCAAAAAATAATTATAGGAATGAGATGTAAATTCACATAGCCGTGTTTTTTCACAATGCTTATTTTTTATATGTAAAAATTAATGTACATTCTAATTCCTAATTTTTTTTTATTATGAATTTATTCATAATTGTCATCGTCATGACTAGATAATGTTTGCATCCATTCAATATTTCTCATAGTAATAATAATCATTTTAAAAAATCAATCGGAGGATTTTTCAGGAAGATATAAATTAAGTTTCTCAAATGAATTTTAACTTTAGCATTTTCAAGTTTTGATCCCTTATCACTTTATGAATATTTTAAAAAAAAATGTATTAAATTATATAATTTTCTGGGCTAATTTGATCCAAGAAACTCAAAGTGTCGAAAGTGGGTGTTACTATTTAAAAATTGTGAACATAAAATTATGTAGTCCCTCCCCATCCCCCTGAAGCATAATTTATGTACAGCATTTAATAATAGGCATTTTTTTCCAGTTGATTGGTACCTATATCTTTCTTTTTCATACGATTATTTTCATAAGAGTTAGTAGTGGCTGATTACTTTTTTCTCTCCAAGACTGTACATCATACAATTTGTTATTTTTATGAATTTTAAATATGAAATTTAAATTTATACTTAGAAAATTTGTTTTATTTGTGAGCTTATTTTAAATGCATTATTTATAATTTTCCCATCAATTACAATGAATAATAATTTTTACAATAACTTTGTTTTTTCATTTTATGCAGATGGTTGGATTAGCATATGAAGTAAATATACAGCATTTGAAAAGCACATCATCTGAAAAATCTGACCCTCTGAGAGAAATCTATACTAAAATTAACCCATCCTTTGCGAATATTTTTCAATATTCTTTCTGTTATGCTGGTCTTTTAGTTGGTGAGTATAAAGGGTACTTACGTATTAATGCCACCGCAGCTACAGATTTGGTGGTTTTTAAGTGCCGCCAATCTACATCTAAAATTTTTGCGACAAATCATAAAATAAAACACTTTATTTAAAATCAAAACACTTTATTTAAAAACAAAGTAGTCAATCGGATTTCGTTGGAAAATGGGCCGATATAGAGTTTAACATAGATTCAAAACAGTCTCTATTTTCTTTCACCTGATGCTGTCGGCATATGAACTCTGATAAATAAGATTCCAAATGATGTCTCACTGTCCCCCTATGTCTCTTGTTCCTCCATTTAGCACTGCTCCACATTCTCTCAACTGTTTGTGTATGAACTCCTGTATTAGGATCAATAAAATTGTATTTATGATTAACTTTAGCATGTAGGAATCCTTCTCTTTCTATTCTATTTGTTTGGTAACCTTTCCAACTGTCAGAATAAATTGTGCTACCATCTGCAATGTTTTCAATAATTTTATCAAGAAGGGTAGAGCCAGTTCTATTAGGAACAGTGACAACAAACGAATCTTTTGTTTCTCTACATATACCACCAAACACCCACTGTTCGGGTAATACTCGACCACAATTATTTTTACGTTTAGTAAACAAACTTTCATCAATTTCCACAATGCAATCTGGTCCACCTACCTTCTTGTTTGGTTTATTTTCCATATCCAAGACACATAATTCACGCATGTAATTGTTCCAATCTATAACAGTTTTATCCGATAAATCAAGTTGCTTTTCACAAAATTTAATCGACGTCAACTCCTCGCACCAGCAGTATATGAATCTCAAAGCTGAACAAAATGGAATTCAGCTTCCCTCAAACCAGTTGTCTTTTCTAAGTCCCATTTGCCGATCACACTGTCTTAAATTACATTTTCAAAACTTACGTTTACCAAAATAAAGTTTCATGTCATGGGAATTGGTACATTTTAATTTTTTTGGTAAAATATTTCGCTTTTGAAAAAATAAAATTGCATCTTGTTCCGTTTTTGGCAAATCCCAAATATGCATTTTCGTAGCACTAAAAAATGGCGTCAAAAATCAGCAAACAACAAGGCAACAAGGAATCCAAAAGATAACTGTGTGCACGTGCAAACAACAAGATTGCTCTTTATTGGCAAAAATTTTAGGTGTAGATTGGTGGCACTTAAAAACCGCCAAATCTGTAGCTGCAGTGGCGTTAATACCTAAGTACCATATAAAGGTTTTAATTTGAAACTCTTTTCGATAAAGTGTTTTGTTTATGTATGTGTATATTGCATAGTTGCCAACCTCCTGGAAGGGGAGGGGGGGGGAATTTTTGGTATTGTTTGTTTGTTTTGTTTTGCCTTTTAAAATTAACTAAGCACAGTAAGTTTTCTCTATAAAATGTGTCATTTCTTTGTGGTATGTATGTATTGGATTTCAATTATTCAGTAAAATGTCTGGTTACAAAAATGTTTGTTTGACTTTAAAAATACTGGAAGGTTGGCAGCTATGATATTGAGGAAAGGGTTCTTAAATATCAAATTTCATGCTATATTATATTCATTTGTATTTTTAGCATATAAATGAAATCTATTTTTATTACTAGTGTGAAATAGCATGTACGGACCTATTTTTATTACTACTATGAAATAACATGTACAGTATTTCCTGGTGTTATATTTGTATATCTGGCATATATTTGTCGACCCCTTAATACATCACGAAAGAAACAACACTTTTTTACCCCTTTTCTTTTGAAGAAACAAAAGTGTTGGGAAAAAAGTTGTCTAAAAAACCGTCAAAAGAAAAGCAAGTACTACAATGTTTTTTCTGGAATTAAATCATTACTTCCCTGTAGTCTTTCTCTCATAGAAGATTGGAATCCATACGACAATTCTGTAAATTTAGAAGATTTTACAGAGCATTGTAAATCTAGCACTGATGAAGAATATGTAGATTTTCTAGAACTAAATCCTTCTTTGTATTCTTATTTTTTGCTTAAATTATTTCAAAATATAATAATTTATACTTTTCTTTGTTCCAAATTAATAGTTCGCATGAAAATTCATATATCTATAAATTTTCCTCTATGTTAACTATTAATTTTTTTCTTAAAATAAGTTTGTTTTTTCTAATAATAATTATAGAAAATAACATTAATAATTTTTAATTATTGTGAAAAATATGGCTGAAATGTTAAATTTTATGGTCATATTAGTAAGGAAGAAATCGACTATTACTGTAACCATTGCTACAGTTTCTAACCCCAATCGTCCGATGTCTGATTTTATATTTGATGTATAAGTCGATCAATGAATTCTCTTTGCAATTAGCAGTTTAAAAGGTCAACTTATACACCTGAAAATACAGTAACTGTATAAAATCACAAATATTAATTAAAATACTTACTAATAATTTACATCCCATTATTCTTCTCATTCTTTAAACCTTCACAAATTACTTTTAATAACATATTTATAGTTAAGTTGTAATTTCATACTACAAAGTATATAGTTCTAAAATAAATATCTATCAACTGTTAAAAAATGTTTAAATGATTTATATATAACTATTGATGCAAATATCTTCTATATTTAAATTTTTTTCAATCTTTTCTTTGTAAATACTTATTATTATATATTTAATTTTATCTGATAATGTAATTCATGGCTTCTATTTCCAGTACCATATATTCCGTGTGTATAACACAATACTTTTGATATAAGAAATTGACCGAAATTTACATGTGTGCATTATATGCTGCTTATAAATTAAAAAAGAAAAAGTGTTCATAAAGACTAAAATTTATAATTTAATAAACATGCTATTGATTTACAAAAATAAAAATATATAAATAAAAATATAAATAAATAAAAAATAATTAATAAAAACCACTCCACTATCAGATTACATAAGAAATAGGGTACTTTTCGGTTAGCCGGGTGCCAGTGAAATGTATATATCTATATATACATATATATGTATACATACACACATATATGTATGTGTATATATGTATGTATATATACATACATGCATATATAAATGTGTGTATGTATAGATATATGTATGTAGGATTTAAGCTGGCGTCTAGGGGATGAGAGTAATAGTCCACACGTTTTTCCAATTGATTAAAACGTTATACTTTTAATTCTTGATTATCATATAAAATATTTACAACATTAATTTAAAAACATATATACACTTAGAATTGATCCGACTGTCTGTCGGGCTTAATCATTTGTTAAATGCGCGGTTCCACCGACCGGCATAGAATTAACAAGAGACCACCGTCGATCCGTCTGATCGAGGCGAAGGCTGTAGCACATCTACTCTGTTCTCACGATAAAATTGCACATCATCAAAATTTATATTGTTCGCGAGGCATCATTCAACTTCACAAGCCCCAATAAAGTATGTGCTTGCGTTTGCAGTCTAAAGTTCAGATGAGAACTCCTGCGACCACAACTCGGCCGTCCTGACTGTGCTGTGTCCTCACAGTCATCATCTACTAATTTCACTAGGTATAGAACCAGTCGACTAAAATCTAAAATTATCAAATACACACAAAAAATATATATACAAACAAAACAATAAACAATAGTAAATATTGAAACATACAGTGTTTCCTAAAATATAAAAATGAAAATAACACAACAAAACTTGTTATAACGTTGAAAATTGCTTAAAGTTCAGAGTTCACTCATAATGTTCAATAAAAGTAAAAAGAATATTGTTTCAAAATATCAATCTGTCCAATTTGTCCATCGTTTCATAAAGTCAGCAGCACTCGATGTAATGTTTGGACCATCATGGTAGCCAATTTTCTTTACGTTGTATCGATCCTTTCCTTTCACTTTGGTGATTTCATAGGGACCGAGAAATTTAGGTCTCAACTTCATGCCTGTACCAAATTGTGTTTTTTGTATAGCTACTAAATCACCGAGTTTATAAGTGTATGCCGTTTTTCTTTGTTTATTAAAGGTTTTGCGATTCTCTTGCTGTATTTTTAAAATGTTCTCTTTTGCAATTTCCCTATTGAAATTTCTCTCTGACATAATCGAATTTACATGTTCTTCGTCTAACAACTCTTTTATTTGCAAATCGTTTTTATGTCGCAATCTCACTCCGGTTAGAAGCTCAAATGGTGAAAATTTTGTGCTTCTAGATATAGTGCTGTTTATAATTCGCTGTACCGATGCTACATATTTGTACCATTTTGTGGGGTCTTCTATGCTAAGTTTTGATAAAATTGGTATCAGTATTCTGTGCATCCGTTCTATCTGGCCATTTCCTCTTGGAACACCTGTCGTTATTGGGACATGTTGTATTTTTTGTTCGTTACAATATGCTTCAAAATCATCGGATGTAAACGCGGGTCCTTTGTCGGTTATTATTCGGGACGGGTTTCCGAAAATGTTGTGTTGTAATTTTAATTTATCTATAACTTCTACGGCAGCAGTAGTTTTAACTGGGTATAACCAGACAAATTTTGTGAAAGCATCTACGACGGTAAAAATATGATTATAATTTTTGTGAGTGGATGGCATTGGTCCTATATGATCAATATGATAAGTCTCAAGGGGAATATTTTGTTTTGGGATCGGGTTCAATAAACCTTCTCCTTTCCCTTGCTTTTTATTACACAAAACGCACTCTACGCAATTCGCAATGACATTTTCTATTTGCTTCCTTAACTGGGGTATAAAATAGTTTTCTTTTATTATTGTTTCGGTTTTTGCTACAGCATAATGACCTTTATTGTGAACATGGCGTATTATTTCTTTTTGCATATTTACGGGAATCATCAACAGTTCTCTGTCGTTTTCATATTTATACAGTATGTCATTTCGATTAAAATATTCCGGGCTTTCATTTTTTTCGATTAATTTTTTGATGGTTTGAATATGCTCATCTTCTTGTTGCGCTAATTTAATTTTTGCTGTTAATTCGTCATAAGAACGTGTTACTACCAATACCGTATTTCTGCTTAGTGCATCAACATGCTTCATTTTATTTCCCGCTCGATGTACTATTTCATAATCAAACTCTTGTAAAAATAGTGCCCATCTGGCAACTTTTGGCGCAAGATCTTTTTTGTCGAGTGTCTTTTGGAATGCTTCACAATCAGTAACAATTTTAACTTTTGTTCCCAATAAATAATTTCGAAATTTTTTCATTGACTCGATTACTGCAAGTGTTTCTAATTCATAACTCGAATATTTTGATTGAGTAGGTGTAGTTTTTCTACTCATGTAATGTATGGGGTGTAGGTTTTTGTTTTCATCTTCCTGTAGTAGGACACTACCAAAACCTATAGCACTTGCATCTGTGTGCAACTCTAATTTAGCACCGCGTCTGAATATGTGCAATACTGGGGTATTTACTAATTTCTCTTTAAGTGTCTCGAAAGCTTCTTTTTCGATGGGTCCAAATTTGAATGTATTTTCTGCTTTTAACAAATCGCTTAAGGGCTTTGCTATTCTAGCATAGTGAGGAATGTATTTTCTAAAGTAAGATGTTAAACCTAAAAAACTATGTAGTTGCTTAAGAGTACGGGGTTCGGGGAATTTTTTCACTGCCAAGGTCTTAGCTTCTGATGGCCTAACCGTACCATTTTCTATTATGTAACCTAAAAATTCTATTTTTCGCTTGAGAAATTGGCATTTTGTAAAATTAAACTTAAGTCCGTAATCAGCTGCAATTTCTAGAACACGTTTCAGTTTTAAAAGAGCTTCTTCGTCAGTTTGCGCAAGAATTATAATATCATCTAAATAAACTAGTACAACTTTTTCTTTAATTAGTTGTTTAAAGACAACATGGATGTATCTTTGGAACTGTTGAGGTCCAACCGATAGTCCGAAAGGGAGTTTCTCGAACTGGAATTGAGAATTATGTGTTACAAATGAGGTATATTTCTTACTATCCTCTGCAATATCGATGTGAAAAAAACCATTTTTTAAATCTAAGGTAGTGAAAACTTGCGCTTGTTCTATGTTGTCTAGAACTTCTTCTATTATTGGTAAGGGGAAGTGATCTTTAATTATTTTTTTGTTTAGGGGTCTGTAATCTACACAAAGGCGCCATGAATTGTCCTTCTTCTTCGCTAGAACTATAGGGGATGCATAGTTCGAATGACTTTCTGTTATAATACCTGAGTCTAACCATTCCTGTATCTGTTTATCTACGAATTCCTGTTCCGGAAATGCTAACCTACATGGTCGCTGTGCAATTGGAACATCGTCTGTTAATATTATGTTTACTTTTAAATTCGTATCTTTAATTTTATTAGGCCTATAGTTAGTGATAAGTTCCGTTAATTTTGTTTTAATTTCCTTGTTTGTAATATGACTAGTATCTATCTCCTGAAAATTTATTGAATTTGCTGTTTCAGCTAAACAAATCTTTGTGGTTTCCATTAAATTCGGTTGCATATCTGTACACTCTTCATTTTCTAACAAACAGTCACTTTGCACTTTAATTGGCATGTTTGATTTCTCAGCAAAGTTAAAAATGGGAGTGTTGCGGTTAAATTCTTCGGTTCTCACGAAATCAGCGTGCGTTGCAGTTTTTTCAAATGTAGGAGAGGTTTTTAACACTGACCGCAAATAATTTCTGGCTGTGCTGAAACTGATGTGGGCAAAATTTTTCCTTGTGGTTTCTCGTGGGAAAGCTATTTGGTAATTGATTTTGACTTCTTTCAGTTTTCTTTTTCCAGTAATCTGAATTCCGTTTTCAGTAATATTGAAATTTACTTGTTTTAAAAATTTACTCCCCAATATAATATTATAATTTAAATCTTTTACAATATATAAATCGGTATTTACAATATAATTATCCATCTCAACATTTAGATTCACGTAGCCCATAGGTGTTACATGGTTTCCACCTATACCTGACAAAGTTATATCATTTGCATATAATTTGGGACGTCCTAGAGAATCATAAGTGTCTAAATTTGCCATATTTACTTCGCTCCCTGTGTCAATTAAACTTTCAATATTTTTTCCTAAAATCATCACGTTTTTCATTATTCTATCTGAAGAAATTGAGATGTCGCTTGCAAAGGAATTTACACTTTTAGGGACATTATAAGTACACTGATCCGCTTTATGACCTATGGATTTGCATTTGAAACAAATGGGTCCTTCTCTTTTACGTGGGCAGTTAATCGACTTGTGCGAAAATTCGTTACAGTTGAAACAACGAATTTTTACACTTGAACTATTTTTTTGGGCACTTGCGTAATTTTTCTCATACGGCACGCGACTCGTATCACTTCGATGAAATGTCCTATTACTTTCAATCGAACGTTTTCTAAATTCCGAATTCGGGTTTCTATAATAATTTTTTCTAATATTGTTCCTTGCTGATTCATAATCGTCTAATTTAACAATTAACTCTTCTACATTTGTTATTTTTGGCAATTCATCACAAAAATGTTCACGAATGTCTGGAGGTAATTTTTTCTGGATTTGATCCACAACTATCAGGTCTTGAAATTCTGAAAAAGTCCGTATTTGAAGACCTTCTATCCATTCCCGTAGAAATGTGTTAATCTCAAAAGCGAAATCACGCCAAGAAGATGAAATGTCTTTACGATGATTATTAAATTTCTGTCTAAATTGTTCAGGTGACAAGCGGTACCGTTTAAGCAACAATTTCTTCACGAAATCATAATCTGAAGCATTGGGGTCTGGTTCCCGACCAACGAATTGTACTATGTCAAGAGGTAACAAACCTAGCAAATGAGAAACCCACTCACTCTTATCTAATCCTATTCTATTTATTTGCCTTTCAAAAAGGTTAAGATATACCCCGATATCACCTGGTAATTCAAATTTCGCCATAATTTTTAACAAATTATTTTTATTTGTTGGAGGGGGGGCATTAGCACTAATTGTTGACTGCAACTCTAACTTACGAATTTCAAATTCCCTCTTTGATTGTTCCTCAGCTAATTGCCTCTCTCTCATTTCTTTCTCTTCCCTGTCTGACGTAATACGCATTTGAATATTTTTCGTGTATTCTTCATCGTAATTATCGGATTTAAGAATTAAGTCTGTCAGTACTGAACATTTTACATTTTCTGGCAATACTAGATTTAATTCTTCAACCAATGTGATTAGATCACACTTTTTAACTCGCGCGAGGTATGCCATTTTCTATTAAATTCAAAATTAACTATCTAATCGTAATAAACAATACACATAAAAAACATTTTTTTTTTCACTTACTTCAATAAGAGATCCAATTTAAATATATAAAAATAAAACATATAAAATATACACTATGCATGGGAATCTGAGCTCCCTTTATTTTTTTAAGACCAAGGTTCGACCGCCTTGTCTTTTTAATATTACTGAATATTACCTGCACAAAAAATAAAGCACTACAGGTAATTAATTTTCGTTTTCTTTAAAATAGCGTAAAGAAAGGTACCACCACCTTTTTTCTTTTAAATATTACCTGCAAAAAAAATAAAGCACTACAGGTTTTTTATTTTCTTTATCACTTCGAATGCAGGAAAAAAAAATTACACCCTGCTTTAATCTTTGTAATGTAAAAAGATAAAGAAAAACAAAAATAATTTCACTGCTTGAAATCACTACTTGCGTGCACAAAAATAGCTACAACAACAACAAAAAATAATCACTCCACTTTCTTTCACTAATGAGACCAAAACATGGCACTCGATGCGAGGCCTTTTTTTTTTCTTCTTCTGTAGAAAGATGTCACAAACACTCAGGAAGCAATTCACACTATTCACACTTTTCGGTGCAAAAACACTGTAAAACACATCACATCTGGAGAAAAACGCACGTCAGTAGGTCAAATTATTTCTTTTGTCAGCTTCGGAAAACTTTTCTTCTTTCTCTTTTTCGAAGCATCGGAAATTTATGATAAGAAGTCTGAAGTCTGTCCTCTGGTGTTCAAAAAATTATCGCGGCCGAATTCCCAAAATCTGTAGGATTTAAGCTGGCGTCTAGGGGATGAGAGTAATAGTCCACACGTTTTTCCAATTGATTAAAACGTTATACTTTTAATTCTTGATTATCATATAAAATATTTACAACATTAATTTAAAAACATATATACACTTAGAATTGATCCGACCGTCTGTCGGGCTTAATCATTTGTTAAATGCGCGGTTCCACCGACCGGCATAGAATTAACAAGAGATCACCGTCGATCCGTCTGATCGAGGCGAAGGCTGTAGCACATCTACTCTGTTCTCACGATAAAATTGCACATCATCAAAATTTATATTGTTCGCGAGGCATCATTCAACTTCACAAGCCCCAATAAAGTATGTGCTTGCGTTTGCAGTCTAAAGTTCAGATGAGAACTCCTGCGACCACATGTATATATATGTATACATAGATATATAAATTTCACTGGCGCCCGGCTATCCGAAAAGTACCAGAAATAGTTATTATACTTTACAATAATCTTTATTTTATTTTATTTTATATGTATCTCATTAAAATTTCTTCACAAAGAAGGAAGTGCACATTATACAGCAAATATACCTAAAAATAGTAAAAATAAATCTGAAAGCTTAAGTGTGCATTATATACCGGAATATACAATATTTAATCTGTAGGGGGGGGGGGGGGGGTTACTTTGAGTTATCATTGTACTTTCTCCAATTTATAATGTATTTCCTGAACTAAGAGAAGATTAACAAGAAAATGTACTTTTAAATATAATTTATTTCTAATCTTTGTAAAATTAGTAAAATAAAAATATTACTTTATTTATTTATTTTTTTATCTGAGGATTTATTTTGGTAATCTTTGTGATTAAGTAGATAAGAAAATATGCCCAATTTAAGGCTTGCAATAATTTATCAACATTTTTTAATTGTTCAGAATAAGCAATCTAGTTTTAAGAGCAATAAAATTAAGGTCAATGGTGCAGCAATTTAAGAATTATAGGAGGAGCTCAAGTAGTCATTTTCAAATAAACTGAGCACGCATTTAGGATCATCAGTAATTATTATAATTTTTATAATAATACTATTTCATCAATGATATTATCATGACCTGTGCTTTGTCTGGGGGATTTTTTTGTTCCAAAGGCCACATCCACCACTGTTTTCATAATTCATTAAGTAAAATTTATCACCAATTGAAAAATCAGCTTGTATAAAATGGTTAAGTAAAAGATGTCATTGCTTCCCAGACTTTTATAATAAAGTCTAGAAGAGAAGTTTTCTTTTAGATGCTATAAGAAAATCATTTAAAATATGATATAATTATCCCCACTTAATGCTTTTCACTATCATAGCTGTTTTAAATGCTGTTCACCTAATTGTCATTTTCAGAAAATCAACAGTTTAATTAATTTACATAGAAAATATTGTATTTTAAAGACTTATGAATATGGGATGTGCTCACTAAACCGCCTGTTTAACACCCTGATAAAAACATTTTCTCAGAAAATAAACAGTTTTGGGGTACATATTAATTTTCAAAAGCTAAATACCCTGGAACCAGCTTGCAATACTAATGTGAAAGAAATGACAGTATGGATTGAGAGAATCACATATTAAATAAAATATCTCTCTATTCTAAAAAAATATAACTAACGTAATTGAATATATAACGACTGTTGTCATAATTGAATATATTGTGACCGGGACTCTTTCTCGGCTTATATTTAAAAAAGTATTGCATTTTAAAAACATGAAAAATGGTACTTTTATAAAGAAATGTATGATAAACACAGTGAAGCAGTTAGTTTTAAAATTGAAGAATTATTTTAAGCACTATTTAAAGTTAAAATCAGTCAAAATAATTCAGTCACGTGAGTTTTATAGAATCAAAAACTATACATAGTAATTTAACCATCTTTTGTAAGGATTGTGTGACTAGATTGTGATCTGCAGTGTCCAATCATTTTTTTTTTATTATTATTATTTGTTTAAGTTTTTGAGGCTTTTTCTTTCAAATTTTTTATTCAAAAAAGCAGTTTTTTACCTAATATTGACAGATTTTAAAAATACCAAATAATAATATTTCCAAACATTTTTCTGTTGAAAAAATGTGTTTACACATGAATACTTAAAAAGGAAAAAACTTGAAAATAATTAAATTATTGCATGCAAAAAGCATTTAATGGTAAAAATTATGTAGTATTTAAAAAGCCCTAATAATAATATTCCCAAATACTTTTCAATTGAAAAATATATTTATACATGAATCCTTCTATATATAAAAAAAAGTTTTGGCTTAAAAATGGACCAATGAAAATCTGTGTAGATATTCCGGGTTAGTCTCATCGCTTTTTTATTAGGGACTTTTTTGAGGAGCGATTACTTTTTTCTAGCCATCCTACGGATTCGAAAATCATACCACCAGACGCGAAATGTAACAAGCTTTCAGAAATTCAAAAAATTATCACGGTCGGACAATAAAAACTCAAAAAATCCTTAAAAATCGAGTAAAAATTCTTTTATTGAAAACGTCATTTTTTATATTGTTGCCAAAAAAGCGCGAATGATTATATTTTATCTCAAATAAAAAATGTATTTGCACGAGACTATTAAAAACAATAATGAAAGTTTAAAATAATAATTAAATGATCACGTGTTGAAAGCAGGAAATAAAGAAAATTACGTCATAAAAATTGTGTTTACAGATGAATCCTTCTAATAACTCGAAACGTATCTGATTGGTCAGAGCTTTCTGACTTTTCTTAGGGGGAATTAACATGAAAGTAGAGAATTTAGATAGGATGGACGCTGTCAGAGGGGTTACCAAGAGAAAGAGACCCGAGTCTGTCACCAATTTTAGCGCCAACTTGGCGATATATCGCCAAATTTGGCGCTCAAAACTGGCGCCAACTTGACGCTATTTCCAATATTTCACCAAATTTCCATAGACTCCTATTGAAATCCAATAGCGTTTACTTGCTTACAAAAAATCACCAAATTAAGATATTGCAATGCAACAAAAATTAATATTAGCTTATGAATAGAGCTTAATTGAACTATTTACATTATTTTTAAGCACAAACACTAGCTATTTACAATATTCGTAACACTATATATACAATTGGTTCTTGTTAGTTATCCTATCGACGAAATTACTGTCGCCAAATTCATATATATTAAACGAGCAAGAGATTTTCTCAATTATTCATATATATTAAACGAACAAGAGATTTTCCTGATTATGAATGATATCTTAAACGACGTGGAAGATTTTCACGAAAATTGTCCCTGTACTAAATCGAGCACGAAAAAAAGATCTAGCTAGGTTCCGAATACAAAAAAATTCGTTTTTACAGGGTAAAACAAACTCAGCCCTGAAAATGTTTTTTGTTATAAATGGAAAAATACTCAAACGATTTACACGAAACGTGTTGCCTATACTAATTCGAGCACGAGAAATCAATCTAGCTAGGTTTCGAATTCGGGAAAGGTCATTTTGATCTATTAAAAGGACCTCAGCACTAAGAATGCTGCTATATATCGAAAACGGCACTGACGATTTTCACAAAAATTAATGACTACACTAATTCGAGCACAAGAAATCGATCTAGCTAGGTCACCAATTCGAGAAAACTCGTTTTCTGTGTTTAAAACTCGACGTGGTATAAAAAACAAGTCTTGAAACAAAATCGAAAAAGTACAGAAAGTTCTTTGTCCAGATCGACTTTAGCTATCCAGTGCCAAAAAAAGTGGGTGCTTTTCTAACCAAAATGTACCAAAAAAAGAAATAAAGGAAAAAAACATTCATAAATATTGAAATGCAAATGAGATATTAAAACAAATATATCCCACAGGACTAAAGTAAGCCAGTGAGTATATTTGTGTGAGTGTAGTATCCTCTTTAACTAACAATTGTGTTTTTAAACGGCCTCGACAAAATTTTAAAAGCGGTAAAAGAATTGAAAAAATTTAGTGATGCATAGTTACATAGATTAGATCAGTTTCTACTGACGTCACAAACATTCACCTGTCGAGAGGGATAATTATGAAAAATATTGTAAATAAATAAATATCCAATATTATTTTTTTTCTGTTTTCCTTAATACATTTTTAAATTTATTTTAATAAAATATTGATAGTTGACACTTGAGTGAAGGCAGCTTTTCCGATTTTTATTTGGCATTAGAGTCTGGGTCTGGCGATTACTTTGGCGATAGTTTATTTTATGGAAAATGGTTGACAGGATAATGCGGAAATACCAAAAATAGTTTTTTAAAAACACTCTTTTATAAGCAACCAATGGTCATCTTGAAAATAACGCGGAATTTTTTTAACTGCAATTCATATTTTTTACGTAAAATATCTATTACAAAGACCTCTATTTTGAAAAATTCACTTTTTTTTATACGTTTGCCAGGAAGCTCAAAATAATGAATTTATTTGAAATATATACTTTTTGCTCTGTTTATTTATCAACAAAAGAGAATCAGAAAGAAAAATGAAACATTGTTTAAATTATCTTTTTACTCTTTTAAATTTATTTGTCATCGTGTAATCGTAAATTTATTAATATTTAATTATTAATTGATGAAAGCGTATTCTGTATGTTACATTTTTTTTAACAATTTATTTTTTACTTTTAACTCTTTAAAATATTGACTTTTGCCATTTCACAGCGCTTTGGCCTATTTTTGCGAGCATTTTACTGTCACATAATTAAATCTGTTGTTTTTCAACTCCCATACGATTGCACGAGTTACAGAGATATTTGGCGATTTATCACCTGTGACCGCCTAATTGAAAAAGAACAATCAATTTCAAGTGAATGTATCAGATATATATTTTTTCTCTTGTCAACATCCCTTTTTTTCTGAAAATACGAAACGCAGAACGCCGAATGAGATAGCATATGAAAGGATTTTGAAAACGCTTCTGACAGCACACTTAACATTTCGTTAAAACATGTTTTCGATTCAAAATTACTGATAATTAAAAATTAAATCGGCATTGTTTTCCTAAATGAAATGAAAGGTTTTCCTCAAAACATTGTTGCCAAAAAAATAAAATACCACATTATATGATGCTCAACAATTATTATAAAAAACACCCCATGGGTTTATTTTATATTTTTGATTAAAAAGCAAAATTTTAATTGAAAGATTTATATTTCTATGTCCCATGTTTTTCCCGAAGCGGATGACGTCATCCTCTAATGCAGTTAAAATACGATTGTTAATTTTTTTTTTTTTTTTTTTTTTTTTTTTCCTCGCGCGTGCCTTTAGCAATCTTGGATCAGTTTTTACTCTAACTTTGATGGAATAAATTAGATGATATTCTCGATTGACTAACAACTAAATGTTGTTTACAGATATTTTTATCCTTGCTTTTTCTTTAGAAGTTTAAACCTGCATCTAATAACTATTACATATTGATAAAAAATGGTACTTCTCTTTTATCCCATCGACCACTTTTCATAACAAAAAATTATTGCCAAATAAACGGGAGAACGTTGCCATTGGAATATCAAAATAAATAAATAAAATATAAGAATTTAAGGACACAATTATTATTTTAATTAATGAAATAACTAATAAACCAGTAAAACATAATGAAAAATACACGCAAATGTCGAATTAAAAACCACTTGATGATTTAACAAACACGTATAATGCTTCTGACATCAAGTAAATGGGACTGCATTTTTGGCGTTTAATCTTACCAATTTGGTGATAGTTTTTTGTTATGGAAAGTGGTCGACAGCATAATAGAGAAGTACCTAAAAAATATTAGATTTCAGTGCGAAATCCTCGCTCTGGTTAATTTATAATTAAGTTGTAAAAATATTAAAATGTTGTATTGTCATCGGCAAAACACTTTTCAACATAATTTATATAATTCTTGCCTATCAGGAATTGTGTTAAAAATCGATTGGAAAATTCCATGAATAAAAAATAAGTAATTAAAATAAGCTAGCAAAAAAAATAAAATAAAAAAAAATAAAAAAATACCTGTTGAAAAAAATTACCGAGCGAGAATTGGTCTACTAGGTACTAGTAAGATTAAATGCCAATAATGGTTGATCAAAAATGTCACATTCACTTGACAACACGTGTTTACGTCATCAAGTTATTTTTATTTCGATGTTTTATTTATATTTTTGTTAATGTTATACTAATTTATTTGTTTTTTCGTTATTTAAAATAAAAATTATGTCAATTTGTATAATTTGGTGAGTGAGCAGGAAAAAAAGAAAATTACGTCATAAAAATCGGGTTTACACATGAATATTAAAATAAAAAAGATGAATTAAATGAAAAAGCATTATAACCAGTTAAATGGAAAAGCATTATAACCTGATTACAGAAGAAAGTCGCCGTTCGTGATATCACCATCATC
This sequence comes from Maratus michaelseni, assembly GCA_963931845.1. Taxonomy (NCBI): domain Eukaryota; kingdom Metazoa; phylum Arthropoda; class Arachnida; order Araneae; family Salticidae; genus Maratus; species Maratus michaelseni. The sequence goes on along the minus strand of OZ007591.1, from coordinate 156,645,084 downwards.
TTTTTAAAACAGGATACAATACCAGGTTTTAAGAGGCTGTGAAATCAGAACGGGTGTTGGTGAGCGTAGCGAGCAGGGGGCAGAGCCCCCTAGTATTAAAAAAAAAAGAAAACTTTAAAATAATTAAATTATTACATTGAAAAGGCATTAAATGAAGAAAATTACATCATATTTAAAATTATTTTCTTATAGCATCTAAAAGAAAACTTCTCTTCTAGATGTTATTATAAAAGTCTGGGAAGCAGCAACATTTTTTATGTAACCATTTTGTACATGTAGATTTTCAATTGTGTGATAGATCTTACTTAATCAGTCATGAAAACACCCATCAACTGTGAATGTGCTCTTGGTAACCAAAAAATCCTCTAGACAAAGAGAAATGAATGGCAACCCAATTACAGAAGATTGTCACTGGTCATGATAATATTCAATCTGCCATAATCTCGTAATCTTTTTAAAACAGAGAAAATTAGAATGTTTTTAGAGTCTACAGGATCTGAACGAGGGTTGGCGAAGATAGCTCGTAGGAGGCAGATCTCTTGGTGATTTAAAAAAAAAAAATTAACTTGCTGGTGTGACATTGAATCTTCTGATCTGTATATTTACACATACCCATGGCTTATATATATAATAAATATTTGTAGTGCTTGTTTATGTACAGAGTTGTTTTTTCATAGATTATTTATCTAACCTTGAAGATAGACAATAATAATCTTTGGAACTTGTGTGATGTAAGAGAAGTGTCTTCATTTCAATGGGAGGGAGGAGGGGGTCTTGAGTCCTAAGAGGCCTTCTTTTTCCTATCTGCTTGATGGTAAAAGTTTTTCTGTTGTGCCTGATCATGTTAAAATTATTTGTATGTGATCCTATGTTTGATTGAAGTAAAATCATTGCTCTTGAGTTAAATTTCTTAAGAAATTTTGGGATTTTATACAGGTTATTTTTCTATTACATTTACTTCTCATGATGTTTGATCATCTATGTTTTATGTATGATCACTACAAATTTATAATAGGTCAAAACACACATATAAAAGACTGTCTTATAAGCATTTGATAATTTTTGGTTTGTATGTCTTGTTCATACATAACATAATATTTTACATATTATCAATGTAACTGTAAATTCATTGTCCAAAAATGTGAATTGAAGTGCTTACCAACAGTTTGAATACAAACTTTTAATGTCTGTTGTGCTTAAAAAATCATTTTTTGTAATTTAATTTATGATTTCGCCTTATCAAATGTACTGAATTATTGGAGTAGATCCCTTATGAGCAACTTATATCCCAATTTTCAGTTATCTTTACACGTAAAATTTTCTGCAGGTACCAGCAAAATTTGCTCCTTAATTAAAAACTATCAATTTCAGAAGACATTTTGCTGAAAACAAACTGCAGATCTTATTGAAGTTTGACTGCTGATAAAGCTAGTTTGTGACCTTTTATTCTTTTCTTCAAATTTGATTCTATACAGAACAAAAGGAAAACTGTGCAGCTGCTAAACAAAAGAACAGGTTTGCAGCATTATCAACATGACCAAATATTCAATCAAAATAACTGATGAATGCTTCATTTACTTAGTAATTGATCCAATCAATTATTCTTTCTCCATTTCACAATATTGTTGAGCTACGATGAGGCTCCTTAGTCTATGGACATATTAGGGTCATTTTCTCTAAACAACGAAATTCCTGTCCCCATTTCAAAAATAATGAATAAACATGTATAAAAATGAAACAGAATGTTAGAATACGTTGATCACATGTTTTTATGTATGTATAACTGGATAAAACATATTATTTATAAATATAAGAACCACTTAAATAAATTTGTTTTTATGATAAATGTCATTCCCCTGCCTCCACCTTAGCACAAAAATGGTTCTAAGTTGACCAATTCGAATATATTTGTGATAATTTTTTTGCCTAAATTACTAAAAACTATCATATAATACTAAAAATTTAAAAAGCAAAATTTTTTATAGTTTGTATTTTTTTTGACAAAATAATAAAAAAATATATCCTTTGATTTGTTGTCATTCCCCTGTCATAAAATGAAAATAATGATTATAACATCTGGCAACAGTCATATTACCCCAAAATTCCACCTGTGAAAAGTGACATCAACATAGAAGCTATCTTGAATTGTTCTTTTTGGAGAAACAAGTATGGACAAGTAAAGCTTAGAGATTTCCAGTTGTATCTTGGTAAATATTTTAATTCACTGTCATTATATCCTGCCTCTTTTGTTTGCCTTAATTTTGTAAGGAAAGCTCAATCAATGACTAAGCCTTATTGGTATTGGGTTTTTAAAATTATCTTTAAGTGGAATTCATTTTTGTGTATATAGTTATGATAGTAGACAAGCTAACTTTACTTTAGTCATTCCGCTTGTTATTTCTCTGTCTAAGTGTCATTCCTCTGTCTGTCTTTGCCATTGTTCTGCTTACTTGAAATTAAATTTTTTTATTTTTGGGTGTTTAACATTGTAAAAGATTTTTTCTGATATTGTTTTATCACTTAGAGACAGTTCCTAAATATAATAGAACACACTTTTAAAAGAAAAAATATATTAATATTAAAAAGTATATAATGCTCAAATTGTTCTGTTAAGAGAAAATGACCCATTAACACTTTTCATAGCTTATTAGGAGTTACTCTTAATGTGACTTTAAAAAGATTTTTTTCTTTTGGGGAATTTTTTTTTTGTTTGAAATGCTTTTATATTTCCATTATATGATTGTAATCTTATGGTCTAATTATTGATTTTAGAAATTTTTTACAGGTCCTTATTACAAATATCGCACATATGAAGACTTGTTCTGTAAATCTTATAATTCATATGTTCCTCATTTTACTTTTTTAAAAAGACGCATAGTTGTTGTTCCTGTATATATGATTTTCTATCTAATATCAGATTATTTCTTTCCTCTTTCAGTAAGTATTACGTATTTAAATTGTAATTTTTATGTATTTACTCCATAAATGTTGAAATCAATTTTTCTTGGAAACTTTGTTATTATCATTATTAATAATCAATAATATGATGTAATTGTTGATTCAATATCTCATGAAAATGAAAATTAGTTCATAATTTTTTTATGAATCAAGAAGAAAGTTAATATTCTGTAGTTGTGTAGCACCTATTTCATTTTCAACCCAACTTAGTCTTGAAACCTAGCCATGTATACATTTCTTGCATGTATTATTTAATGGAACCACTTTAAGAATTTATTTAAATGGCCCTCAAGCATAAAACATGGAAGACACCTACTTTAAAGCATGGATTGTCACACTTTTGTACTATCACAAGTGCATTTGAATTATTTAAACATCTTTGTAGGTTGCACCCCCTTACACATATTTACTTAAATGTTATATGCTAAGGTTCATATTGCATGAATGTATACCTGGATGGACAGGACTCAACAAATGCAGTTGCCAGGTTACCATTGGCAACCAAAATGGTTTAACTGGTGACTGGAAACATAAAAATTTAATGACCTAACGATAATTCACTTGAACTACTTAACTTAATAATTATAAACAATAGAAAGCTATAGATAGGTGGTACTCTGAATTTTTAAAAAAAATTCCAAATATACACAGTAACAAATGCCAGAAACTAAAAAGCAATATGATGATGTTATTGGCTGGAGTACGGGTTGATACTATGTGATCGTAATGTACTTAAAAATCACCGTAATAGAAGTAGTTGTCGCAATAACTCCACGGGAACGTTTCCTGTAAGAAGTCAGCATAAATGTAAACAAGAATAGAGAAGAGTTCATAGCTCCTTGCAAGGTTTTTTATTTATTAGGAACTTGACTATGATGGTAAAGTTTGGGAGGTGGTCTTTTTACATCAATAGCAACAACCTCTTTTAGCGGAGGTTAAGAGAAGTCTGAACTACTTTCAGAGATGTACATGTGTGCCAGAAGTCATCCCAATATCACCAGATTACACGTGCATTAATTTTTATCGCCATTCGGAATTTTAAGACGGTTTAGAATATATCAATGTTAATTTTGCGTGGGAGATAGAGAACAGAGATGCAAAGTTAGGCGCGTTATCAAAATATAGGTTTTAACGGAGCAACCCTGCGGCTTGTCCTGGGAAAGCGGAACTTATACTTTAGGATGTATAAAGTTATTAATAACAAAATGCAAACAAGCAGTTGAAAAGAATCTAGATTTGCATTCCAGATGGAACAGACAATCGAAGACTGGCAAAATAATGGCACCGTGATGCAAAACATTAGTGAATTTTAATAGATTTGCGGAGCGGATATTTCTAATAAAAGAATACTAGTGTATCAATGTATATGCGAAATAACCGTCGTCACATTCTTAATTTAGAAGGGAAATACTTTTATGCGGTTAACGAAAGCTGCAGAACAAATGAAAGATTACGCGTACATGATTAAAGAGCATTTCTCATGGGATAGATATGACTTTGCTTTAGAATGAATAGAATTTAAATAAAGATATAAATTAACTTTTTGAAAAATTAAGAAATTATAAATTTTGAATAAAATTACAAATATATATGATCTCTACATCATAAGCAAAATGTATGAAATTGGCAAGTATTCTTATTCAGAAACTGTGTAATCGAAAGATGTTTTCCATTTTTTGGTAAAGGCAGAAGATCTTTCAGAAAATACTGTCAAAGTCGGCATTTTGAACCGAATTCCTGACCCAGCAGTGTAAGAAATTGAAAAAACTTGTCACATGACAAGAATCTTTTATAACTCAATAAGTAATTTACTTATCAAAAAATGGAAAACACAGTTCGATTCCAAATTGCTTCAATATTCAGGCCTGCTAATTTTATGCCTTTATGTTTAAAAATGTGTCAGAAAGTTTTTCATTGTTAAACAGAGCATTTGAGAACTACCTTAAGAATATCAGTATTCTATAACGCCAAAGCTAATTGACTGATTTTGATGATTTCTTGTTCATTTTCACATAGAGATATTTGATATTTTGTTTTTCAATATGTGAATAGAGAAAGATGCTTGCATTGACAAATAATTACATTTGTTTTACTAGAGAGTGTTATATAGTCTTGACTCCTATTTAGATGATTTTAAAGTGCTTTATATAGTTGGATACAGAATTCAATTTTCTATCATTTAACATTGGTCTATACACTGACACTAAAGAATGCTGTTTTGGAGGTTTTTCTGGGAACTATTGGTCAGAATTGAAAGTATAATATATCTAAATGTCAGAAATTAAATCTACAATCCCCATAGTAGAGGCCATTACAGGCCAACACAGCTATAGGGTATCTGACGGGTGCAGCTCACCCACTCTATGCTGCCAAAGGCATTTGGGCTGCCTAACCACCAAACCTTGGACTCGTTTAGCAAGATTTTCATTTGAAAATATAAAATCACATGTTTGAGATTCATTTGTAAAAACAGACTGGAGTGTGCATAACACGCCCGGGTGTATACTGCTAAAGGCAGTGGGGCAACCAACTCTAGGTCCATTTGGATAGATTTTCATTTTTGAAAGATTTTACTTCAAAATATAAAATCATACAAATTCGATGTTCATTTGCAAAAACAAACCAGAACATGCAATGCCTCCTCCCCCCCCCCCCCCCTTAAAAAAAGTTGGGTCTAATGACCTCAAGTGCATTTAAATGGTACTATTAATAACATTATTTCTATTAACATAATTAATAACCTAAAAGTTTAAATGTTTTCGTTTTTAAAAAGAATTATTTATACTAGATGGAACCCGTCAAAATTTGACGGAAAAAAATAACTATAGCTACATCAGTAAAATAAGCTTCTTTATTATTTATCATGATATTATCCTTCTTTATCATGATAATATCATTGTAATACTGATGAAAAGTTTCTAATCAGCACGAAAGTAAATATTTTCAAACTAACATGTAAAATCTTAAAATATAAATTTAAATATTGAAAACACAGTGATATAAAGTAACATAAAAGCATATTTACATTGAAATGAAATTAATATGGATACTGTTTATTAATAATAATAAAATATTTCTCTGAATACTATCATCTGCTATGAAGACTTTCTTAAATGCAACATATACTATGTTGCCTAACACTGCTGAATGTTTACATATAACTTAATCATTATGCCAAAAATATAATATGAGAGAGACTGAGGCCAAGTTAGAATTGCCATAAAATGTTGTATATGCCAAGCAATAATATTTGACTTTTAGAAAAATCCTATCAACAACATATGACTGGTGTATGAGGATGTAATTTTGACATAAAAATTCCAAAATCACAACGAAGACAAATTTTTTTTTTAAATTATTTAAATGACCAAAAAAAATAAAAAGTGAAATTAAAGGTAAGCGCATTAAGCTCTTAAGTGAATCCAACCAGTACGTGTGTTAGAAATTGAAGATACAGACCTATTGTCCACCATATGAAGAAACCTTGAAATTTTCATATGACCGATCTGTAAAAGGAAAAAATGTGTGTGTGGTGTGAAGCACTAATCAACTTCACGCAAAAGCATGTGATACTTACCAAACAGATACCTAAATTTACATTAAAAATATGAAAGGGGAAAAGGGAAAGAAAAAAAATCATGTTCAAGATGTTTAAAACTGTACATGTTTTCTTGTACATGCTGTTACCCTGGTGTGTGCTTGTTTATGTCAACGATGAAAGAAATACAAATATAAAGTGAAAATGTAATTATTAGTAGCAAAATGTAAATAACCTGTAAATATAAAATAATCAGAAAGTATGAAAATAAATTGTAAAAACATATACCTGAAATATGACATACTGTAACCATGTTATATTGAAAGAGAAAGTACACCAGTACATATACTTTATTAAAAATGAGATTGATAGGGGAAATGATAAATCCAAAACATTAAAATCAAATTGTATTGCATATTGAAAGATTTATCAGTAACACGTAATATAGAAGTGTGAATAGATGTAAATGACCTTTTAACATATAACTTGAAAAGTGAGACAAATAATAGACATATAAGTGTTTTATGTTGGAAAAGATATTTGAATAACATGTGTGTCTTGAATGAACATAGAAAGTACTTAGAAAATAAGTTAAAATAAAATTTATCCAACTATTAAAATATCAAATAAACATAAATGTTTACTGTTAACCTGTGAAAAAGAAAAGACATTTGAAGAAATCCAACGGTATGAAGAGTGTACCCAAAACAGCTATCTGGCCTAGCAATATTAAGTAGAACAAAAGTGTATATGTATGTAAAATAAAGGATGAGAGAAAAAAAAAAAAATCTGGTAACAAGGTACCAGCGCACAATAAGTTATATATCTGAAAACAAAGAATCAGACTCACCAAAATAAAAATCTGATAACGAGGTATCAGCCCACAATAAGTTATGTTTCTGAAAACAAGGGAATCAGAACTCCATGACGTGAAAAAAAAAGAACAAAAGAAGAGAATAAAGAGTTACCGCTGGACTGTACACTATAAATATATAGCATAATTCACAAGAAGTATCGTCAAACTGAGAAAAAAATACAAAAGTTACAAGAAGACAGTGAATTGATATACCGATGAGCCGAAAAATACGGTGAAAACTTTATCCAGACAAATGTATGCAAAAAAAAAAAGAATTTTCTAAAGAGAAAAAAAAAGTGTGAAATGTGTATAGGATAAATTTAGTCATAGAAAAATGTATGTTGAAATGACAATCTCACGTGTAGAACATATAAGTGAAATCATTGCAAACTCTTTATATGAGAAAAATTTTGTAAAACTGTGAAACTTACGTCTGCGTGCAAGAATGTACGACAAAAAGAATTGCGCAAATATCCACCAGTACTCGACGAGGAAAGAAAAAAAAAAAAAGATCCATTGTACAACTATGTAATTTGAATAACGGCGAATACTCCCAAAATACTTCTTGTTAAATGAAATCGTTGACAAATTTAGAAAGACACAAGAATGCGAAGCATGGAAACCATAATTCCACACAAGACCCGCTATGTAAAAAAATTATTTTACCGTACACGGTCATCAACTGGGAAAAACTGGGGATCCACACAAAACATACCTTGCAAGAAGTATGACGATGAAAAGTTCAACAAAGTAAAAACATTTAAAAAGAAAACAATATTGTGATAAATGAAAATATTTTTCAAGATATATTAACCAAAAAGAGACATTAGCATAAGCTGTAATGAAGATCGTAAACAAGGCTCACAATTAAATGATAAAGAATATCTACGTTAAAAAATTTAAAAGTGAAAGAGAAAGGCAAAAACAAAACATTTCAGATTCCCATCTGAAGTCCTATTAATGTTTGGGATTAAATCACTATAAGAAAGCAAATGAGAAACAAAAATGGTAATTTTGAATCATTCCTTGCTTGTGGTACCTCAATGCAATGAATGAAAAGAGATTCCGAAACACAATTATAAAAAAGTACAATATCCACAAATATTATTAAGAGGAAAGTGTGAGTATATCGAAACGTTTAAGGTGAAAAATTAAATCTAGAAATCATAAAAATGATGGAATCTTGTATTCCACTCACCTAAAGTATAGTCTCATTGACAAGAATATACAAATTTACAGCCAAATTAGAATATGGGATTCAGCATGTAAAACTCTTTTAAAAATCAAACCTTTTGAAACATTAGAGAGCGGCAAGACACAACATGCACCTTTAAAAATTGTACTTGAGGTTAAAAGAAATACGTGAAAGTATTTTTTTTTTTTTTAAATATATATCTAGGAAAATTTGTATTGAAAAAATTGTTTAAAAGATGAAAAATTTGGCATAAAATTATAAAAAAAAATGTCACGTATGGCACTATAACCTAAAATAACTATTAAAATTATCTATTTATTTTATTTTGTTTAAATTTTTTTTAATGTGTGGCACAAGAAAGATGTAAAGACATATAAATATCTGAAATTTAGAATTAATGTAAACACTGCAGTTGTTAACAGATTGTAAAAATATATATTCATGATAGCATCGCAGAAAATTAAAGTATCCATTATGCATTAAGTTCAAAACTGCACAAAACTTATATTGCACTTAACTTACCAAAATATAATAAGGAAATAAACATATAAAAAAATTGTTTCTTCTTAACAACTACATTAATCTTCCACAAGCACATGCTATAGTGCCGGTGACTTCAAATGAGAAAAATGAGACAGTTAAAATTTTAAAGAAAAATTCCAGACCAAACAAGTTTAAAATGTCATATTATAGACCTGTAATTAACTTAGCGCAATTTTTTGACAACAAAAAGGGTAGCCATATTACCTGAAATATAATATTTTATCATTCAAAATAATTTAAAAAATGGAGACGTTATATACATACCAATAGCAAGTTGTAGCCTGAGCCAAAACCATAAATTTAGAAAAATTAAAAAATTTATCAAAATTTAATTAAGTTTTATATAAAAGAAAAGTTGAAAGAAAAATATACAATGGTGATGTATATAAAATAATATATTCCATAGTCACTGCATAATTATAACATAAATAATACATGGAAAGGTCAAATATTTTATACCTGATACCGTGAATCACCTATGAATAAAAATGTACGTCTTAATATCAATAGAATAAATTTACTCTTTTATAACAGCAAAATTATTTTTTTTTACCCTAGCGTTATAGTTTAATCATTTACAAAAAGCCTTCAGAATTTTCTAATTAGTAATTATGGCACATTAATATTATTTATGTAGTCTACATAATTCACTATATTTTCCATTTAAATTCTCAATCGGTCATAATCATTTATATTTAGATATATTTTTTTGTAAATGAGAAGGTATTAATCACAGAACCTATTATGAGTCGATGGGAAAAATATATCCAAACACAAATATATACAATTAGTGAGTGCATGCATGGTATCAATTTAAAGTGATGACTTGATAAAGAAAAGTTACTTTCAGAAAAGTTACTTTCAGAATAACAGATAGAAAAACTTCTCTAATTTAACCATTAAATATAGGTTAATTATCCCATTAAAATAATTTCTTCTTTTCATAATTTTTTTTAAAGATATAGCTATCCTTTATAATAACAACACATTATTACAGCTTTACAGCCTTTAAAAACAAATAGAAAAATAATGCCATGCATGACAATGAAGTATATTTCTTTCTTTTTTTTTTATTATTATTATTTTTTTATCCAGGAATGAATAAATCATAAATATGAATAAAAACATACCTGTGAATTAAAAAAAATATCCATTTGCGTTCACACACACGAAATAAACTTAAATAAAAAAATAAAACACCGTGCTTTTTCTGTCTATAGATAAATAGATATCCGTACTATTTAAAAATAACACGAAGATTTTAAAAGTAATCGGCGAGTGTGCGCTAACGTAGCAACACTTAGCTAAACATCATTATGTGAGTCTTACTCGATAAAATCCATCGCTATTTCAGAGGTCAAAGTTTTGAAGAATGCTGAACAAATGAGTTTCTCCAGACCGATAGTCCTAATGAATGTTCATGCGATTTGACCCTGAAAATAAGCTGGGTGAAATGAAACTTTGACCTAGATAACTCTTTTCAATAGTTCACTAACGTGAATTTAAAGGGAGAAAATATTTCTTGATGAAGCACCGAACATGTTTTCTTTCGATGAATGAATTTGTTGACTAAATTATAGCAGATTCTAAAAATGTCTTTAAAAGTCTTTACAATAAAAAAAAGGCTGTTGAGTAAACATCTTTCATGAGCATTTGCAGTCGTAGTTAAAGAAAAATTGTCCCGGGACAAAACACAATATTTTCGCACACAATTCGATACTATTTCAGTGTAAATAAATTGCGGTTTTTTTTTTTTTATTGCAAATGTTCGATGTAATTCAAGAGTACTTTTCGCCACGGAAAGTTTTTTTTTTTTTTTTTTTTGACAGAAAATTTGATTGATTCTGTAACATTGATGCTGTATCGCTTGAGAAATGCAAATAATAATTCCATACAGTCTATTCACTGATTCTATTTTTTTTTTAATATCATTTGCAGAGTCCATAAATGCACTTTTATCCATTAAAAATAAGTCAAAAAAATATATTTTCCGTCTGAAGGAACCACGGGATAGAAACAGGAATCAGGAACGCTGAATCAGAAATGCTGACGAACAATACAGGGCCAGAGACACTGAAGGACAGATGCTGCTGAAGTAGAGACGCTGAGCAAAAACACTGACCAACAATACTGACCACCTCCCAAAATGTCAAGAACCGTCCAATATACTGACTTCTTGATTCACGAGGACCAATTTTTTATGATGTGGTTATTGGCTGGAGTACGGGTTGATACTATGTGATCGTAATGTACTTAAAAATCACCGTAATAGAAGTAGTTGTCGCAATAACTCCACGGGAACGTTTCCTGTAAGAAGTCAGCATAAATGTAAACAAGAATAGAGAAGAGTCCATAGCTCCTTGCAAGGTTTTTTATTTATTAGGAACTTGACTATGATGGTAAAGTTTGGGAGGTGGTCTTTTTACATCAATAGCAACAACCTCTTTTAGCGGAGGTTAAGAGAAGTCTGAACTACTTTCAGAGATGTACATGTGTGCCAGAAGTCATCCCAATATCGCCAGATTACACGTGCATTAATTTTTATCGCCATTCGGAATTTTAAGACGGTTTAGAATATATCAATGTTAATTTTGCGTGGGAGATAGAAAACAGAGATGCAAAGTTAGGCGCGTTATCAAAATATAGGTTTTAACGGAGCAACCCTGCGGCTTGTCCTGGGAAAGCGGAACTTATACTTTAGGATGTATAACGTTATTAATAACAAAATGCAAACAAGCAGTTGAAAAGAATCTAGATTTGCATTCCAGATGGAACAGACAATCGAAGACTGGCAAAATAAAGGCACCGTGATGCAAAACATTAGTGAATTTTAATAGATTTGCGGAGCGGATATTTCTAATAAAAGAATACTAGTGTATCAATGTATATGCGAAATAACCGTCATCACATTCTTAATTTAGAAGGGAAATACTGTTATTCGGTTAACGAAAGCTGCAGAACAAATGAAAGATTACGCGTACATGATTAAAGAGCATTTCTCGTGGGATAGATATGACTTTGCTTTAGAATGAATAGAATTTAAATAAAGATATAAATTAACTTTTTGAAAAATTAAGAAATTATAAATTTTGAATAAAATTACAAATATATATGATCTCTACATCATAAGCAAAAAGTATGAAATTGGCAAGTATTCTTATTCAAAAACTGTGTAATCGAAAGATGTTTTCCATTTTTTGGTAAAGGCAGAAGATCTTTCAGAAAATACTGTCAAAGTCGGCATTTTGAACCGAATTCCTGACCCAGCAGTATAAGAAATTGAAAAAACTTGTCACATGACAAGAATCTTTTATAACTCTATAAGTAATTTACTTATCAAAAAATGGAAAACACAGTTCGATTCCAAATTGCTTCAATATTCAGGCCTGCTAATTTTATGCCTTTATGTTTAAAAATGTGTCAGAAAGTTTTTCATTGTTAAACAGAGCATTTGAGAACTACCTTAAGAATATCAGTATTCTATAACTCCAAAGCTAATTGACTGATTTTGATGATTTCTTGTTCATTTTCACATAGAGATATTTGATATTTTGTTTTTCAATATGTGAATAGAGAAAGATGCTTGCATTGACAAATAATTACATTTGTTTTACTAGAGAGTGTTATATAGTCTTGACTCCTATTTAGATGATTTTAAAGTGCTTTATATAGTTGGATACAGAATTCAATTTTCTATCATTTAACATTGGTCTATACACTGACACTAAAGAGTGCTGTTTTGGAGGTTTTTCTGGGAACTATTGGTCAGAATTGAAAGTATAATATATCTAAATGTCAGAAATTAAATCTACAATCCCCATAGTAGAGGCCATTACAGGCCGACACAGCTATAGGGTATCTGACGGGTGCAGCTCACCCACCCTATGCTGCCAAAGGCATTTGGGCTGCCTAACCACCAAACCTTGGACTCGTTTAGCAAGATTTTCATTTGAAAATATAAAATCACATGTTTGAGATTCATTTGTAAAAACAGACTGGAGTGTGCATAACACACCCGGGTGTATACTGCTAAAGGCAGTGGGGCAACCAACTCTAGGTCCATTTGGATAGATTTTCATTTTTGAAAGATTTTACTTCAAAATATAAAATCATACAAATTCGATGTTCATTTGCAAAAACAAACCAGAACATGCAATGCCTCCTCCCCCCCCCCCCCCCCTCAAAAAAAGTTGGGCCTAATGACCTCAAGTGCATTTAAATGGTAATATTAATAACATTATTTCTATTAACATAATTAATAACCTAAAATTTTAAATGTTTCCGTTTTTAAAAAGAATTATTTATACTAGATGTAACCCGTCAAAATTTGACGGAAAAAAATAACTGTAACTACATCAGTAAAATAAGCTTCTTTATTATTTAAGAGGGGAAGAATATGAAACAGTGTTTCACAGAAAAATTTTATTTAAAAAGTTTTTTCCCCCAGTGAAATACAGTACTATTTTCGATGCAAACTGCAAGCAAACAATCCATAAACAACTGTGTAATGCAAATCAGTTTGACATTACTCTCATATTCACCACTGCAAAAAAGAAAAATTCATGGACCTATGAAGTATCATACAAATAGTATATTCCTACGTCCATATCATATTCAGTAAATAAATGAACATAGTAAATAAAGCAAACTGAGTGAACTCCTATGCACACGTGCATTGCATCTGCCCAAAAGTACCATTGAAACTCGACATTAAAAAAGAAAGTTTTGAAATGTTTAAATAAAAAGTTTTAAAAGGTCCTTTTTAATCATTGTTCGTTTTAAATCCATATCTTCTAAAACACATCCATTGTTTTAAGCTAATCAAGTTTTATGTAAAGATGGAGAAGTTTTTTTACACTAATAATATACAATCTGTAGATGAGGCAGATTTTTAATGTTTTGAAGTGTAATTTATTTGTATGGTTTCTTTGGTCCCTTTCCATAATCAGGATGATTATCTCTTTTCCACAATCATGGATCTTTTCCCTCTTATACAGTGAAATGCCCAATGTATCTTTAAAAAAATTATAAAATACAATTCCTAGCATATTCTGATGCAACACATACATCACGAATCAATTTCCAATTGTGGCAACTTTCCCAGGAGCTATTTTACATTATTGAAGCAAACTGATGGTCATTGTTGAGATAGATTTGAAAAATAATTCATGATTAAGTGGCAGTTTTCAAATAAATTTCATTCGAAAGTTAAGATTTTTCTAATTGATGATGTAAAAATTAAAATTGTACAGTATTTAGAAGTGATGTAAGCACGACAAAAGTGAAATCAACAATGCTGTTTGTTGTCACATTCTTTATACATTTATAAAAATTGCCACTGGATTTTGGCTGGCATCCAAATGTAAACTTATTATTTTTTTATGTCGACAGAGAAATCCACAATGAAAGAAATAGGACTTTGCCGCTAATAATGAACTGTTAAATGAACTTATAATAATAAACCTACAAAAATAATTCCAATGCAATATTAGCCTTACATTGTTTATTCTAACCCAAAAAACAATTATTATTTCAAATACTTTTTTTTTTTACCGTAACACTATTTTTATAATTTTAATTTTCCTGAAATCCTTTATTTTTGTGAATTTTTTATTAAAATATGAAATCCTCTAACCTATAATTTAAAAAAAGAAAAGTAATTGGTTACATGTGTTCAAGGTATACAATCAAGATGAAGCAATCAATAAAAGTTCCAATTATAATTTTTATAATTAGGAATTTAAAAATAAGTTAAAATTACGTCCTATTGACACAATCATTTAAATTGTTCTCAATTTTGGTTTTATCAATGTAGAAATGCATTTCAAGACAGCATAACGTCATTTTCACTGGCACAAACTTTTCACATGTACTTTATATATGTTACTTTTATGCTTAACCACCATGTATACAAATAAAAATATATTTTGTTTTTAATTGTAATGAAAAAATAGCATTAATAAAGTTATAATGCATAACGATAAAATAAACCCTATAGACAATATTCCTGTAATATCACAATAAATGTCAATTTTTATTCGCTTATAAAAATAAAGTACATGTGCATAAATATTTTTATCGAAATTTAACTTGCAAACTAAAAAATTCAGCCATGTGTCTGAATATTTTTTATTATTTCTCTTTTATCCTCGCAACAGTGAAAGTAATCCAATTACCACCATTTTGAAGAAATTAAAAAAAAAACATTTAAAATTAAAGTTCTGCTAATTAATCAAAGTATTAGACAAACGAATGCACAGTAAAAAATCTGTGGCCAAATATCTTTCATTTAAAATAAGAATCATGTAATTTGATGAAGTAGTATTTTCTCACAAACTGTCAAAAGAAAACGCTTAGCTAAATATATAAATAAAATTTTTGTATGTTAATTTTAATTTTATTTCATAAAGCTGAATTAAAAATTATTGAAAACCTCAAAAAATGATATGGTTTAGAAAGGGAGGCAAATTAATTTTTGTTATGGGCATTAAAAGATTTCAGAGGCTCTAATTTTTAGCCACCCTGATGGTCATCAAGTTTGCTACCTCCTAATTGCAGCCCTGGATAATCACAAGATTCATAAGCCCGTCATGAACCAAGAAAATTATATAAAATAGCAAATTTTCTAATTGAAATATGCATTAATTTTTAAAAATACTTCAATACGAAATGTGACCTTCTAGAACAATCTCCCTCCCACCCCACCGCACCATAAAATGAAAGCTGGATCTGCCTCTGGTTACATAGGATATTCTAAATACTTGAATTTAAATGGGGGATACCCTATTAATATTCTGCAATCAAGGTAGCTTATATGGATATTTTAATGTTTTAAACAAACTTACATTTGCATTATGTATTATATTAGAGTTATTTATTATTATATATTATTTTTATTTTTTTAATTATATAATGTTAAGCATGTGTTGCATATTCCTTTTTTGTAGATTATATTATAATTTCTTAGTAATTGTGTCCTATCTTTTTAAAATTTTCTCCACAGTTGGCTGCTTCTGAAGAAATTTGGAAATTTCCATTTTTATATCGTTTATTTTACATGATGCCTTGGTTCTTCAGTTTCAGAATGAGAATTTATGTTGCTTTTGTACTAGGAGAATGCATTTGCATAAATCTGGGTCTAGGAGCATATCCTGAAAATTGCTCATCTCAGCCAGGAGCTGGGCCAACTAATTTTGCTGTTTTACAAGAAGTGTATGTACTGCCCAGTGTTATGTTAATTATCACTCTATGTCTAAAATATGATCACTCTATATCTAAAATATTACTCATATATGAGGATTCTAGAAGCCATGGGGTATAAGTGACAAAATTGAAAAACTGAGCTAAGTACATAAGCAATAAGGCTATACTTGTTTGTATCTAAAGAAATATAGGTGATTTTTTATTTATGTGCTGCATTCTAGAGGTCAACTACTTAAGCATTCGAAACTTGTACCCCTTTTTATCAATATTGATTAGTTATAAATTTTTTAAAAATTGTACTCCGCCTTCTTTACACAGTAATTGAAATAAGATTTCAAAAACCACTATGAAATAAGCAACAGTTTATATAATACTTTGAATTCAATTTACTCCAAATCGGAAATTTTGTCACTTGTATCCCTTGGCTTCTAGGGTTCTCATATACAGTAATTTTCTATTCAGTCATTAAAAAGAAAAAAAATGCTTTGGATATTAATAACATTTACCTTTTCTGTTATGATATGGCTCAAAATAAATATTGAATAACATAAGTATTTTGTATTTTTATATCTGTCCTATAAAATTGCTTTCCTTTTTTCTTTTTGTTTTTAAACATTTAAGATTAAATAAATAAACTACTGATTCCCAATAAATACTTATACTACCTATTTCAGACATTATATTATTTTTTAAAATACACTAAAAAACCGTGCACATGTCCAAAAGTTCTAAAAAGTACCTTCAAACCACACTAAAAATTAGTCAAGATGTACGAAACCTTTTAAAATATTTTCACCTCTTGGTCTGAGGCATCATCAGTTACTTTTGTTCTATTTCTTCCTCACTGGTCACCTTCATTGAAGTCTTCGCTATTTTTCTCTATCTATACTAATAAAATAAAGTTTCGCTCTGTGTGTCTTTGTGTGTGTGTCTGTTGGCGATGGCTAGCCCACTTAGAAGTCTGGACATTTAGGTGTAGGTAGTCCAAGGTCTGACCATGTATTTCTTTGAGTCTCAGAATTTTAATATTTTGATAATTACTCTAGATATTAATTAGAATATCATTAAACATCGCATCGAAAATGCCATCTTTTAAATCAAAATAGCTAAAGAAAAGAACTGTTATTGTGGATTTGCTAGCGGAAATGAACGAATTCGAAATTATTTTACTAATTAGCACATTTTAAGAAAACTAATTAAGATATCAATTTGAAAATTTCTGAGCATATGTAAAAAAAAATTCTGCATGCGTCTATGCAATTTTTCAAAAATTCAGCCGGTAATTTTTCTTAATTTATGCAAAAAACTGCTAAAAATCTGCTGCCGCCAGTAAAAAAAATTCGAGGAAGTTTCAGACAGGGATCTGCTTTCATTAAAAACTGAACTACAAAGAGATCTGTTCTTCTGGCTGATCCCTCCATTTATTTTGCGAAAATGAAAGGAAATAATTGCCAATTTTTACTAATGAACAAAAATTTAGATAACTAATTAAGATATAGATCTGAAATTGAGGATGGGAAGTGTTGTCATCCGCCGGCTATTTTAGTGTAGCGTCTTCGTTATGTTCTATTTATCAGAAAAATTTAATTTTTTTTTTAATGATTGTGTTAATGTAGGTGAAGGTGGTTTTCTTGAATAAATTATTCGTTATATTTGCGGGTATGGGGAGGAAGGGGGTTAACGCCTTGCACTAAGATTGTTATTATCTCAGGCCCGGGCAACGCCGGGCGGGTAGCTAGTTCCTAATAATATTTGCCGCCATGTATTATTTTGCATACATCATGTCTCCAACTATAATAAAGAAGGAAGTTTGTGTGTATGTTTCTTGTTTGTATTCTGAAGAGACCGCTGCACACAGAGCTACAAAATTTGGTGGGAAGGTACCTCTATGCATGGAGTTTTGTATCTTGAAGCCTGATTTTGGAATAATTAAATTTTTTATGCGATTTTTAGTGTTTTTTCATGTTTTGCTGTGATTTTTCCACATTAGTAACCAGAATCTGGTTCCAATCTTTTAGCCCAATATAGTAAATTTTGTTCTCATTTCAATAAAGTTTATGCGAAATTTCGTACAGCGATTTTTGATTTTTTTCCTTTGACACTAAGAAATTTTGCTCAGAATGCTTGATTCTTTTGGTGGTTGCTTCCATTTCAACCTCAGCTACGCTCAGAATCGTAATTTTTTTTTTCTTTTTAGCTTGAAGAAAGTTGATAATTCTTTACAGATAAAAAATACCATAGTGAATATGCAGAACTGATACCAGCAAATTCTTGCTTTATATAAAAAAAATATATATGTATATATTAACTTTTACAAAAAAAATGTCTTATATCAGTTACACTTCAGTTGAACAAAATCTGTTAAAATCTTTCTTAATTTGTCTATTATATTAAATAACTTCATAATTGTTTTCATTTCTTCAAGTATATCAGACAAATGTATCAGTTATTTTTTTATTTTTCATTTGCGAATTTTTTAAAACCCCTCTATGTTTTAAAATTTTTAATATGTTCTTGAATTAGGAAGATATTTATTTATTTTTTAATTTTATCTTAAGATGTAACTCTTAATATTCCACACCATTAAGGGCCATTAATAGGACGAATCATTTTCATTCTCCTTATGTTTTTGATTTTATTGTTGGTTTGACTGACAAAAAAAAAAGGGGGAGCTTCTGTTTTGGGCTGTTATGTATGTTGTATAGTAGAGCACTGATTGTTTGAACTCCAATTAACTGAACGTCCAGTTATGATGATGTAATTAACAAATCATTATATATCATTAATTATTCCCCAATTAAAAGTAAATTTCTCCTTTTACAAATATATATTATATAAATAATTAAAACTTCCTTTCTTTTTCAAATATATTATTCTCTTCATCTCTTTTGCAGCTAATATTTTAATGTTTACTAGATTTTCAGCCGTTAATAAAATAATTTAAAAAAAAAAAAAATCTATTTTTCTATCAACAACATAATAGCATTTTTTTCTGACCGTTAAAATTAATAAATAAGTCTTTTACTATATGTCTAAGCTTATAAATACTGATAAATTGCAATCAATGCAAGTCATTATTTCTACCATAAGTATGTATTTACGTTAAAGGCACCATTGGATTCATTACTGTCTCTGTTTTTACTTCTAAATATAAATCCTCCTTTGGCATCATAATACATATGTTAAAATTCCAGTTACGTCAATTTATCCAATATTTGTCTTGGTACACTCACAATCAAATAACATAAATGTTCATGACTTTGAGATGATAATCATGACATTGGCTCTCTGATACTGCTCTAATATCTTGTGTCATCACATCCCTTTCTGGCACTGTTGTACATCCAATGCCATGATGTCTGGCTTTGTCCATAAAATCAATTTGATGTAAACTTTCTGATTTTTTACAAGATTTTATACACGTAAAGTAATATTTAAAGAACCTGGGCTTGTAAATCAATTGGCTATCACTCCATTTATAGACATGCAGAAACAATAGTATAAACAATTGGTTGCCATAAACCAGGTCTTTGATACTCTTAAATTTACATTTTGTCAGAGTTCCAGTGTTCATCACTCTGTTTTAAGATAGAAACTTTTAAGTGGATAAAACACCTGCATCGTCTCTTGCACACTGTTTATGGACTTTAAATAGAATTTAGACTTTTATGGACTTAATCGTATAATACTATAACTATTTTCTTTGATGTACTGCATTATCTGCCATTTATCATACCTCCGATCCCTGAATTTTTGGATTAAAACACTGATTTTACAAGCTAGCGCTCCTTGCTCTATAAAGCAATTGCCACTGCCTACCCTGCCTTGTTCCAATGTCCAATGATTTTCTGGCTACTGTAGCACACTAACCCTTGGTAAACATATCAAAGAAATGTTTAAAGAACCTGGCACGTAAATCGAGTAGTTATGATTCCATTTATAGACTACTAGAAACTATATTATGGTCCGGTTATACAAACCTTTATCAACCTCTTTATTTTAATCTTACTACTTAAATATAGATTTTTTTTCTCTTTATTAAATAAAAAAATAAGTGGGAATAAAACCTAAAAATTTTATTTTAACAAAAAAACAAGAGCACAGCTCAAAAAAATATTTAAAAAAAGAAATAGAGATTATCATGTTTACAGTGCATTTGATGTGTTAAACTGAATATCCCAAGTAAATTTTAAGAAATGATAGAGGGTAGGGGAATGCAAATTCCTAAAGGTAAAAAATGCTTAATCCTTTCTGCAATCTCACCCCTCCAAAAAGCAATAACTTTATCCAGTAAACATAGCTGTTTTCCTGAATTGACCACAAAGAAATGAAGTCCTACAAAAATGCTACTCCCTCCTTTCTTTTAATGTAAGGGCTGGTAAACAGTAGTGTTCACTTTTCCAGATCAAAAGTATTCAAAACAACTCTCTTCTCTTTATATATAATATGTGGATGGTTGCCAGAATTGATAATTCACTTCACAGACATTAGAGTCTGATGGTGACACTCAAAAAATACTGGGAATATTCATCCAATTACAGTGAATACCAAAATAAAAGGAGTACTCTTCTTATGATAGAAAAACAAAACTTTTCTTATCTTATGACATGTCTATTACTTAGGCAGTATTGACAATGCAGACAATTGAAACCCTATTGCAGCTTAAATATCTCATAGCAGTGGTGCAATCACTTTTTCTTTAATGTTGTAGTCAGTGTGCTTCTATTTGGCCAGCCATCTGAATTAAGCCCAGTCCCGACAGGTTCGAATAATTGGTACTTTACTGTATGTATGTTCGCAATTTTCTCAACAACCACTGTTCAGATTTGAATGTAGCTTTTTATTATAAAATTTTAGTACACCAAGGAAGGTTTTAAGGTAAAAATAGTCACTGTATAGCGTATAGTTTTCTTAGAGATGTAAAAAATTTTAATATATAATTATTGTGCATCAAATGTGTGATGTTAGCGACTAGAGTTATTTTATAAATGAGATAGTGATGAAATAGGAGCAATAAACTTTGATTGACTGAGAGGATTTTGGACAAAAACTTCTAATATGAGTATATGCTCTATGCGTGTGTTGCCACTATCTATTTATGAAAGCACTCTACTGTCAACAGTATAGATTAAATTGAATGTGGATAAAAATAAATGATTATAACAAAAACACTCTGTTGTGCCAAACCATTCTCTCAAATATGCCAACTTTTGCAAATAAAAAATACAAGTAATGTTAATAACATGTTTCTTTACATTTGTAAGCAAGTCTTTGAATAAGATGCAATAATTTAAAAGTTGCTTTCATTTTTTGTTTAAAATTTGCTTGTTATTATTTTAACAATATTAAAAAATATTTGTATAAATGATTTATTTTTATTTCAGTGAGAAGAATCCTGATTCGCTTAAGGTTGTGACCTATGACTTTGAAACTATTCGATGCATGGATGAATTTTCTAGTGAATTTCGACCAACTATAAGAGAGGGTATTAGGTATTGGAATATGACTGTACAGTACTGGTTAGCTATTTATATATATAGAAAAACTGCTGCTTCAAAACCAGTGAAGTAAGTTTTGTGATGTCCTACAATTTATCATATAATAGTTAAAATGATTTTAAGTAATATTTGATTTTTGAAGCATATTGTAACTTTTTTTTATGAATGAATTTCTAAAAATAAATATATTATTAAACCCCCCTCCCCCCTCCAAAAAAAAAAAGTTTATTTATAATATATTAAAATAAATCATATAATAATCATACTGAGAACCAGCATTAGATATACATCACTTGAAGTAAATACAGTTTCGCTGCCTTTACATTGTCATATTTTTAACTCTATGTTATAATGTAAAAACAGTCAACCTTTTATAGATGTCACCTGAGGCAGTTGCTTCTTCAATTCATGTTAATTGTAGTTATGGTTTAGGTCTATCCTCTGTTCAGGTAAAATGATAAGTAGATTTTAGTTTAAGACTTATCACTTAATTTAATTTAGTGGTGTTATCGCAGTACTCTGGTAGAAAAAAAAGGTTAGTGTTCAAGATAATCATTTTTGGTCTGTACCCACCAATCAATTTATAGGTGTAATTGAAAAAAATGCCCTTGTCACACTTTTAATATTTTTGAAATAGCCATTTTTAAATAAAGAATAAGTATAACAGGAAAAAAAATTCAATTTCGTTACTTTAATTTATCCTATAAAGAATTTTTCTTTTTCCTATAAAGAATTTTTCTTTTAAATTGCTATTATCATAGCAATTTAAATGAATAACCAGTAAATTAGCTTTTTTACAAAATTCCAAAATTAGATTGATCTTTTTTTTATCAAGTTAAAGTAATAGTCATCTAATTTTTTTTATATAAAATTAAAGTAGACAAAATTTTCTATATTTAAAACTAGCTGTTCTAATGTTATTTTGGTACTCATTTGCTCTCCCTCAACCAGATTCTATAAAAGTAATCTGTCGCCAAACAGTATGACTTATCTCTAATAATAGATAAGTGTGAAGTAAGTCAAAACCTACTCATAATATCTTTCCTTGATTTTATGTAACCCAGGTTAATTTTCATAAGGCGATTTTTAAAAGTTTCTAATACATTTACAGATATTGAACAAAATCTGTTGCCAAACAGTTTGATTTAACTCAAATTATGACAAAAGTTTGAAAGAACAGATTGTTCTTTATTTAGTCTGAAAATAAACTGAAGCAAGTAACAGATATAGCATAATATTATTTTTTTATTTAATTGATGGTAATTATTTTGACTAGCCATAAATAAACGTTAATGCAGTTACAAATGCAATTTTAGGGCTGTTGAACAAAGTTTCTTTTTCAATAGGTTAGTTTGTGAGTTTTTCACATCATCATTGGTTATCTGTTTTTAGAGAAAGCCTCATATCGGGCCTGCACATGCATTTTTTTTTTATGACAGAATTCCATAATTATGACATGCAATCATATATTTTTTAAATTAAATTAATTCTAAATTATGTACTTCTTTTATTACAAGTACATAATAGAAATGCATATGTTTCTAAATTAACTTCAAACTATATTATATTTTCCTTTCATTCAAATTTACGTGTCCTTTTTCATGAATAAAAGGTCGTGACTCTCTTTCTAATTATCTCAAATGTAGAACAAAGGTATTCTTCGCTAAAGTCTATTTCCAGTTTAAATTAGGCAATACTTCACTGCATCCTGTTCCATACATGAAAGGTCTCATATCTCTATCATTTTTTTCAAAATGTAAGAAAAAAAAGCAGAAAAATAGCATTTATATCTTTCATTACAAAAACTAAAACTGGCTTATCCATAAAATTAAAAAAAAAAAGACAGCAATGTACGAGATATTATGCATATGCATTATTGAGGATAAATTTTTTTTACCATAAGTAGTCGGCCAAGCCATGGCTACCTTTGGAGGTTTCCACATCCCTCGAGTTATGGTAAAGCAAATACGGGTTGGAAAAACCCGATTTAAGGCCTAGGGCCTGGCTCCCTTTTGGGTGTCCAGCCCCGAAGCTGTTGGGAGACGCCGGCCCGTCCCCAAGTGTCTTGTGGTGGTTCTCCCTAATAATGGATTCCACCGCGTATCGCAACAACCTATGTCGTCGACACATGGATGTAAGGGTTGGAGGGTCCGCATGTGGCAGACCGGCCGAAGCACATACGGAGAGACAAATACGGTCGTGCGTGCTGAAAGTCCCCAGGACTTTCGTTCAGTGGTCATAGATGCGCCGGGCGCTCCTGAGGTGCCTGACGGTACAGCCTAGTTTTACCATAAATAGTCAATAAGTAAGTGAACATGTATATTATTTTCTCTTTGAAGATTTTCCTGAATGATGATTAAATATCAAAGGGGCAAGTTAGGAAGTTACTTTCATAAATGACTTCTCTTTTAACCAGAATTGAGTGATTTGTATCACCTCAATTTAAATTCTGATTTAATTTACTTGATTTTGTTAAAAAATAATTTAAATCAAAAATACTTAAGTATGTATTTTTTATGTTGTGAAAATTTCATGTGAATTTGCTTCCTTAAAACTGTTTTTAAATTTAAAAAAAAAAACTGACACATTTTGACTGAAACTTTGACTTATTTTTAAAATAAAAACAAGCCTAGCACTTGCAGGCATGACTATTGAAATAATTGGGAATCAAGTAGTTTTTTTTCATTTTTCGATAAATGAATTACATTTTGAGTTATAAGCTATTGTTGTCTCATAACAAGGTCAGGTTGTCATTAGGGATGCACCGAATAGTGATTTTGGCCAAATACTAAATATTCGGCCACAGGTAAACCAATTAACGAATATTGAGCTAGCCGAATAGTAACAGTGAGGTCAAATACCGGATATTTGGCTTGCCAATATTTTTATATTTCAGAGTTTAAAAGTATTAAAAGTTAAATTATAAAACAATTTTACATAATATTTCACACAGATACTGCCATTTCATAAACTAGACCTTTTTACAAGAAACCTTTACATTACAAAACTAGTCGTTGGGGGCCACCGTAATACTTACCCATCATGGATATGCATAATGTAAAATATTAAAATAAAAATGTGTAAACTACTTATAAAATGCATTGCAATTCAAATAAAATCGTGGCTTGATGATGTCACAAACTTTAAAGGCTTGATTACTGAATTGCTTGAAAGAAACATCCTTATAACTCCAAAAATAATAATCCTATTAACTAGCGGTTTATTGCATCTCATTAAGCATCAAATTTCCAATTAAAATATATCTTTGAAGTGAAATTTGGATGAAATACAGGGTCAGGAAAAATCGAAGAGTGTGGAAAATAGGATTCCAAATATCTCGGCAACTAATTATCCGATCGACTTCATGCTTTATGCAAAATTTATGTTTTTTTATTGTCTTTTATACTCATTTCTTAAAATAACCAATTTCGAAAATTTTTATATACCTTTTATCAGAACGAATATTTCGAGAGTCCAAAAAAAATAGTTCCGGTTAATCGAGGTTATTGAAATGAAATAGGCTTCTTCCCATTATTACATACTAAGTACATACCAAATTGCAAGTCTCTATCTCAATTTTTTCGGGAGATAGAGCGTTTACAGACACACAGACGGACGGCAAAATTTTTTTTCTAAAAATATGTTTTTCGGAATCTCCAGTGTCTGAAACGTGTAAATCTGTCAAAAAAAAATTTCCGATTTTCAAAACGATTACAAGACTTACCCTATACTATGTATGATGGGTAAGTAAAAAGACAAAAATCTGTGCTTTCAGTTATAACTTAAAAAGAGGATAGTCTTAAAACTTTTTTAATAAAACTTTAAACTTCGAAGCTTCTTCTATGAATTAAAATAAATTTATAAAATATTCTTATATTCTGAAACAAATACTTTAAAATCGAAGAAAGTTTTTGAATGAATTAGACAAAACATTTTACAGTGATATGATGTTTATTTGTCAGGAAGAGACTAAAGTAAAACAATACAATATATTAAAATGGTGGGAAATCAGCAAGAATAACTTTCTGCTCCTTTTGATTTGGCAAGGAAGTTTTTAAATGAACCAGAGAGCAGGTATCTGGAATGAGCGATCATATTCAAATGTTGTAAACATACAAGGTGTTCGTACATCTTGGAACAAACTTTCTTTCTACTTAGATAATGTGGTCAAGGCAAACAGTTTTTGAGCAAGAAACATTATCTCAATCCACTTATTCCATCAAAAATACACTACATTCAATCAAAAACGCAGGGTGTGTCACCAAGCTGAAACTGAATTTTTGGTCACATCTTTAACAACAATGAAGATATTTTAAAGAGATTTTCATCATATTAATTTTACTTGTAACAAATATGATGATATTATTGGAAGTGGCTGAATTTTAGCCAGTGACACAATTATAAGTACAGTCCAGTCTCTAAAATCCGGACATCTTAAATCCGGAAACCTCCAAAATCCGGACTACATAAATGTTAATCTAATTTTACACATCTTTGTTAGTTTTGTTTTCTTATTTCGTTCATAGATGGCAGCACGGAACAATTTTGTTAATTTTTTGCCATTTTAGTTTATGTTCGGCATTTCGCCGACTTTGCTCATAGATGGCAGCACCGAACAATTTCCTTAAATTTTTGCCATTCTAGTTTATTATCGGAATTTCGGCGATAGATGGCCGTACCAGTTTTTTAGGGACAAGTTTTTTTTTTATTCATGATTTTATACGATCAGCGGTCGTTCAGTCAGATTAAGCTTAAGGTTTTTTAATATATATGAAATTCCTATTAGTTCATCCTAGTGCATTCAATTACGTAAATTATGCAATTAGTAAAAAAAGATAACATATTTCTCTGTCAATAGCGAATAAAATTTCGTTGCTAAAAGCTGCCGATGATTTGGTAAATGAAGAAAAAAAATAAAAGTAGAGAAGAACTAATAAATAGTTTAGACACAACAATAATAGGATTAGAACAGAGGAATTTTATAACAGAAAATGAATTAATGTCCTTATATAGGATTAGAGAGAAGATAATGGCCAATAAGCCTAAACTAAGACAACAAAAACTGACAGACATATTTTTAAAAAATCTTAATCGTAAAAATGTTCTGTGTATATTTAATTTTATAAGATTAATATAAGTTTGATTTTGTTTTTGAATCATTTAATATGTTATTTAGGATTTTTTAGAAGTATTATGATTTTTTGTGATTATTATTTATAATTTTTGCTCATTATTTTAAGTTGTTATTGTCCGGATTTCAGGATCTCTAAAATCCAGAATTATCGAAAATCCAGAAAAGCCATGTCCGGAACGATTCCGGATTTTAGAGACTGTACTGTAGTACTGTCAGCTGCATTCTGAATAAAGGAATATCTAGCTCAGTGTTGTTTAGATATGAATGGTGGCAATTTCCAGTACTTCTCGTGATTCACAGAAATCAAAGTACCTATGTTGAAAATATAGTTACAATATCTTTAATACTATTAAAGTAACAAACAGAAATTCTAATTTGACTTGGAGTGAGATGCACTTTATTTTTGATTGAATAAGTGTTGCGATCCTGGTTTCCTGGACAAAATTTGTCTGTCATGGTGTCTATTATCACCTGTGAAAGTTTTTTTTTTTCATTTTCTTTAGAAACATGATGTTTGCAAAAAAGCAAGAAACAGATTATTTACTAGACAATATTCAGGAACTTGCATTTATTTGTACATCATTAATTCCTATGAAGGTCATCATTAATGGTTAATTTTCTTAAGTGACACTTTTCAAACAGCAAATAAATAATGTAAAAGCATTCTCTTTCATTGAAATATGATTCTATTTCTAATTATTTTGAATATCTTTATTAATTGACAGTTAAAAGTAGAAATTATGGGTTTTTAAACATTTTTAAAAAAAGTTTTAAGTATTCGGTTTGACCAAATATTTCAATATTCGGCCGTCTGAATAGTTTGATATTCGGGCAAGCCAAATATTCAGCAGACCGAATAGTTTGATATTTGGCCTAACCGAATATTCGGTAATATGGCCGGATACCGAATATTCGGTGCATCCCTAGTTGTCATATCTTTAAATTTTGTTCAAAACACCAACTTTGACTGTCTTTTATGAAAAATCCAGCACCTTTATCAAAAAATGGAAAAAACTATTCGATTTTATAGTTTTTGAACAAGAGCACCAGCCAATCATATACCTTTATGGAAAAAAAATGAATTCGGGAATATGTCAGAAAATAGTCCTGTTTCAATTTGAGAACAGCCTGAAGTAATGAAATTTCTTTCCAAATCAGATTCCCTTCAGGATTATTTTTGAATCTGACATTGTAAATAAGGTTGTCTCCTTTTGAAATGTGGAAAACATATTTTAATATGAAGAATGAGGCTTTCAATAAAGAAGCTGAAAGAGCAATATCTCAAGTTTTTACAGCCACTACTTCTTCAGCTGCTGTTAAAAGAGTATTTTCCACCTTCAGATTTGTTTAGTCATTACTTAGAAATTGACCAAGAAATGAAAAAGCATCTAAGTTTGTACTTTTGTTTAAAAGACAAATAAGAATGAAAAAATCATTTATGTTTGATTTTGTGTTTATTTAAATACTAGTGCTTAAAAAACTGATTTGATAAATATAATTGTATATGTACTTGTTCTGCCATAGCACAACTTTGAAAGCTTGTTGAAGACGTAATTTTTTCCAGATGTAGAATTTTCTAAGAACTAAAATATCTTCTTAAAACACCATCAAAAACTTTAAAATGCGCTAGGCCTTTCGAAAGATCTGAGTCTTTCTTCGTCAGGCACAAAAAGACGTGCGTCTACTATGAATGCTGCTGTTTTCATAGTAGACGCACGTATTTTTGCACCTGACGAAGAAAGACTCAGATCTTTCAAAAGGCCTAGCGCATTTTAAAGTTTTTGATGGTGTTTTAAGAAGATATTTTAGTTCTTAGTGTTTTACACCAGTTTCAACTTATTTTAGTAGAATTTTCTCTTTGATATTAATTTACATGGTTTTATCTGTCATTGCAACTTACAAGAGTTTTGTTAAAAATGTATTAAAAAAAAAAACAAAAAAAAAACATGATTTGTGTATTTAATACATGGTTTGTCATAGGTAAATACTAATAGTGTAATGAAAACTTTATCATTAATCAAAATAAATTTAATCCTGATTTAAATATCATTTACAACTTTTAGTTTATAAATATATTTTTTTAATCCAATTTAATTTTTTTTAAACTGATAGTTTTGATTTTATGATTTTACCCAACCTTGCTTTTAAAAAAATAAGAAATTCTCTCTTTTCCTTCTTTATTATTTTTTTTTCTACAATTTTGAATCTGAATTTAAAGCATGATTTATATTTGCATTCATGGTTATTTTTTCAACATTAGCAATTAATCATGTAGAAAGCATAAGGTGGGTTTTATAGTAATTTTTAATCTAAGTATTAATATCAAAGTAATTTATTAAAGCTGTTATTAATATTAATAAATCATAATTTGTTCAGTTAAAAAAATAATTTTTTTCTTTTGTTTTTTAGAATGTTTGCTACAATGTTTGTCAGTGCTATATGGCATGGTGTTCGCCCTGGTTATTATTTGTCTCTGTTGGGTACACCCCTTTTATTACTTTCTGAAATAGAAGTAGAAAAAGCCGTCCGCAAGAACCTGTCAGAATCTGCTCAGAAAGTATATGACTTTGTTTGGTACTTTGTCAAAATGCAATCTGTATCATACATGGGTATTGCTTTTATTTTATTAGATTTAAAAGCAGTTATTCATTATTGGAATTCCATCTATTATATTGGACACTTTTTTACTATTTTACTGTTTGTTATTGCATTTTTAAAGAACAGGTGGTCTCGAAAATCTTTGAAAAAAGACAAAAAAAATTTAGAGCTTAATGTGTCAAAGTCACTTTAATTTATAAAGACATTTTAGATTATATATAAGTAATATATGCTTCAATGTGTGACCTGAAACACCTTCATGCTTGAAATGCTTTTTTATCATTCAAAAATGAAGACAAAAACAATTTATAATATTATATATAAACATAGTTTTGTATTACTATTTTCATTATACAGCTATATTATTCAAGATTGTAGTTTGCATCATGATTTTAAATTGTCTAATTTTTCAAAAGTATTTTAAACCTTGCCATACTATTTCAATTTATATAAATCTTCTGGCAATTGTACTGCTGAATTGAAACAGCATAAAATCACACAAATTTATGGGAAAATATTAGATTATGTATAAATAATACAAGCTTCAACATATGATCTTAAAACCTTCATTTTCAAGATATTTATGAATCACCTCAAAAGACAGAATGGAGTAATTTGCTATGCTAAATATAAATGCTATTTTGTATTACTATTTTACAAATCATTCATCTCAATTACATCATGATTTTCCACTGTCTAATTTTGTATTAGTTTTTAATTTTTTAGCCATATGTATTTTTTATATTCATGATCTGGTAAATTTATTGCTGAATTAAAATAACTTTTAGTTTATGGAGAAATTTTACATTAAGTATAGCTAGAATGTGCTTTTATATGTGACTTTAATCGCCTTCATGTTCAAAATGCTTATCAATCATTCATAAAAGACTTTATTGGATAGAATATAATATTAACTGATAAATCACTACTGCACTATAGCTGTAGTTTTGTATAATTCATATTTTACACATAATTTAAATCTTGGCTTGGATAATCATTTTCCATTGTCTAATTTTATTTTAAAAACACTTTTACATTCTTTTTATTTCTTTTGTCAGTTTATACATTTTTTTATATATAAGTCTTCATATTTCTGAAATAAAACAACATAAAGTAACTCTAATTTATGGAAAAATATTAGATTATGTATATATAGCTAATACATGCTTCAGCATGTAATGTGAAGAACTTTCATAGTTAAAACACACATGTATAAAATATTGAAGTAATATCTCACGCTAAATATAAATGTAATTTTGTATTGTCATCATTATTTTAGCATTCGCTCATCTCTGTGTTCTTACTCAAATCATCATTTTCTATTGCAAAATATTTTTTTTATTTCAAATGTTTACTTTTTTCTATATATTTTTTGCCCATACAGTCAAACCTCGTTAACATGAACACGCTTAACGCGAATTACTTTTAGTACGAACTGTTTCCGATTACCCCATCCAGCTGTATGTAATGTATTTAAGTTCGGATAACACAAACTACTTTTAACATGAACAAAAAAAGTTTCCCCTTGAGTGTTCACGTTAACGAGGTTCGACTGTATAATATTTTGGCAATTTTATTGCTGGATTAAAATAGCATAAAGCACCTTTAGTTTGTAAAAAGTATGTAGATTATATATAACTAATGCCTGTTTCAACATGCAATGTCAAAATCTTTCATGTTTAAAATATTCGTAAGCAAGAGAATGAAAAAAAAAAAAATACATGTCATCGTAGATATAAATGTAATTTTGTATTATTCTCACTATTCTACAAATCATTCATCTCAATGTTTCTGGCTCAAATCATTCATCTCAATGTTTCTGGCTCACATAATCATTTTCTCTGTTAAACTTTTAAAAAGATTTTTAAAAAAATAATAATAATAATAATAAATACCAGATTGTTTTTGTCTGCACAATCTTCTGGCAATATTATTGCAGATTTAATATAGCATAAAGTATTTCCAGTTTGTGGGGGAAATAAAAAGGAGTTATAGTTAGTGTATGATTCTGGTGGGAAAATATTAGATTATGTATTGCTAACACAAGTTTCATCATATGATGTCAAAAACGTTTATGTTTAAAACACTCAAAATTATTATTATTATTATTATTATTATTATTTTAACCAGAGAACAACCCATACTAACCCTGCTGCAAATCATTGTATGAAAATGTGACTGGTACCAATTGATTAGTATAATGTCTACCAATTAATGCTATACTTAAAACTTTCTTAAGAGGTTGTCTACATATAGAAATAGTACCAAACTCAAAATGTTTCGATATTAATACCTAATTTTGACATCATATTTGCATTCTCCTGTAAGTTTTACATTAGGGTACTAAACAGCAAGTCATTCCAGTCAAGGAATAAGAAGGTCCGGGAAAGTAAGGGCAGTTTAGAAATTATGTAGGTTTAAAGTTTGGAACTTCTAATATTAAATTCATTTTTAATTGTTGCAAAACAGATTGCAATTCAAGTAGTTTTTAAAGCATAACTCAAAAACTACTTTACAGAATGAGCTGTAATTTTATATTTGCAGATTTCAAATCAAACTTCTAGAAATAGATTTCTGTCAAAAAAATTCATAAGTTACAAATCATATGTTTTTTGAAAAAAAAAATTGAAATTACACATATTAATTACTTCTTAAAAAAATATGGATTTTGGCAATTATGACCTATGAATTTCTTAACAGAATTTTTAACCTACCAATCTATAACCATTAACCTATAACCTTAAACCTATGAATTTTTTAACAGAAATCGATTTCGAGAAGCTTCAAATGTGCAAATCCAAGTTTGGTATAGCTTCTATATGTAAAGGACCCTTAAGCAAAATTTATAACATTAATTAGTAGACATTATTACTAATTGATTGATATTGGTCACATTTTTATATAATGATTTGTGACACAGTTAATGTGGGATGATTTTTTTAATCTGACTGTACCAGAGACAGAAGTAATTTGTCATGATAGATATGGATATAATTTCATATTATCGCTGTTTTATAAATCATTCATCACAATGTTCTGACTCCCATCATCATTTTCCAATTTCTAATTTTTTTAAATTTTAATTTTTGTCTATATGTGTTTTTTGTCTACATAAATTTCTGGCAACTTTATTGCTGAATTAAAATAACACAGTCTCCAATTTTCTAAAAAGTTTTAAATTAATAGTATCATATGCTCCTATCTATATGTGACCTGCAACATCATGTTCAAAATAAAAAGTAACTTATAATGATGTAATATAAATGCAGTTTCATATCATTACTTCTATTTTAGAGTCATATAATTCAAGATTGTAACTTTTGCAAAAACATTTTCCATTTTCTAATTTTTCAAAAAAGTTTTTAATTATTTTTTTTTAATTATACACTTTTTCTATGTAAATATTCAGGCAATTGTACTGCTGAATTCAAACAACATGTAGTGTCTCTACTTTGGAGGAAAGTATCAGAATATGTGTAGCTAATGCATGCTTCAGCATGTGACCTGGAAAACCTTAATAATCAATAATAACTTATAAATCACTTTATAAGAGAGATAAAGTAATTTAGATATAAATGTTATTTTGTATTACTATTTTGCATATCATTCATCTCAATTTCTGGCTTGCATCATCATTTTCTACTGTTTAATTTTTTAATAGTTTTAAATTTTATTATTCTATTATTACTTTGTAATATACGTTTTTATTTTTGTTATAATCTAGTAAAGATTTTTTTTAATTTAAACTATGCATTTTTATGCAATTAATCTACATTTTAATTCCTATTTTTACACTCTTTTTTTTATTTAACTTGGTTCATGTATGGAGTTTTGTAATAGATTTTTCACTCACTACCTGATAAGGTAGAATTATAAAAAATATGTACACAAGTCTGTTTCCAATGACAATACAACATTTTAATAGTTTTAGAACTTAATTATAAATTAATTGTAAGGCATTTTTCCGTTAGCCAGGCGCAAGAAATAAATCGCTGAATATTCTATCTTAGAATTGTATACGAATTACAAAAGCAATGTAGTCAGTATGTGTTAGGCCACACTTGCCAACAAATTATGCTAACTGGCTGTGAAACTGCAACAACGAAAAATTTTAAACTCTAAAAAGTGGAAAATCTAAATACAAAAATAAGTGTGTAATTTTTTAAAAAGTTTTTATCAATTAATAGTTTAATATTAATTAAGTTATGATTATACACTAATAAAACAGTTTAGAAATCTCAAATAAATAGGGGTTTAAAGAATGTTTTTTTTCCCTTCCTTTTTCCAGATTTTAAAAAAGAAACAAAACAAAAATTATGATTTTCTAAATAAATTTTTAGTTTATACTTCCTACCAAGCGTAAATCAAAGCAGTGAAATTTCCATAATCAGATCCCGAGTCAAATTTAATGTATTGTAAAAGAAACTTTTTATGGATTGCAGTCATGAAATTAGGCATGATTTTTAAAATGCTAAATTTTTATACTTATCTGTTTTTTTTTATTAAGGAGTTTGATACTTTGTAAGTAACAAATTAGTTTTCATATAAATAGTTGAAGCATTAAATATTTTAATATGTTTTCTACAAAAATGTACTTAGATACTTTCAGTAAATGTAATGTTAAATGAATGTCTGTCATCAAGAAAAAGTTGCGAATCTGTTGCTACAGATTGCTTTTTTTTTTCCAAGTAGATTTTCTATATCAATAAATTCTGTATATATTTCATGTCGAAACTTTGTTTATTTCATACTATTGTCTACCTTCTGTGTTATTTTGTATAAGTGATTAAGGAAAGCACTTTTTCTTTTATCTGACTTTGTTGAATATATTGATAAATATATAATTTAGTGCTCATGAAATCAGCTCAATATTTTGAAATCTTATGATTTCAATATATTGCCTTTTACTGGCAGAAATTTTAATTTACTTTAAATTTGAGTTATAACTATTCAATGCAATTCAAACCAAGAATTTTTACATTGTTCATTTAATTCATATTACATTTTCTCATAATTTTATGTTATATTTATCGATCAACTTTTTTATTCTAAATATCATTAATAAATTACTGTTCTACACCAGCCACAAGATGTAATAATGTAATAGAAGTAAATAAGATGTAGGTATATCAAGGTATTACACAAAGAGTTGTGAGTACTAAGACAAATAGAAAAAAAAAAAGCATGCTACATTCAGCCACCCTATTTGCATTAACATCTCGAAATAGCAAACATAAGAATTGC
This sequence comes from Maratus michaelseni, assembly GCA_963931845.1. Lineage (NCBI taxonomy): Eukaryota > Metazoa > Arthropoda > Arachnida > Araneae > Salticidae > Maratus > Maratus michaelseni. Next base: position 156,610,317 of record OZ007591.1, on the reverse strand, counting down.
GCATAAATTTATTATAAAAATCATCCACAATTATTTTATATTTTCATCCATTTCTGGTTTTAAAAGGTAAAGAAATACTATTTTTTTAATTTCTGAAAAAAATTCTAAACAATCAATCAATAATTCTATGAATCTGAAATTTACATTTCTCTAATTCAAACAAATTGAATCATTATTCCAGCATATGCTTGGGGGGGGGGGGGGTAAATAAAATAAATATGCAATGAAACAATAATTTAATCATATCAGTGATGTGGAAAGTATGTTAAAAAGCATTATTTATAAGTACACTCTTTCACTACCTAATGTCTCCAATCCATCATTGTATTAAAAGAAGTTACCTACATAAAACTTTACTGGGTTAGCTTAATAAGTTACATTGGTTATTGATTTTATAGTTGATTATTGTTTAGAAATGTCTAATAGAAAATCATTGAAAGATGACAGAATTCCTTGGAAAGCTTTTCTAAGGATAAATATATTGCTGAAATTCTTTTAGTATTGGTTTTTCTAAGATCTGGATAAAACAAAAATTATATCAAAGAAATATTTCATATGAATCAAATATTATACTATTAGGGAATTTTTATAAATTTGAAGTTAAAACTATCAATGAAACTTTTTATGCAGAAGCTTTATAGCATCAAACAAATATTTTTCGCTTTCAATGATTCTTATCAAGTTTTTGAATACTTACATAATCATCTTTTTCATGATTGCCCATATCACATGTCTTTAAAACAGGTTGAATATTTTACACCATCGTCTAAAAATAAATCTGCATTTCATTCATGTAACATTCTTACCAGTTTCATAAATTTTTATACTACACAATCTTCAAAAAAAACTAATAATAAATTTCCCTATTTTTATTTATGTTTTGAAAATATTTTTTAAATTATCATCCAGATTTAAGTATTAAACATGAATTATCCTTTTAATTTGTAATTTAAAAAAAAAAAAATCATTGTAGAGTATTTGTTATTTGTTATCTATTCCAAGATGTAAACTATTATTTTATAAATTCAGTTTTAAATTGTATTTATCAATGCAATTATTTGTAATTTATATGTATTACTTATAATAAAAAATTCTGTTTTTTGTCAGTCTTGCATATGTGATATAATATATTTAATCTGCTGCTGTGCTCAAAAAGTATTTTAAATAAGATAGATTTTGTAAAATATCATGTGCAGAAACTTTTAAAGAATAAGCAAAGTTTTGTTAGTTACTGAAAATTCTTATTTATTGTTTTTTCTTGATACAAGTCATTGCTAGCCCATGTACAAAAGAACTATAATGTGCAATAAGACTACTAATGTACACAGCAGAATTTTTTATTTGGGAAAACTGGTATTCTGGTCATTAGTGCTGGCAGAACAAAATCTAGGAAGGGGCAAGATTCTGGATGAGTTATGTCTATTGCCTGCAATCTTTTTCGTGTTTTTTAAAAGAAAGAATGTAAACACAAAATGAGTTAAACTAAGAATATTTTATCAGAATTCCTCATGCAAGACAATTTTTTAAACATATCAATGTAAAAGCAATATAAAAATTTAACAATTAAAAAATATTAAATATTCTAAAATAAATTTGTACCAGTATTTTTTCAAAAAACGAGAATTGAAACAATAATTTCTTTTTCTGCAAAGGTGTCTCTGCCCTCCTGAACCACACACTAAAATAAATTTTGAATATAAGAATATAAAAAGAAAAACAGAACTAAAAATTGACTTCCATGGGGGTTTGGGGGGGGGGGGGGGGGGAGAGTCCTTCTGATAAAAAATTTTGTATTAATCTTTCTCTTAATGTTTAATTATTTTAAGGCCTTTATCAAAAATAAATTTTACTATTCCTTCCAAAATCAAAGATAAAGAAAATTTAATTAAATTGCAAAATCCAGCTCGTGTCAATGACCCTCTACAGCCCTCCTCCTGCTCTCCCCTGGAAATGCTCATGAAAAATTTAAGTTCATTTAAATAATTATGTTTTCTGTAGAAATCTTAAATCTACGAAGATATTACATCATTAAATACAAATTATATGAAGCAAAGGAAACTTTTCTTTTTGTGTTAAATGCTAAAAATTACAAAATTACAAATGTGTTGTGCTTTTTTTTTTTTTTTTTTTTTTTTTTTTTTGGAATACATTTAACAATGGCTCATCAAAGATTCGGGTTTCTGCATCCTATTTATCTTATTTATTCTATTTTTCTCATACCTAATGAAAACAGCCTTGAAATACAATGAACGGTTGCTTAGAAAGTATTCAGGTTTCTGCATCTAATTATCTCATTTATTCCATTTTTCCTCTTACCAAATAAAAGCAAATTGATATATTTCAATGCTTTTGTTTCCCAGCAGCTAAAAGGTAGGCCCACTCTTGATTATTCTTGTTTATACTATTGAGATCTTCTGTTAATTAGTATTCAGTTAAGGTATCCCACTATGTTTGGCACATTTTTTTTTTTTTTTATGAAACAAAAAATCAGTATAATACTGATTGTTTCAAATAAATTAGTATATAAAAAGACAATTCTGTCTGTTAAATAAAATGTTTTGATACAATTTCTGTCTGATTTTTAAAAGGTTAAGAAAAACATGGAATTTAAAATACGTACTGTAAATGTCCTCATGACAAAAATTATGATAGTTTAATCAGAGTTTTTCAATAAATGTGTATGTGGGGTAACAAAACTACAGTCTAAGCCATAAATTTTATACCTATTCAAATTATCACTTTGATGATTTTATGTTTAATTTATAAAAATAGCTGTAAAATTTTAGGAAATTCTTAGGTATTTAAATGGATTGTACATTACACTCACAATACCACTTAAATTATAGGCAATCAATTTTATTTAAATATAAACATGATTATATAAGGTAGAACACTTTTCATAACTGATTCTTCATGAAAATATTTTTTTTTCTTTATTTTTTCCGATAATGCATTTAAAGTTCTTATCTCTGAAAATCTATTAGAAAATATTCACCTCAAGTTCTTATCAGATTTTTATGTTGTACCTCCTTCGTTAACTTCAATATTACAAATTTTTTTTTTTTCTTGGAGCCCTTAAACAGCAACTTCCAGATATTTAAATACATTTTTCTGTTTTCTGAACTGAAACATAAGCAGCCATAACTACATTTCCAATGATCCTAAAAGAAAAAATAAAATCAATTTTATTATCTAGTTTTCGGTTATAATGTATTTTTAAGTATATTAAAATTAGCACATTCATTCAAGATTGTTGTGTTCACCAAAGTTATCTTATTGAAGATAATTATTTTGGATTGAAAAATCCTATTTTTGGTTTATATTGGAATATAGCTAGGAGTAAAACATCAGTTTTTCTGTTGTTGTCACCATATAATCATGATTTTTAGTTATAATAATTTGAATAATAATATTCGAGCATTAAATCTGTGCTGATGAATTATGAACTCCAGAACAAAACTACATTTTTCTCATAAATGAGTTGCTTATATCTTATCCCCATTTCATTTCCTTTATAAATTTTTCTGCTGACAAACAAAGGTAACAGAAGTAGTAACAGACATAGTTAACAAAAAAATACTACAGAACTAGTTAAATATGATTTGTGTTAATGTGCAATGGACAATGTTACATGGCAAATAAGTACCAAGTTAAGAACTTACATTAAAATTTATTTTATTTAAAGTTTTTTTTTTCTTTCTCTCTTTTTGATAAAATTCTTCGTTTTAAAAATCATCAAAAGTTTAATACATCTGAAGATCTAGATTGCAGGCCCACTGCTGTCTCAGTAGGCAGTGTAGAATTTAGAAATTTTTCTCCAAGAGGGAATTTTACAGTTCTCGGGAGGGATGGGGGAGCAGTCTGGAGTTCCAGGAGACAATTTGCACTTTTAGACCATTACCAAAAACACAATTTCACATCTTCTGTGGAAGGGGGCATTTTAATGCTCCAGGGAGAATGTCCTCCCCAGGCCACTTCCTGAATTCATCACTGCCAGTACGCATCAGCATGCAACCTTGAATTTGCTGCCCCTTCCATGTTTTTTCTGCCCGAAAACCCATTTAATATTTTTTATATTTGTGATACTTGCAGAATTATTATTTTCTGTACATTATTTAATGTTAATGCTGCGATTTTACTTAAATAATGTATTTTAAACTATTGAATCAAATTATAACAGAACTTATAACAATCTGAGCTAAAATTCCATAAGCAGGTATGTTTCCAAGCTTGATATCAAATAATAACAATGTTGGTAACAATGTACTAGCAGTTTCAAATGTAGCAAGAGTATGAGCGTGGTTATCTGTCAAGAAATGTTGCATATTTGCAGAATTTTTAGGAAGATATTTGGATTCACCAAATTGATTAATTTTACAAAAGTAAACTATACAAAAAATATCTGAAACAAACAAAAAAGATGTTCTTTTCCTGTTTATTATTTTTTTTCCCTTAGCCCATAGTAAATGGTCATGTAACATATAATGTACATATATTTCAGAAATAACCATTTAAATACTCTGTGATTTTAAATCAATAGTTATTTTATTTTGCAGTTTTATTATGTAATCGTCTGAAAAACAAACCAAGTTACAATATATAATGAAATTAAATTTGTGCAAAGCTGCACTTAATAAAATACAACAGTTGGAGACATACCAGCATATGGGACGTACCTCACAATCTGTGTCCAGCACCTTTAAGTCAGCTTGTCAGTGATTTCTTTTATATCAATGGACATCTTGTAAAATCCTCCCAATGAAATTATTTTTGAGGGCAGCTTAAGGCTGTTCTGAAATCCAATAGAAGTTATTTTCTGACACATTTCTGAATTCATTTTTGTTCGGAAACTCATGAAATTAGCAGGTGTTCTTATTCAGAAACTATGTAATTGGATGACATTTTCCTTTTTTTTTTTTTAAAGGCAGAAGATCTTTCAGGAAATACTGTCAAAGTCAACGTATTGAACTGAATTTCCACCGCATCGAAGCGATCAAGGGTGGAAAACGCATGACACGAATACTTATAACTCGATAAATAATTTTTTTTTTTTTTGTTGTAGTGAAAAATAAAAATTCCAGGATATTTCAGATTTACTAAGTTATATTTTGTGTAATTGTTTCTCTGTTAAAATAACTATTATTTTTCATAAGTTTCTGAGAAAAATAAATTTTCAACTTTTCAATACCATAAAAAATTAAGTTTAACTCATAATTTTTTTTTTCTTTGGAAGTATTGAAAAGAATAACCACAGGCAACTACTGAAGATCTTGACTTCTAAACAGTACTTGTTGTTATAATTAGATGCTATAAAATCAGTTCTCAAATCTAAACAGGCTACTTTATGATTTTATTCATTCATGTTTTATTGGAAACGCATGAAATTGGCATATGTTCTTATTTAGAAACTTTGTAATCAAAAGACGTTTTCAATAAAGGCAGAAGATTTATCACAAGATACTGTCAAAGTTGGCATTTTGAACCGAATTCCAGACACGGCTATGCAAGAAACAGGAACAACTTATCATCACATGGCAAAAATTGCTTATAACTCCATAAGTAATTTACTTATCAAAAAATGGAAAATGCAATTTGATTCCAAATCGCTTCAATAGTCAGGTACTGCCAATTTTATGCCTTTACATTTAAAAATGTGTCAGAAAGTTTTGTGTTGTTAAGCACGGAGTTTGAGAACCACCTTAAAAAGCTTGGGGATTATTTTTGTAAAAAGAATTAGTAGTATGGTGGTGTTTTAGACAATTTTACAATGAGACTATGTGAATGTTATTTTCTGCCCATGTACTATCTACACCTTCTATGCCTGCTTACATGCAGCCATGCCAGATTGTCATTGTATGAAATTTTCTCCATTGACTTACTCCATTTCGCATTTTATTAAAAAGATCAAATCAATACTTTTTTGTTAAGTACAAAAACACGTAAGTGTTGTCTTTGATTCTTATGATTTTTTAAAACTGTAGAGATACTTTAAAGATACTCTGTATTTTATATGATATAATATGTATACTTCATGTATAGCTTTTGTAGTCTCAACCTCTTTTGTTATCCTTTTCCCCCTAATTTTTATTAAGATGGCTTCAAGTTTGTTGCATGATGGTAATTTGATTGGTATTTAAATTATATTTTTTTTACTAAAATGCTTCTAATGTAGGTATACAATAGTGAATTGTACGAATCTTTTTGTTTTCAATTTGTTTTTATTTTATTTACGGGTAAAAAAGAAAAAAATACAGTGGACTCTCATTAATGTGCCTCAGCTTAAGATGTAATTCTGGTTAATGAAGACAATTTTGTTTTCCCCATCATTTTCTATTTGCAGTTAATGAAAACATCACTTACAGCATACTCTACTACTATTGAATAATGTAGACAATTTTTCCCAAGCTGACTGAGCAGAATCAAAACTGCTTTTTTTACAATATTCTTTAAAAGCAACTTTGATGTAAATTTAGTTATTGAAAGATCAAGAAATTGTCAGTGACAGTGATGAAGGAAAAGAAAACATTTTACCACAAAAAAATTTGAGGAGTTCAAAAATTGCTAATGGCTGTTCACCAATATTACTAATCAGAATGTGACACAACAGACAAAATTTTTGAGCATGTCACAAAACTAGAAAATGATGTGGTCATTTGTTCATGTATGGCAAAGAAAAGTGAGAGATTACTTTAATTAAAGTTAAATTATGTAAGTACGGAATTTAGTTGCATATTTTGTTTGTCTTTATTAATTTATTATTTTGTATTAACAAATTGTCACTAACTTGCATTTTAATTAAAATTACTGAATTAAAAAAAATTTAATTAGCACTAAGTTGGTATTTAAATTTCTGCGAAAAACTGAATTCAATTTATTCAGTGAAAGAGATTTTTTTACACCATTCAAATGTTTGCATCATTTAATGTGGACTTTGGTTATTGCATACAAATAGGGGTCTCCCTTCGAAGTCTGCACTAATGGGAGTTCACTGTATTTGCAGTTTTGTTATGCATAAACAATTTTATATATTGTTAGTTTGTTGTTATGTGCTGCTACACCTGCCATGTATCTTTTATAATTTGTAAGAATATTAGTTATTGCTGAGAAATATTTTGAGAGTTAATGTACTTGATTTAATGTGTGCTGTTCTTTTTGAAGTGTTTTGAATGTAGAATATTTGTTTTTAAAGGATAGCTGTTTGTTTTATTTTGCAAATAATAACACTGCCATGCCTTATACTTTATTATTTAAATTATTATAATTTATTTCTCATTATTTTGTTGTCTAGTATTTTTAAAGCTTTGTAACTCTTATTACTCTTACTTAACTTTGCACTGATATTTATAATGACTTTTAATAAACCTCTTATATTTCTATAAAATATGTTAAGTCATATATACCATAAGTATTAGCTATTTTGATTTCACTACATCAAGTAAACTGTAAAAGAAAGCTGTTTAATCTATTTTTGGTTAACAAAAATATATGTAATTAAATATTTTTTGTGAGAAACCAATTTATTTATAGATATTTCTAAGTCTTTAATTTTTATATATATTTGTGTTGCATATATATTTAAGAAAAAATAAATTTTTACTTTCTTGTTAAACTTATATTTTAGGACTGACATTTTATTGTTATTACATTATACATGCCTTAACTTGGTCTAATAGTGACATATTTTGATTATACCTTTTGGGGAACATCTTAAGATATTTATTTTCCCTCAATGTAAAATTTTAACCTTGTAATAAAATTCAAATAGTGTAATATCTTGATTATAAGCCTCTGTTTTTCAAAAGCAAACACAGTTAAATTTAGGGAAGGGAGGCTTATAATCAAAATTTAAAACAAAAGAAAATCAAAACAAACTCTTTTATCATTAATTTAGAAGTAAAAAGGGTAAATACAGAGATGATAATATTTTGCATTTCTTCGAATTTTTGCTTTAAAAAAATCATCTAAATATCACTCCTTGAAATTTTCTTTCTTTCCCTGGCACACAAAATTTAAAATCTGTATTTTTTTTTCTGCTTGATTAATTACTTTATTGTAACAATAAATAATCAATTATCTAAATTCCTCTGTTAAACTATGATGATGAGTATGTAGCTGTTTAACATGAGCTCTCCTTTTTTTAGAGCAGAATGAAAAAATAGAGCAGCAAAGTAGTTTGCTGCTCCTGTTTCTCAGTATCTTTTATTGAAGTACTCAACATTGCACAGGATTTTAAGAATGTTTGTTTAGAAAAATCGATATCCAGTTACACCTCTTTGGTCTTGATATTGTCTATTCGAAAAATTGGATTCATGTGATAGCACAAAAACAACACATTACACTATTATCATCAAATATAATATTGTGTATGTCATATTATATGCCTTGTGCTAAGGTCGGCAAACAGTTTTTAGCCCATTCGAAAATAATATATATATATATATATATATATATATTTGTTTTATCGTTTTGTTTTATTAAACATTTAAATTTTTTCTGCACATTTTTAAGTATTTTTAATTAGTTTTAAAGCCCATTAATTGAGTTAGAATTTAATAAATAAACTAATTTTTCAATAATGCAGAACATTAATATTGGGATAACAGATAGATAGAGTTGCTAGTGATTTGTAGCCAGAATTGCAAATATTTCAGCTAAATATGAAATAGATGTGGAATTAGTTAATTAAGAAATATTATGTAAAGTTCCATAGAAATCATAATTTAGAACATTTTCTGCTCATTTCAGCCTTTTAAATTTAGATTTTTTTTTAAATATATAAGCTCTTCTTTGCAAGCATTTATATCTGAAAAGTAACCGCTATGCCGAATTTCTAGTTTCTGTCCCTTCAGTCACACAAAAATCGGTAATTTCGAACATTTTTTTTCTCCTGCGCCCTTTTTAAATTTCAAATTTTTAACAGTTCTGTCCATGCATTTGCATAGTAAAAGAAGCTGCCATGTCAAATTTAAAGTTTCTATCCTTAACAATTCTATAGAAATCGTAATTTAGAATGTTTTTCACTTATTTCACCCTTTAAAACAATTTTTGTCTTGACATTTTTTTTTTTCTTATCCGGCTAATCATTTGTTTGGGACAGGTTTTCTGAGACAAAATCCAAATGCAGTAAAACCCATGAAAACATAACCTGTCTGTAATAGAATTCTGCCTTAAATGAAAATATTTCATAATATAAACGAATGGAATACCATACAATTATACCTACTAAAATAGTTTTTTTTTTTTTTTTTTTTTTTTTTTTGCGCTTAAGATTCCATTTTTACAGGTTTTAACTGTGATGTGTAATAAAAAGAATGTAAAGATAAATACAGTCAGATAGATCAAGCTTTCAACTAGATGATGAATATGTAGCTGATTCACATCTTCATAAAGGAGCTCTCTTTCTTTTAGAGCAGCATGAAAAACCACGTCAGCAAAGTAGTGTGCTGCTCCCATTTCTCAGTATCTTTTATATTGTACTAGTGAAGTATCCGGCATTCCACAGGATTTTAAGAATGTTTGTTTAGAAAAATCAATTTTGAAATTTAACATGCAGTATAAAAAACATCATAATAAAAGAAAGCATTTGAAATGTTATACACATGAATCGAATGGAAACCCAATATATAAATATATAAATTTATATAATAAACTCATCAAAATTCAGCTATAAATCTGCTTGCTCCCATTCATCATTGGAGCAATAAAAGCTAAAAATGAAAAATGTCAAACTGTCTCTGAACTGTACATGATGGAGCAAACTGAAAAACAATTACTTCAAAGAAGCTTCATAAACTATATTTCTTGATTCAGGGCAAATACATATGAATTTCTTAAAGAGCCTGAGGACGCAATGTAAAACTGTCATGAGAAAAGCAAGTTGATTCCAAGTTGACTCCAACTACATGTAAAGATTGTCCCTGTGCCTTATTGATCGACATGGCAAAAGCTAAACGAACTGGAAATTGTAGACACTTGAATAGAAATGGCATTTTCGATGGAATAAGGGGTTTGCGTGGAATGAAAGCATTCTCACCTTTGGCACAGCCTGCCAAAATTGTTGCTTCAATGATATGAGGCTGGAACTTCTTAACTACCAATCTTGTACCGTTGCAAAGTCTTGGAGGATTTAAATTTCTGAGAAGCATAATGGGTGATCAAATCTTTAGTATCAAGTTATACAGTGGTATTCCGTGAGGATCCAAAGAGTTTAAAAATTCAGTTGGGTAGTGAATATCCTCATTTTCTTCAATATCTATTGATTTGAACAATACAGCTTCTCCAGGTAACTCTTCTCAAACCTTCAAGTTGATGTTGTTCACACTATCATTTTTTGGTGCAAGAATCGCACGTTCGTAAAACCATTTTCATGGTCTGTAAAATCTTGTCAAATATTTAGTAATGCTTTCACCTTGAGTTCTTCAACAGACACAACTGTCACAAAATGCTTCTCTGATTTTGAACAGATCAGCTACAGTTACTTGATACTGGATGAAGCTGTATTAATCCATTCCCAATACTTAACAAATGGTCAGCAAATTGACCATCCAATATGTTTCCATGCAGATGAACTCGAACTCTCATATTTGTAATCATAGTAATGGCGAAGTATTTTCTAATCTGGGAGCGATTTACATCGAAACATAAACTTTGTGTTATGAGATTTGATTCGTCAACTGACAAAAGCTGAATGACCAAATGGAACTTATACTCGTCATTGCAATGCGTCGGGACCTTAGTAACCTTATAATTAGAGGGAGAGATGACTTGACCCCTCAGACTGCAGTAATGATCTTCTCAAGATACTCCATCAGATTATCTCCGTCGCCAACAACATGCAAAAAAGCATACTTTTGGGACACCAAAGATTATGATCTAAGGCGTTTTTGTTTACCCTTCAACTATGGTTACCAATTGGGTGAGCACATCAGAAGAATGTAGTTTACTTTTGAGGATCATCAAGTCCTCTATATCTTTGTAGCAAAGTCGGAAATCATCATTTTTAAGTTGTGAACTACCAACCACATGTGGAAGAGGAAGAATGGCCATATTGAGCATGCTAAAATCTTTTTGAATTTCTGCCAATGTTGCTTCTGGATCCATTGGACAAAGTAATAAGGCTGACAAATAGGTGCTGCTGGAGGATGGATCCAGTGGCGTAGCTACATATTCAGCGCCCTGGAGCAAACAAAGTTGGTGCGCCCTCTTGTCACTCGAAAAAGTTCAGCACATTTTGTTTTGAAATTTTAAAATTATGTGTTCTCATTTTGATTTAAAACCATATCTTTATTTCAAAGTCAAAGTATTTTGACAACCAAATATTTAACGCACTAAATAGAAATAATAACAAATAAATAATTTACATTAGTAAAAGAAAAAAGTTGTATGTCTGTCTGTGCGTTGGGGAGGGGGGGGGGGGGGGGGGGGGGGGGGGGGGGGGATGACTACGAAAATCTATCGCGCGTAGAAGTCTTGAAAATTTGGATGAGGATAGTTCAAAGCAGGTCCTGAAGCTCAGATTTGTTATTTTTTTGATAATTCGCCGATATATTATATAAAAACTCATCAAAAAGCATTTTGCAAACTGGCCTCCCGCTCTTGCTCAGTTCTGAGTTTTCCGAAGTTAGTAAGCAGACGATCGAAAAGTGCGATACCCACTTTTTTTCACACTTTTTCTAAACTCACGTTGGGCGAAACGTTGAAAATGCTGACAAATGGAAGACGTATGTTTAAATGTCGTACTTTTACGTTTAAAATGCCACAGTACGTTCGGAAACATATTAATATTAACCCTTTCAACAAAGTTCGATTTCGCCGTTTTATTTTTCTAAAACACCGTTTAAAGAGCTCAAAAGCAGAGAAGAACCAAAAGTACGAGAGTTGCTTTTCATTTCGGACTTTTTTCGAAGTTCGCATCGGCAAAACCGTTGGAAATATGGAAAAACGAAATACATATTCTTAAATTTCGTAGTTTCACGTTTAAAACGCCGCAATTCTTCCGAAAAACTTCGAAAAAGTTTTATCAATATGTTGTTTTTTCTCCCTTTTGTCGAACTTCGCATCGGGTCTAATTTCAGAGGTACGGTTTAACAAGAAATACATACTTAAGGGGAGGGATGGTCTACTACTTTGGGTCAAAATTTTCGATTTTTTTTTTTTTTTTTTTTTTTTTTTTTTTTTTGGCATTTCTTAAATGTGTAGATTGCTGTCGTAAAGCGGCTTCGCAATATTCCAATTCCTTGCAATCTTTTTTTTTTGCTCGTTGAACTTAACGCTGTTTCGTAAAACTTTAAACTTGTTTATCTTGACAACATGTTCTTCAAATTGTGTGCGACCATTTTTCTCGAGAAATATTCCTTATATTTCATTCATTTTTTTAATATTTAATAGAAAGCTAATCGTTTTTGCTGGAGCTTATACCACAGAAAATTATAATTTTCATTGATTAATTATTGTTTAGAACTCACAAAAGGTTTAAAAAAGGCGAAAAAAAAACAGCTTATTTGTTCAAATGACCGCCATTTTGCTAAAAATCAACTTTTTAAATTAAATGTTGGTATGAGCTCCAAAGAATGTAATGGCCTTTCATAATTTGGTGACTTAATTTGTTTCCTATATTACTTGTGATCGGCGGAAAACGGACGCCCGACGCGCACCCGCACCTCGTCCCAAAAATTTAAATATGTAAGTGGAATGTCAATAAATATAATGCAAAAAGTCCGAAGGCCATATCTCTTTTCTTTGTAACTGAAAAAAGAAACCGTAAACATCATGTGAATTTTAGGCCAAAGAAGTATAAACTTCCCTTAAAGCTAACACCTTCTCTACGACTGTGCAATATTCACTGTAAAAAAAAATTCCTGAAAAAAACGGAAATTGTACTTGCAATCGAGACGCCAGTACTATTTCCGTATTTTAACGGAAAAAAAAATGACTACGAAAATCTATCGCGCGTAGAAGTCTTGAAAATTTGGATGAGGATAGTTCAAAGCAGGTCCTGAAGCTCAGATTTGTTATTTTTTTGATAATTCGCCGATATATTATATAAAAACTCATCAAAAAGCATTTTGCAAACTGGCCTCCCGCTCTTGCTCAGTTCTGAGTTTTCCGAAGTTAGTAAGCAGACGATCGAAAAGTGCGATACCCACTTTTTTTCACACTTTTTCTAAACTCACGTTGGGCGAAACGTTGAAAATGCTGACAAATGGAAGACGTATGTTTAAATGTCGTACTTTTACGTTTAAAATGCCACAGTACGTTCGGAAACATATTAATATTAACCCTTTCAACAAAGTTCGATTTCGCCGTTTTATTTTTCTAAAACACCGTTTAAAGAGCTCAAAAGCAGAGAAGAACCAAAAGTACGAGAGTTGCTTTTCATTTCGGACTTTTTTCGAAGTTCGCATCGGCAAAACCGTTGGAAATATGGAAAAACGAAATACATATTCTTAAATTTCGTAGTTTCACGTTTAAAACGCCGCAATTCTTCCGAAAAACTTCGAAAAAGTTTTATCAATATGTTGTTTTTTCTCCCTTTTGTCGAACTTCGCATCGGGTCTAATTTCAGAGGTACGGTTTAACAAGAAATACATACTTAAGGGGAGGGATGGTCTACTACTTTGGGTCAAAATTTTCGATTTTTTTTTTTTTTTTTTTTTTTTTTTTTTTTTGGCATTTCTTAAATGTGTAGATTGCTGTCGTAAAGCGGCTTCGCAATATTCCAATTCCTTGCAATCTTTTTTTTTTGCTCGTTGAACTTAACGCTGTTTCGTAAAACTTTAAACTTGTTTATCTTGACAACATGTTCTTCAAATTGTGTGCGACCATTTTTCTCGAGAAATATTCCTTATATTTCATTCATTTTTTTAATATTTAATAGAAAGCTAATCGTTTTTGCTGGAGCTTATACCACAGAAAATTATAATTTTCATTGATTAATTATTGTTTAGAACTCACAAAAGGTTTAAAAAAGGCGAAAAAAAAACAGCTTATTTGTTCAAATGACCGCCATTTTGCTAAAAATCAACTTTTTAAATTAAATGTTGGTATGAGCTCCAAAGAATGTAATGGCCTTTCATAATTTGGTGACTTAATTTGTTTCCTATATTACTTGTGATCGGCGGAAAACGGACGCCCGACGCGCACCCGCACCTCGTCCCAAAAATTTAAATATGTAAGTGGAATGTCAATAAATATAATGCAAAAAGTCCGAAGGCCATATCTCTTTTCTTTGTAACTGAAAAAAGAAACCGTAAACATCATGTGAATTTTAGGCCAAAGAAGTATAAACTTCCCTTAAAGCTAACACCTTCTCTACGACTGTGCAATATTCACTGTAAAAAAAAATTCCTGAAAAAAACGGAAATTGTACTTGCAATCGAGACGCCAGTACTATTTCCGTATTTTAACGGAAAAAAAAATTCCAGGAAATTTTCCGTGATTTCTGGAATATCCGTTTTTTAACAAATATCTTCCGTATTTTTTAGATATTTTTATATCGTTAAAATAAATTTTATAGGACAAAAAAAAAAAAAAAAAAAAAAAATATTTCTCAAGGAACATTTTATAACACTTCTGTTCTTTTTTTCTTTCATTTCTGTGCGAGTTTTCAGTAAATAACAAACACTTCCCATGACGGGGATCGAACGCGGAAACTTCTGGGTAATACACTGGCGGGCTGTACCATTACGCTAAGACCGGACACTCCGTGCTTTCAAATGTTGCTATTTATTTTAGATACTTTTGATGATGCATAGTTAGATGGATTTTTTCAATATTTTATTTTCATAATTTTTAATATCTTGCATTATTATTTGATGCTTTATAACAGATAAATTTTAACTTTTTATGTATTATATGCGTAAAACATTGTATTAAGACTAATGATTCCTTTTTTTTTTTTTTTTTTTTGCAATAGTACATATACTTTTTTAAATTGTCTGTTGATCTATTTATCGATTCCAGTAACAGCAATAATTATCTTAAGTAGACGTATTTATTACATGCTATTAACTCATTAATGCCGGTTGGTACGAAAAGTTACCATTTAAGTGATACGAAACTTTTAAATATGGACACCAGTATCTTAGTAAAAAAATAATTCATATTATCTAATGTGAAACTATCAGAGATTCAATCAGTTAAAGTAACAGTATGGGAAAACTGGTGTCAACTGGTATCGAAGTATTAAAAGAAGTGTAAAATAAGTCGGCGTTAATGGGTTAAAGTAAATTTTCTTTATCTCTTATTTTAAAACTTATGCGAATAAACAATTTTATAATAAATTAAATTATTATATTTAATCTTTGCTGAGAGCTTTTGTGTACGATTCTGTTAAACTGAATAATTTAAATAAATCAAAACAAAAAAAATAGATTTTTAGAGAAAATTTTGAAATTAATGGCCTTAGGATAGGTAAGTTTAAATTTGGACTTGATAATTTAGTTTAAATTAATTTAGTTTAATTTATAAAATTATAAACTAACGAAATAAATTATAAACTTTATAAAATTATAAACTTCATTTTTATAAAAGTAAACAAAAAGTTATTTATTATTTTTTATAAATTTAAAGAAAAAAATATGAACTTCGTAAAATTATAATTTATAAAATAATAAATTTTAGTTTAATTCACAAATTTATAAGACAAATCAGCTTAGTTTAACACCTACATACCGATAATTTGCAAAAATGTTATTTTATGAAACCTTAAAAATATATATAAAAATAATAATAATATTAATAAATTGATTTTTAGCGAAAATTTTGAAATTACTGACCTTGGGATAGGCATGTTTAAATTTGGATTTATTAATTTAGTCTAAATTAATTTAGTTTAATTTATAAAATTATAAACTAGCTAAATATATTATAAACTTTATAAAATTATAAACTTCATTTTTATAAAAGTAAAGAAAAAATCATTAATTATTTTTTATAAATTTAAAGAAAAAAATATAAACTTTCTAAAATTATAATTTATAAAATAATAAATTTTAGTTTAATTCACAAATTTATAAGACAAATCAGTTTTGTTCAATACCAATAATTTGCAAAGATATTATTTTACGAAACCTTTAATAACCTAATATTGCCTCACTTAAATAAAATTAAAATTAAATTTTAAATTGTCAGTGAAAAAAATTCATAATTTGTAGCACTATAAAGAAAAAAAAAGTAGATTTAAAAAAATATTTTTCTGTAATTTATATAAATAAAGTAAATTTCTAAAGATTTCAATAAAAAATAAAAAATATCATTATTATTTTCACAAACAATTACTGTCCAGACACGGGCCCGGTTAGAATGAGCTCCTGGATTGGCCCGAGTCTAATGACAGAAAATAGGGCCACGAGTAGGACCGGTCCAGGCCTGGATCCTAGAAGACCCTGGACCCTAATAAATACAACAATCTTAATTCGCATTTCAAACAAGACGATATCTGTATGCAAACCTCTGAACGTTATTTACGGAAATCGGGAAATACGGACATTGTACTGTTTTGAAAGAAATCCATCAAATTTACGAAAAACTTTCTGCATATCTACGGATTTGAAATCTCCTTTACGGAACTAATGTCATTTACGGAAATTATACTGTTGTTTTGGAAAAATGAAATTTCTCCGTAAAATTTTACGGAAAATCTCTTGTATTTTCACGGATTTTTTTAGAGTGTTCGTTTTCAAAATTACGAATGCCCTTTCTTAAAAATTTGTGATTGCAGGCCACTTTGCGCTTCGCGGGGACAGTCTTTTTTCTACGCTAAAAGTAACTAAATGTCGATATTTTAACAAAATATTTTTACAAGGTCTTAGTACACTGGAATTACACACCTATAAAAATCTCGAAACATTCGAACGACAAGAAGTAATTAAAAAATAAAAATAAAATCTGTAAAATTTTCGCTCAGAACGTGAACACGAAGCTATGAGTGAGTGTCGTAAAAACATAAGCCTTCGGCTCATGTTTTTACGACAAATACATCCATCGAAGGGGCGTAAAAAACACCCCAAAAGGGCGCCGCCTTGAATAGCGCTGCTCTAACGTATATACAAAATTGGTTACCGGTGTTCTGATTATCTTTAAAAAAGTTTGACCTAGCCTTTTTTTTTTTTTTTTTTTCGAAAATAAAATATTCTCTGTAAATATTTTTGTGCATTAGGCACAAAAATCTACATAATAAACATTTATATTGTGGAAATAAATTACCATCGCAACATTTGAATTTATGTATGAATACATGAGGCCCCTACACATTTCAGACAAACATTCGTAATAAATAATTATACAAAGAAAAGAAAACTAAATATATATATATATATATATATATATATATATATATATATATATATATATATATATATATATATATATATGTATATGTATGTATGTATGTATGTATGTATGTATGTATGTATTTTTTTAAACAGATGTGACGCTTTTAGGTGCCAGAGAGGCCGAAGACATATAGAATATATATTAGGTTTTAAAAGATTTGAATTTTCCTCTGAATCAAAAAGGCTTTCAAGGAAAAAAGTGCTTCTTTTGCTTGCAAAGAGAAAAAAAAAAATGCTTCATAGAGGAGAATTTTTTTTTTATTTTTTTATATTAAATAATTTAAGTGTTCAAATCTAATGCTTGCAGCAAATTTTGTAACTAGTATTAGTATCACATGAGAGAGGACGCAGCTTTACTTGTTGACTTCGCACCAAGCCACAGGCCGGTTGCCGCCTGTGTAAATATGAATTAATATAGTGTAAAATTCTTTTTTTTTTCTTATTTTTGTTAATTTATAGGCCTTGTTTCAGCACGGGCAGATTGAAAATTTATTGAAAGTTATTATTAGAAAAATGTTTAAGATTTATGAAAGAGCACGTTTTCTTTAAAATATCTTTATTACCAACGGCAATATTTCGCCTTTGTAATTTTATTATCTAAATTTTTATTTATTGTTATATTACTATATATTTGAACGCATAGTATTTTGGAAAGTTGAGTGGAGTAATTTCAGATTATTATTTTTTTTTAATATTTTTCATTTTATAATCAGGTTTTAAGCAGGGGACACTGCTTTGATAATTAACTTTTTTTCACCTTTTGAAAAAAAAAATGCTTAGATATTCTGCATTTGAGATTTGTCATATTTTCAAATTCTAGAAATCAATGCGCACAAAATTTCATTTGTCGCTTCCCTCTCCCCCTCCCTTTAAATTTTATCGCCGTGGACTCATGCGGATGCGGAATATGCCTAGTTCCGGCTCTTATTATTATTTTTTTTTTAATCCGCATTCATAAAGCATGTGCATGTTTAGTTTCCACAAAAAAAAAAAAAACTTCTAATTTTTCATTTGTAAAATAGTCAATAATTTTCTTGAATTTGTCAAAATATTGTTTGTTTTTTTCAATCCTTAACATAGCTAAATATCTAAGGATCATAACTGTTACATCTTAAATATAGGTTTCTCAGCGGTTACTTTTTTGCCTACTATTATTTCCGTACAGTCATCATCATGATAAATTTCTGTAACATTTTGAACAGAAATGCGCCAGGAATATTATTGATTGGAAATAGTAGTAGCCAATAAAGCGACCGCTGAGAACCCTGTAAATAAGTTTTGATTACTTTAAGATTTGAAAATCTTCACCTGTCATCCGTGGCAAAGTTAATGATAAAAAAAAAAAAAAATCAGGCATGCTGAAACGGTGTTGGAGAAGTTGCTTGAGGCTGCGGTACACTATGAATTAAAATTAAACTTCGCAAATAGAAGTAATTCTTTTTAGCTGAATATAAAACATGTTTTAAATCGAAATAGTTGAGGTTAAAAACAAGATAAAATATCATAAGAATATGCTGATTGTAACAGTTCTTATTCATCCATAATATCAAATTAATAATTAAAAAAAAATTGGAAATATTTTTACAAATTTTTATTTTGCTCTTTCAAATTTTGCGCCCTTGAGATTCGTGCGCCTGGAGCAGTTTGTGGAGCAAAACTGCTCCACGGTAGCTACGCCCCTGGATGGATCTATATGTTGGTAATTTTTCCGGTGATTCAGAAAGCTTTTTCTCTGTTGGAGTAGCCAAATCATCATTTTTTTTTTTTTTTTTTTTTTTTTTTTTGCGCAGAAGGAACTGAACCACAGAAATAGGGACCTACATTCCATTCAGTGACTGTTGTATGTGCTGAAGCTGCCCTTATGCAGTCAGCAGATCTTTTTGCTTCTTATAAAAAATTTTCTTGTAGTAATGAATAATTTTCTAACTTCTGATTATGGGAATGGATTTCTGTGTTATGAGGTACTTGAACTGACTCAAGTTTTCCAAGCAGAGTGCCATGCGTGTCATTGAGTTCCATCAGATCTTTTTCTAATTGAATCTTTTCATTTGACAGTCTTTCAAACTTCTTTTCAGATTCTGACTTAAGTATTTTTTGAGATTCTGACTTAAGTAATTTTTGAGATTCTAATTCCTCTTGTTGTTCATTGAAACTTTTCTCCAGTGATTTATATTCTTCTGTGATCTTATCAAATTTTTGTCTGAGTTCCATCAGAGCTTTTTTTCCTTGATTATTTCATACCAGAAGGACCCGTGCGAAGCTTTCGCACTGCAATCTTTGAGATTATTTCCTTGTATGGTTTAGCACTAATTTTTAATTAACGAATTTTTTTTAATCAAACAACGTGTTTTAACAGAATGTGGGTACACTATCTTAGAAACTTGTTCAAACACTTTTCGAATGATACCTCATTCATCATTGTATGTTTTGTATGTGTACATAAAAAAGGATGTTGACAACAGAAATAATATATATGATGATTGCTTGTGTATAAGAAAATGGGAATAGATTGCGAGAAATTTTTTTGCCAAATTTTCCTCTCTCGCCAAGCTTATTTGTCTATGTTGCCAAGACTCCTATACTGAAAAAAAAAAACGAATTATAAAAAAATTGAAACACTGAATCAGACGTTTAGGGAATTCATATGAAAGCATTTCCTCAGATTTTGCAAAACTGTTCCAGAAATGCCTTAAATGCATAAATCAATATTTGGTACACCACTTTTTTGCAAGCCTATGGGAACTTAAACATGGGATGTTCAAACTTTGTAGTCCAACAGCCATTTAAGTGGCGTCAGACTTCACTGGCATATTAACAGCTTAATGAAATATTGAAAAATAAATGCTTACAATTTTTGTGAATCCTAATAAACTGTATATCTAAATGGAAGATAATCCTTATATTACGTAATCTACTGATGCTCAATACAGCATGTATATACACAGCCATGATTAAACAAATAAACAATTGGTGACACACGCTTAAAAATTAAATTAAAACCCGATTAAAAGCTCGATATTTTTTCAAAAAGTACGCGCAAGAAATAAATTAACAATCTTATTTTAATTGCATTATAGGATGACGTCATCTGATAATGCGGTATTTTATTTTTGTGGCAACACTTATTTGAGGAAAGCCTTTCATTTCATTTATGAAAACAATGCCGATTTAATTTTTAATTAACTTCAATTTTTAATCAAAAACATGTTTTAACAAAATGTTAAGTGTGCTATGTCAGAAGCCTGTTCAAAATCCTTTCATATGCTATCTCATTCGTCGTTCTGTGTTTCGTATTTTCTTAGAAAAAGGGATGTTGACAGGAGAAATAATATGTATAAGTAGTGTGATATTATATCATGTATTACTTTCCTGTGGCAACACTTGATTTTCTATAACTGTGTTCAGCAATACTTTGTGTTATTTACTTTGAGCATCATTAATGTAGCATGTATGCTTCGTGGTATTTTTGTTTATTAAAGCCTACTTTAGGTGTTAACAATGCTATTATTTTACTATAATTTATTAAACTAGTTTTTTCGGACTGCCACATCACTCAATTTAGAGATGGAGCAACTTTTAAAACCCAAAAGGTTCAACATTCATCGACTGCTGAATCGAAGTGGAAACACTGGAAAAGAAGATTCGCTAATTTTCTGGGCCAGGTAAACCAAATTACGGAAAATGATAAACTGCAATAACTGTGTAATTACGTCTCCGCTAATGTTTTCTGGTATATTAGTGACTCTGAAATCTACCCTGATGCCAAAGTGCTCGATCCGTTATGAGTTACAAAATGAAATGAAATGAAAATTTTGCAAGGCACTGCCTAGCATCTAGAGCTCAGCAAATAGGAAAATCCATCAACGAATACCTCCAGATATTGAAACAAATGAGCAAAGACTGTGAATTTAAAGCTGTAGCAGCAGATCAATATAAACATAAATACATAAGGGATGCTTTTATACGAGGCCTTAAGAGCTCGCGTATACGAGAAAAGCTCTTGGAGAATGTTTCCAGGGCTGCTACTGGCGACTATTTTTTAATTTTATCTCGCACTACTTTTTCTAAACAAAATTTCTTCACATATACTTTGACAACATGTGCAAGAGAAATATACAACAAAATTTTATTTCTTTAAATAGTGGTACGAATAGAATATAAAAATAGTTGCCAGTGGCAGCCCTGTGCTTCCATTATTATGGTGAAGGCATTGACCAGGCTAGGTCACTTGAATTTGCTAAGCTACATTCTGCATCTTATCTGAATACAACAAATTCAACTTCAGTTGCCGCCATTGAGTATAGAGAGGAAAACTTAGAAGAAACCCAATCGACTTCAGTTGCCTTGGCACGCTTTGAAAAATGCTTTTTCTGTGGTAACGAACACACCTTAGGAATTCTTGTCCAGCCAATGAAAAATTATTTGTAGAAGGTGTGGCAAGAAAGGTCATTATCGAAGAGTTTGTAAATCGAGATCTACACATCCCTCTCCAAATGCTACAGCCTCTACATTGCTTTTGGCTTCTGCTTCAACAACACCTCAATGTCTTCAAAAATCCATAACCAAAGTGTTAGTTAATGGAGTAGAACTAAATGCACTAATCGATACTGATAGCTCATTCAGTTTTTTTAAATGAACGTCTCGTAAAATAATTCAAAATTATTGTAAAGCCATACTCCAGTAAAATAACCATGGCTAACTCTTCTTTGAGTTCAGATGTTACCGTATGTGGTTCGCTAACACTAAAGATGCAGACTATACATATTCTGATATTGAGGTGTTAATCATGAAAAATCTATGTGCTGACTTCCTGATTGGCATGATCTTCTAAAGAGTCATTCATCAGTAGAAATTGAATTCCATGGTGACAGATTGCCCCTTAAAATCTGCTCACTGACCGCAACTCAAGTTCTAGCTGCATCTGCATCTCTATTTGCCAATCTTATACCTGATTGCAAACCGGTGATCACTAAATCTAGATGTCAGACAGAAGCAGATAAAATATTCATTGCTGCTGAAGTGGAGAAATTGCTTAAGGAAGGGGTGATTGAACCTAGTAACTCACCATGACGTGCCCAGGTTTTTGTAGTAAAGGGAGAAAATCTCAATCCCAGGATGGTTGTCGATTACTCACAAACTATGACTAGATTTACAATGTTTGATGCTTATACCCACTCCCGAGAATAAGGAAAGGGCATGTTTACAAACAAACAGTTCCATCAACCAATCTACCACTGCATTTTTGTCGCAGCTATCATTACTGGAAACGTCATGGCGACGTAGGCCAATCATATCATAGACCGGTTTAACATAGACCAATCAAATCCTTCCATCTCATGTGTACTGTAGGAGCCGTAAAGAACGAACAGGTTTTTCTCCCAAACCAACAGTAGTTTAACCAACAGTGACGTCAGGTGCCCTTTCCTTATAGAAGAGTTGATACAGAATGTATCTCAATACAAAGTATTTAGCAGCATTGACCTCAAGAGTGTACCTATCTTAGAATCTGATAAGTAATATACAGCCTTTGAAGCTGCAGAAAAACTTTACGAGTTCTGGCGTATTCCTTTTAGGATCACTAACGGCATTCCAGCTTTCCAGAGAAATATTGATAGAATAATCAAGGAAGGAAAACTCAAAGGCACTTTTCCCTATCTAGATGATGTAACAATTTGTGGCCTGGACCAACAAGAACATGACCGAAATTTGGAGAGATTCTTGAATGTTGTCAAAAAGTATAACCTGACACTAAACTCAGATAAATATAATTCAAAAAAATGTGCGAAAATATTAGGATATCTGATTGAAGATAAAGTTATTAAACCTGATCCTGACAGGCTCGCACCACTAATGAACTTGCTTATCCCAAATGACATGACAGCCCTGCAACGAACTGTAGGTATTCTTGCTCACTACTGGCGCTGGATTCCCAAATTTTCAGAAAAAAATAGCCCTTTTCTGACAAAAGAAGCATTCCCACTCTCTGAAGAGGCTGTAAAAACATTCAACTCAATCAAGGAAGATGTAGAAAAAATTCTTTGCGATTGAAGATGATAACCCCTTTAGAATAGAAACTGATGCTTCAGAATTCACCATTGGGGCAACTCTCTGTCAAGCAGAACGTCCCATAGCGTTCTTTTCGAGAATACTTAATGCATCTGAACAAAGACACTCTGCTGTAGAAAAAGAAGCTTATGCAATTGTAGAATCCCTGAGAAATTGGAGGCACTACCTGATCCGAAGACATTTTGAGGTCCTCGCACCTACCAGAGAGATCTGTGTCTTTTATGTTCACCAGTATCACTCAAGCAAAATAAAAAATGAGAAGATTATGAGATGGCGACTTGAATTAGCTAACTTCAAATTCAATAGCATTTACCACCCAGGCGACCGAAACACAACTGCAGACACAATGTTGAGGATTACAGCAATTACTTATCCAGGAACAGAAACAAACTGTAAAGAATTGCACAGTGCTTTATGTCACCCTGGCTTAACCCGGATGCACCACTGGGTCAGGGCTAAAAACGTGTCATTCACAATGAATGGCATTAAAAAGTGACTAATTCTTGCCCCTGCTGCATTGATTTAAAACCTCGTTGCCATAGGAATGAAGGGCAGCTAATAAAGGCAACTTCACCCTTTGAGAGATTAAACTTGGACTTCAAGGGGCCTCTACCTATTTCATCTAGAAATCGTTTCCTAATGACCATAGTAGATGAATTCTCAAGATTCCTTTTTGCATTCCCTTGTACAGATATTTCTGCTTCTACCGTAGTAAAAGTATTGATCAATGTTCTGCCTGTTTGGGACACCAGCATATATTCAATCAGATAGAGGACCTTCATTTATGTCACATGAACTGAAATCGTTTCTCCCCTCCTTAGGTGCAGCTACCAGTAGAACCACTGCATACAACCCGCAAGGAAACGGCCAGGTTAAGAGGTACAATGGGATTATATGGAAGACAGCACTTTTAGTCCTGAAATCGAAAGATATTGGAACAGAATGATGGGAAAAGGTGCTTCAGCCAGCACTTCACTCTATTAGATCACTACTGTGACCACTACAAATGCCACCCCTCATGAACGCATATTCACTCCTCCTAGGAGATCTTTTAATGGTCGTTCTTTTCCTACATGCCCAACCAAGTCCTGTTTTAATGAAAAATCATTTGCGGCATACCAAATACGATCCAGTTGTGCAAGAAGTCGAATTAATTTAAAGTAATCCAGACTATGAGTATGTAAGGCTCCCTGACGGACATGAGTCAAGTGTCTCTATTAGACATTTGGCACCTGAAGGAGACTCCCCAGTCGGGTTCGACAGGTAACCCCTGGACCCACCTCATGGTGACTCTGGAGCAGTGACACCCAAACATTCTTCAGGCTCTCTAGAGAATGTAAAGGTTGCTAAAGGCAAAGACCTAGATACCACTGTGTCTGAGTTAAACAGTCCTAATCTTCCAAATGCGGATTCTGGAAGGCAGTCTACCTAGAACAATTCCCTATCTGGTCGACAGAGACAACCTCCTGCCTATCTCCAGGACTATGTTACTTCCTAAATTAACTTTTGGTGAGGGGGGAATGTGGTATTATATCATTGATTACTTTCCTGTAGAAACATTTGATTTTCTGTAACTGTGTTTGGCAACACTTTGTGTTGTTTACTTTGAGTATCATTAATATAGCATGTATGCCTCGTGGTAGTCTAGTTTATTAAAGCCTAGTTTAGGTTTTAACAATGCTATTATTTTACTACAATTAGACTATCTGATTTCTACTGCTGTAAGAGGATCTCGGTATCAAGATCGCTTAACTTCTCTTTTTAGTAGGTGAATTTCTGATTTTAGGGCTTTTTGTTCTGATTTGAGAATTTTGATATTCTTTTTGAGATCTTTAATTTTCCTTACATTTGTGGTGTTCTCGTCTATGGAATTATTAAGTTTTAATTTTAGTGCTTTAATCTCTGCATTTAGAGCATTGATTCTGCATTGCAACACCTCTGATTTGGTGTTTTCATACGTCTGTAGCTTTTGTTTAAAAGAATTGTTTTCTGATTCTGTATCTTTCTGTTCTAAATCGAGATTATTGATTTTGTTCCTGATTCTGAGTTCTATAATTTTCTTCACATTTTTAGCATTTTCTTCAAAGTATTTTTTAAGTTTAAGTTTTAAAGATTTTACTTTTGTTTTAAGAGCTAAATCTTCCATTGTGGCACTTACTAAAGGTGATTCATAAATTTATGTCGAAGCTTTATCAGCACTGCCCTTAGCATATGACGCTTAAAATGAGTTAATAATTGATTTCGATGTTGTTCAACAGACATTTTATTCGTTGTATCTAAGACAAAATTAATGAGAGGATCACTTTTTCTTTCACCTTCTGATGATTGTGTGGAGTTATCTGTGGGAAATTCTGTTCATATTGATCTGTTAATGAGGTATCAAAATTAGTAGTGTAGTTGATGGAAATGACTTCTGAGCCGATGTAAATAAAAAGGCTACGAAGTGGATGATTATCAAAGGGAGGAATTCGAGGAGTCTTAAAAGGATGCCAAGGAATCGTTAGTGACACAACCACACAACTCTTATGAAACTCTCATCAATTAGAGGATTTGAGAATTCGAAAAGAGCTGGATTACCGTGAAGTGCAACACCAAGCGGACTAGAAGAGAAGCCATCGTCTATACAGTTTTTTTGTAAATCTGAAAGGCGTTCGTAATTTTCCTTTCTACCTGAAATGCCATCGTAGCGTAAGTTACGTCGTCCATGAACGGATTTGGCAGGAACAAATGTTTGCCTTTGAAACAACATACTTGAATCAGTGATGGATGTTTTTCTTTGAGACATATTTGAGAGGAGTATGTCAAAATATATCAAAGAAGATTACGTTCTGTAAAGTTGTGCTGACGATTATGCTCTAGCGGAGGATAATTAAAATACGTATAAGGTGAGGAAAAACACAAGAAGAGAGCATAATATTTTCAATTGATAGGAGCAATAATATCAAGAAGACTGACCTTCACGTGAGCCCCCGAGACCCATCCAAGAAGGAAAGGATGGTAAGCGAAACTAACGAAAGAAAATAGCAAAAACCAGTGGATGTATCCACCGAAAATGGATAAAGGTATAGTATGTTGTAAAATGGGACAAAATAAAAAGAGTATTATGGAGAATAGGGAAAAAAGTTGGTGCTGAATGGCAAAATGAAGAATCAGGAAAAATCCTCGCCAAGCCCCCCCCCCAAGGGAGGCGCGAGCAGCCCCGAACAACCAGGGACACCTCAGACCCGCACTGTTTGATTCATGGAAGAAAACGTTTTGTGTATAATAAAGGTTAAGTAATACTTTAATTTACAAATCACTATACAACATTTGAATGAATTACACTACCCAACGAACACAGAACTTGCGGGCCGCTGATGGCTACGTTAGCTTTGGCCCAAACTAGGAGATGAGGGGCCGCTATCGTTTGCCGTTACGGCAACTTAAAAAAACTGTCACGCCGGCCACAATGTGGCCGCAATAGAATTGGCCATAACTACATTAAGATGCCCATAACTGTGCCACAAGTGGTTAATCATAACTGACAGATAGCCTAAAACTGGCCACAATTATACTTTAAGTGGCAATTATTAATGAAAACTAGCCACAGTTTGGCCATTAACGATCATCGTGAATAAAATCTAGCCAGAAGATCGCCACAGCCATGCCACCTGCGTTTGTTAAGAATAAAAGCTATCCCAAAGCTGGCCATAAATGTTAATTTATTGGACATCATAAATGTAAACTAGCCTTAAGCTAGCCACTCTGTTGCCATCAATAAGCATCATTAATGAATGCAAGCCGAAAGCTAACCACTTTGTTGCCATCAATGGGCATAATTAATGTATGCAAACCGAAAGTTAACCACTTTGTTGCCATCAATGGGCATCATTAATGAATGCATGCCGAAAGAGAGCCACTTTGTTGCCATCAATGGGAATCATTAATGAATGCAAGCCGAAAGCTAGTCACTTTGTTGCCATCAATGGGCATTATTAACGTATGCAAGCCGAAAGCTAACCACTTTGTTGCCATCAATGGGTATCATTAATGAATGCATGCCGAAAGAGAGCCACTTTGTTGCCATCAATGGGCATCATTAATGAATGCATGCCGAAAGAGAGAGCCACTTTGTTGCCATCAATGGGAATTATTAATGAATGCATGCCGAAAGCTAGCCACTTCGTTGCCATCAATGGTAATCATTAAAGAATGCATGCCGAAAGCTAGCCATTTCGTTGCCATTAATGAATGCAAGCCGAAAGCTAGCCATTTTGTTGCCATCAATGGTAATCATTAAAGAATGCATGCCGAAAGCTAACCCCTTTCTCGCCATCAATGGGCAACATTAATGAATGATAGCCCAAAGCTAGCCATATTCATGCCACTATTGGATATCATGATGGAAGCTGGCCAGAATTATACTTTTTATGGTCCTCAAAAAAGTAAAGTTGAGCAAGAAAGGCCCATTTTTACTCCTTTGGCAGGGACATTTTTTTCTTTTTTTTTTAAAAGATATTTTGAACTTCAGAATCTAAATTTACTGGTCTATAATTTTTGTCTGAAAACTCTAAAATTTGAAAAAAAAAAAATAATCTATTTGAATATTTTTTTTTTTAACAAGAGCTCATAACACCAGCCTGACTTTTATACATACATGTTTCACTTTATTATTATATTTTTCAGTTAAAAACTACAATGGTGTTATAAGCACCCCATATTAAAAATGTCAAAATAAATAAAATCGAAAGTGTTTCAGATCTTGTATAGCATATTTTCAATCTGCAAGCAAAAAAAAAAAGTGTCCCAATGGAGGCAAAAATTGGCCTTATCCACTCATCTCATTAGATCGGAATAAAATGCCATATGGTTATGAATTAGTTTTTAATATTATTCTGAAAAAGTTGCAAAAGCCATATTTGTAATTAATAAAAAAAGGTTGATAACACAAGGTGTAAAATATATATTGAACGTTAAATTACCAATGATGGTGAGAATAAGGAAAAAAACTTATTTTCTTCAATTTTTAATTAAATTATAGGTTTAACCATTCTATTCAAAGGAGTAAATTTTTAAATAGTTTCTTCAAGCTAATTCACCAGGTGGATCGTCCAGCCCTTTTTCAAAGCAAATAAAAAACACAGAATGTTAAATGAGATACCATATGAAATGGTTTTTTAGCAACTTCTGACATAGTACACTCACATTTCTTTAAAACATGTATTTTGGTTAAAATTGCAAGTAACTGAAAATTAAATAGGCATTGTTTTCAGAAATGAAATGATTACCTCAAATTACTGTTGCCACAAAAATTAAATTCTGCAACAATGATTATAAAAAAAAATTTCAATAAAGATGAAGTGGACATAGTTGCTGCATGGGTTTATTTTATATTTATGATAAAAAAGCAAAATTTTAATTCAAATGCTCAATTTATTTTTCTTTATCCCATTTTTTTTTTTTTTTCTAAAACATTATGTCACCCTCTAATGCAGTTAAAATACAATATTTATATATATATATATATATTGCTATTTTCGGTCAGTTTTTACTGTAACTTTGGTGGAATAAATGGGATTATATTCTGGCTTTATTTTTTTTTTTAGAAGTTCAAACATGCATCTAAAAAATATTAGACTGCAGTGTAAAATCTTCACACAGGCCCACTAGTATATACTATTTCTGTTGTCAACATCTCCTTTTCTCAGAAAATACAAAATGCACAACACTGAATGAGATGCCATAAGAAAGGATTTTGAACCGGCTTCTGATATAGTGCACTTACATTTCGGCAAAACATTTTTTGATTAAAAATTGCTGTTAATTAAAAATTAAATCCGCATTGTTTTCCTAAAAGAAAAGGTTTTCCTTAAATTAGTGTTGCCACAAAAATACAATACCACATTATATAATGCTCAAAATGATTATAAAAAATAAATACTACAAAAAAGATAAAGTGGGACATAGTTGTTGCATGCGTTTATTTTATGACTAAAAAGCCAAATTGAAATGCTCAATTTACTTTTCTTTGTCCCATGCTTTTTCCGAAACAGATGTCATCCTCTAAAGCAGTTAATTAGCTATATATATATATATATATATATATATATATATATATATATTGTCTTTGCTATGCTCGATCAGTTTTTACTGTAACTGTGATGGAATAAAGGAGATGATATTCTGGCTCGACTAACGTTGTTTAAAGATAGTTTCAGTCATTAATTTTCCTTTAGAAGTTTAAACCTGCATCTAAAGAGTATTAGATATTGCTAAAAAGTATTAGAGTGCAGTGTGAAATCTTCGCACAGGTCCACTGGTGCTTTTATAATACAATTTCTTACGGGGATGTTTCTTCCAATTATCCAGCTGGAAAATAAAACAAAAACAAAAATCCAGGAATTTTATTTTATAAAATTGGTAAAATGTTGACATTACTGATCATTGGAATTTAAGAAATTTAATATTTTTTCAAAACAGTAGTGGCAGTAGATCTTCTAGAACATGGCAAGTTCGCCATTCATACATTTTTTTTTTTTTTTTAAATGGACTAAAACATTGCTCATAAATAATATATCATTGTTTTTATTTTTTAAAGATTAGCAAGTAATGAGTACTGAATTATTATTATTTTTTTTTTAATCTATTACCAATAAAGAAATCTTTAAAATATTTTTCTTTCCAGCAGGAGGTATGTGACCTTTTGACTAACAAAATTTCAAACTGATTTATACAATATTATGTGCATTAAAATTTTAATCTCAACTTTTAATAAGATTATGGCAAAATTTTTATTAAAATATTCAGAAGTTTTTATACAGCAAATTATTTTTAATACCTGATCTCCAAGCAATGCTAATTTATAATCAACCAACAAATTAGTATAAACAGTTTATCAGGCTGTCAGTTTTTAAAAATTTAGCCTACATAAAACATTTTTATTGAATTATATCTTAACCTGTAAAAAGAAGGGAGAATGTTCTTAGAACAAGAAAGAAGAGGAAAATATATATAGTACATCCTTTTTAACATCACTTGCATCAATAAATAAATACATATATAAACAATAGAACTGGTGTTTTTTTTTTTCATATAAATTTTATTTTTCACAAATGTAAAACAAACCAACCAAAAAAGCATTTATTTATTTATGTATTTACAAGATGCTCAAAATTTATCAGAAATATTTTACAAGAAAATTTAATCCTGTTACAATTAAATTTCTGATGTTTCTTAATTTAAGTTGAGAAAGGACAGCTGAAAATCTACAGTCATCTTCATAGAGAACTTTTTTCTTTCCAGATTTTTATTCTTCTTCTTCTGAAAAATAAAAAATAAATTTTACAAAACAAAATTTAAATGCCTTACTTTAAAAACACCACTTATTAATCAGCCATTTATAAATATAATCGGAACAGAAATTATAATTTAAAAAAACTATTTACAAAAAGCTTTGTAGTTTAAGTTATTTGTACACCATGAAACTATTTTATTGCAGTATACCTATATTTCAGGGTTGTCGAATGACTTTTTTTTTTTTTTTTTTTCCTTCTAGGTACGAAACTGCATTTCATGGTGGCAATCTTATGTTATATCATATTCTTTTATTTCTTTTTGCACCCATGTTAACAATAATATTGTTTCTATTTTTATGTGTTAAGAGCAGGGGGGGGGGGGGGAGGTGCTGTATACAGTGGAACTCCAGTTATACGTTTTGCCAGGGACCGGACAACAAAACGTATAACTCAGTAAAACGTACAACTCAATTGATGGTCTACCAAATTTTTTTTTTTTAATATATTGCAAAAATTTTGTTCCACTGAGGTGTTTCAGTTACCTTTTATAACAAAAACTGAAGTTTCATAAGTATTAATTCATCCATGACATAAATTTTTGGAAATGGAACAGAGTAGAAAAGAGGTACATAAAATTAATATATCATAAAAGCTTTAATAGAAATATTTTTAATACACATAGAGTACTTAAAAGAGATCATTGAAATCGCCTTGACATGTAAATCATTTATCAAAACACATTTCAGTAGTTTACTGAATCTTGTTGAAATAATCACGAATCCTCGATTGTTTCTTTTCGGCAGAGCCGACATTGAACAGCAAACTTTGCATTTCGGTTAACAATGCAGTCCTGTTATCGTTACTGCTTTTACTACTGTCGAACGGCTTTTCAAAAGCCCTCAGAGCAGCCCCGAAGTTTGAGAGGGATCTTTCAAATCAGACTCATCCGACGCATCGTCGGTGTTTCTGGTTACAAAATGTATAAATGAGGCAAAATTTTGTCTGAGGACGCAAAAACGTAACATATAACTGAGGGAAATGTGTAACTCAAAATGTATAACTCAGCTAATTTTTAATAGCAAGCGCCCGGGACCGCTGAGTTGAAACGTATAACTGAGGGCAGGGTTGTTATGATTTATCCCAACCCAAAAAACCCAAAATTTCAACTTTAAATTATATAGGTAATATATTTCTTAATGTCAGTACACCAGTAGTAAAGTTTATCACCAACCACCCCAAGGGAAAAAAGTCTTAATTCTTCCAATGACAATTTTTAAAACAAATAACTAACTTAATTTTCTATAAGTATATGTAACTATCACAAACACAAAAACTAATTTTTTTCCCATTAAAAAAAATACTTTGATGTATAATCCTACAGTTGAAACTCATAACAAAATACCACATATGCTGAGAATCTTAATTTAATGATGTAGACATGTAGAATTATTTGGTATATTCTATTAATTAGTTATAATAAAAAATACTTTACAGCAAATACTTTTTTCCCCATTTCTGCGAATTTTGTTATATCCAGTTTCAATTGCAAAAATTTTGCTGAATTAAATATAAACTACCACCCAACTTAATTCAATAACAACATAAACTAAGGGAAAACCTAAATTTCCTATTTACCTCGGGCTGAGGAAATTTTGGAATACAAACAACTCAAAAAAAAAAAAAAAAAAAAAAAAAAAAAAAAAAATTGCAATCCATCATTAATCAATATGTTTCAGAATGAATTTTTTCTAGAGAAAATATTTATTATATATAGGCAATCACTTCAATTAAAATGAATAAAGATACTTTATCCTTAACAAAATATTAGTTTAAAACTAATAATAAAAACTAAGTAAAAGTATACTAGTCTGATTCAGCACTGGTATTAGTATAGTACTTCTATAATTTCATTGTTAAAACTATTACTAATAATCAATTTATCTAAAAGCAAAACATAATTTTGATTGTCATTCATTTATATATTTTTGTAATCAAATAGTTACTTTAAACTGTACTTAGTAAGTACATTTTTTTCAAACATTCTGAACCACCTCTAACTTAAAAAACTGATAAAACCCAAAAAACCCTGATAAAACCCCAAAAACGCTGATAAAACCCAAAAAACACTGATAAAACCCCAAAAACACTGATAAAACCCAGTGGGTTGTGTTTTTTCTGAAAAAACCCGGGCATTTAAGAACCCTGACTGAGGGAAACGTATAACTGAGGGAAATGTACAACTGAGGGAAACGTACAACTCCGGTAACGTACATCTGGAGTTACACTGTATATTAAACACTTTATCTCTGTGTTAATCACTAAAACAAAATAAAAACAGGCTTTCTATAAATTCTTTTGAATAACTTCAAATATATAAATTCAAATTCTTTACATATGATGCATAGCATCAAATTATCATCTTGAATGAGCTATGGGTGCTCTTTCTTTCATTTCATAAAAGTCGAATTGCCCACTTTGGGAAATGTTCTAGAATTTGCATTGCTAGAAACCAGCAGTTCTTTATTTTTTCACATATAACTTTTACTTGAAAATGGCTTCGTAAAGTAGGAAAATACATTGTGTACCTCTAAGCTATAAATCTGATATCATCACTCATAAAACAATGGCATTTTACATACGGTTTTTGTTTCCCAGAAGGGTAACACGTCTGCCACTGAATACTTAACATATTTTGAATGATTATTATTGCCGACCCATGAAAAAAGCATTTTTTAATATTGTTTTTGGTTGTTCACTCGACAACATTAAATGATTTTCTTTATCTTTTTTCGTTACAAATATTTTTTTTTTTCAATTATACAAATTTATAATGAATAATTACACAATTATGTTTTGGATATTAAATACAAATACTACAGGAAAAGTTCTTTTCAGAATGAAAAAAATATTATGCCATAGTTTTTCCCTAGAATGAAAAAGGGCAGGGTGCTCCTTCAAAAAAGAGACACTTCAGCTGAAAAAATGGGCACTTTAATGAAAAGGGCTTTTTAGTGCTTTTCGTAAGTAATAGCTTAATTATTTTAAAGTCTTCTTTCTATTTTAATATTTACATATAAACATTTTTCTGTTAAAAAGTATTTGTAAATTTCATTATTAGGCCTTTTTAAAATTTGGCAAAAAAAATCGGCCAGTTCAAACTATGAATTAAAACTTTATTCAGCTAATGAAATTCTGAATAAAAGATCCTACAAACTCTACAAAATTTGTCGAATTAAAAAAAAATTATTGAACTTTGCACACTACAATAGTTAAGTATGTGCTGGCAAAAAATGGTTAAATTGCTATGTATAGTTTTTGATCCTATAAAGCTTATAATGTACAGATTTTGATATTTGATATTTTTTTTTTTTTTTTTACCCAAAAATTTTGTTTTAAAAAATATTTATTATTCCAAAAGACATTTCCTTGAGATCAATTTGCACACTGAAGTTTTTTCATGCATTTCTATGCTGCCTAACTAAAAAATAGCCAATTATTTCAGGAACATTTTTCTTTAAAACAATTTACTAAAAAATATCTTAATATTTACTATCTCCAAAAAAAAAAAAAAAAAAATTCTGGAACACAAATTAGTCCCTTTTTCCCACAAATTTCAATACAGCGTTCTAAGAAAAATAAATGTTCTTTCGTGACCAGGGACCGATTTAGAAATTTGGGGGCTCTGGGCACAGATGTGTATGCCCCCCCCCCCTCTCACACAGATTCTTTGAATAACAAAAATATAATATCGAAAGCAGTACTTATTAAGATAACCATTATTGACTTTGAAAATTTCTTTAAAATATTAATAAAAAAAATTAAATTCAATAATAATTAATTTACTTTTAAATAATTATTTGATAATTATGAATTTTTAATGGAATTTTATAATAAACTTTGTGGTGCTGATTACCTTTCTCTATGAAAGTCCATATATCTGGAATGGTAAAGTATGCAACAACTAATAATAAATTTACCGCAGTCGGTTTTACGCTTAGTTAAGCAATGAAAACATCCATATTTTTATTACTTGATATTTGATTTAAAAGAAATTTTAAAAACATGGATTTGAGCTTTCAGCTCCTCTCCAGAATCTTACATCTTTTGCAAAATATTTTGGGCAAAACATAAGAATGTTTTAAAAATACCTTAAGTTGAAATATCATTTTTAAAGTTTCTTAAAAAAAAAGGGTCAAAGAAAGTATTAAAGAAGGTCCCTTTCTCTAAAGAACCTGCTTTATTTTTAATTTGTTAAAAATTATACATATAATCAAAATCCAAATTAATTTATATGACGGCATATTAAAAAAAAAAAAAATTGTTAATTTAGAGGCCACAAGATCAAATAATTTTAGCACCCTCTCCCCTCCTCTTCTAGATACATACCATTAAATTAAAAAAAATTATTTAGCATAAATCTGTGTAATCTTAAGTATTGTCAAAGTTCATGAAAGTTAAAAACCCCGTTAACAAAAATTATTTGACACATTTCAGCAAAACATTAAAAAATATTCAAACAATCTTTTTTCTATTAAATGTTGCATTTCATAAATTTAAATTAATTTAATTTTTATTAAATGTAGGTCGATTAGATTCACTATATTTCCAGAGGTGTCACAATTGCAATAATCACAAAACTGAATCATCACTCTTGAAACAAATATTAAAACATTTAAAGCAAACATTTTTTAAGCACATGAGCTGAAGCATCAAAATTTCCAGTAATTTGATGGACCCATTGTACAAGATGTTTGCATTTCATGAAATTCTGCTAAACTGTTTCAACAAACTGTAAAATAACTGTTTTGAATAAAAGGATTTTATTAAAAATGAACAATTCCTATGCAATTGGTAACAGACTAAGATTTTTTTTAATAACTTTTTTAATACAGTTTTGTTAAAATATCACTAACTAAATTTTAATATGAAAAAGTTTATAAAATGATTTTTTGGCCGTTTAAAAGATATCGCCAAATTTGTCAGCCGATTGTGGTAAAAAATCTTAAACTTAGTCAATGGATTGCCGAAGAAAAAAAAAATTCACAAAATTCTACAACCAGTCAAGGAAAAAAATCACGAAATTTGTTAGTCAATCATGAAAAAAAAAAATCTTTAAATTCTTCAGGTGCTTGAGAAAAAAAATATATATGAAATTCGTCAGTGGATTGTCAGAAAAAATTGAGAAATTCTTCAACCAGACGCGGTAAATAAATCACAAAAATCGTTCATCGGTAGCAAGAAAAAATTACGAAATGCGCCTGTCAATCAAGGGAAAAATCTAAAAATTATTGTGAAATTCGTCAGTCTATCGAGAGGAAAATCACAGAATTCTTCAATCAGTCACAGGAAAAAATCGCAAAATTCTTCAATAAGTCGTGGAAAAAAAATTGCCAAAGTTTAATTGCCACTCGCCATGTGACAATTAAAGTTGTAAAAGTGGCGATTAAAAAATTGTCATTGATTGCCACCCCTACGCGGTCACTTCCCAGTTACACATTCCATTGTAATCCTTGACCAACTGACGAATTTTACGATTTTTTTTTTTTTTACCAAGAATGTGTTAAGAACTTTGCGATTTCGCCCCCCCCCCCCCCCATTTGTTTGACGAATAGCACAATTTTTTTCACCCCTGACTACCTAATTTCATGATAATTTCACACTTGACCAACTGGCAAATTTTGCAGGTTTGTTACATGATGGATCAACAAATTGCACGATTTTTCCCCCTGATCAACTGACAAGTTTCACCTCATAAACGACAGAAGAATTTCATGATTTTTTTTTCTTATGATTGACTGACAAATTTCTAAAATTTTCCGTGCTACCCGATTGACAAATTTCATTCTTTTTTTTCCTGCTATCAATTGGCTAATTGTTCAGTTTTTTCTTGTGACCAATCAGCAGATTTACGTGTTTTTTCCCTGCAGCTTACTAGCGAAATTTGCAGGAGTTTTTCATGCGACCGACTAAAGAATTTCCAGACTTCAAGATTTTTTTCATGCAATTGATTAACAAATTTAGCTATATTCTCCTGCAACCGATTGACGATCATTGTGATATTCTTCCCGCGTCTAACTGACAAAATTTACGGTGTTTTTTCTTTCGACCGACTGACGAATTTTGAGTTTTTTTTCCCTACAACCGATCTATACGAAAAAAAAAGGCATTCTGGTATTGAAAAAGAAAAAAATACTGCAATTCCGGTACATAACTGGAACACAATCACCCCTGACAAACAATCCATGATCATATTCTAAAAAAATTAATGTGATAATAGACTTTCTGATTTTTAGAAAATTTTCCTGAATTTTGACTTTTTCCCTATTCTTAGCATGAGCACTTCGCTGGTATAAAACTGATTTATACAAAAATATGTTTCTATATGATGATTATACTTTATCTAGAAAATTTGAAACATTAGTCAGTACTTTAAAAAGTGGCTATTAATGAAACCGAGTCTATTGGCAATTGGCTACTAATCCGATTTCCCAGTTTTCACCTATATTGATCGGTTGCGAGAAAAAATGATGAAATTCGCCATTCGATCAAGTGGAAAATCTCATATATTGTGAAATTTGTTAATTGGTCGTGGAAAAAAATCCCATTTGTCAGTCGGTCGCAAAATTAGTCAATTGGTCACGGGAAAATATCGCAAAATTCTATTGATAAGTGGGGATAATAAACAAAACAGTTCAAAATATATCTTTTGAACAGGATGCAAGAGTGCTCTTTTAGAGAACAGTGTGACCTTTTTAAAAATATTTCCCTCCGGCTACCCTTTAGTTCTAGAGTTAACGCTATATTCATTACTAATAAAAAATTTTAAATCTCATGTACAGTGAAGTTGCGACAACATATATTACTAATGACATGTATTCAGTACCAAAAGAAAAGCACATGGGTCTCCGCCTGGATATAAATCTGTTAGAAAAGTTCTAAAAGCTGGACTTATAACCAGAGTTGTATAATATAGACGCACGCGCGCACGCCGTGCGCGGAAAATTTTCTGCAAAATTCGGAACTTTGCAGAAAATATTTTTAGGGGAAATTTTTTTTTTTTTTTTTTTTTTTTTAAATACCAAAAAACTCCGTGGCAGAATGTACGCGACGCTGCGACGGGCGTCGCAGACTTTTTAGGGCACCTGCAGACAGAAATACATTCAGCGGACATTCAGCGCTATAGTGCGTAATTTACGCGAAAAAACGGCAAACTTCGTCGAAGGATCGCAAAAAAAAAACGGCGAATTTCGTCGAAGAATCGCGGAAAAAACGCGAAATTTATTTAAAGATCGCGAAAAATGGCTAATTTCGTTAACAGATCGCGAAAAAAACGCAAATTTAGTCAAAAGTCCGTGAAAAACGTGAATTTCGTCAAAAGGCCGTCAAAAAAACTTTAGTTTCGTTGAAAGATCTGCGAAAAATGCTTATTTTGCCGAAGGGCTACGGAGAAAACGCCAACTTCGTCAAAGGATCGTGGAAAAGACTGTTAATTTCGTCGAAGGATCACGAAAAAACGGTCAATTTCGTCGTCGGATCGCGAAAAAACGGAGAATTCTGCCGACAGATCGCGAAAAAACGGCAAATTTCGTCAAAGAAGCTCGAAAAAACGGTAAATTTTGTCGAAGGAACTCGAAAAAATGGTAAATTTCTTTGAATGATCTCGAAAAAACGGCAAATTTCGTCGAAGTATCTTGAAAAGACTTAATTTCGTCGAAGGATCACGAAAAAACGGTCAATTTCGTCGAAGAAACGGCAAAGTTCGTCGTCGGATCGCGAAAAAACGGAGAATTCTGCCGACAGATTGCGAAAAAACGGCAAATTTCGTCGAAGGAACTCGAAAAAATGGTAAATTTCGTTGAATGATCTCGAAAAAACGGCAAATTTCGTCGAAGTATCTCGAAAAGACTTAATTTCGTCGAAGGATCACGAAAAAACGGTCAATTTCGTCGAAGAAAAGGCAAATTTCGTCGTCGGATCTCGAAAAAACGGAGAATTCTGCCGACAGATCGCGAAAAAACGGCAAATTTCGTCGAAGGATTGCCAAAAAACGGTAAATTTCGTTGAAGGAACTCTAAAAAACGGTAAATTTCGTCGAAGGAACTCGAAAAAAAACGGCAAATTTCGTCGAAGTATATCGAAAAAACGGCAAATTTCGTCGAAGTATCTCGAAAAAACGGTAAATTTCGTCGAAGGATCTCGAAAAAATGGTAAATTTCGTCGAATGATTTCGAAAAAACGGCAAATTTTGTCGAAGTATCTCGAAAAAAACGGCAAATTTCGTCGGAGGATCGCGGAAAAAACGCGAATTTTGTATGATTACGTATTGCAGACTATTTTTGAAAACATTATTAGCGTTGCAGACACTTGAAGATAGTTCTGTCACTGGGCCAAAAAATTAAAAATATTCCCCAATTTATGTACGTTTATGTACGATTTATTTACTGTTTGCGCACAATTCAAAATTTTAAAGATGCAAAACATTGTTGTGACATTACAGACGCTTGCGAAGAAATCAAAATATTAAGGATTGGGTTGTTTCTAAGTGCATTGAAAAAATTTAATTGATAAGAATTCAGCTCTTCCTATCATGGATTTTTAAGTTTTATTATTATTTTTAACCAAAATAATAATTCTTTAATTAATATTAATTAATTTTAAATGGTAATTATTTTAAACTACTGTTTTTAATTTATATCGTCCAAATAATATAACACGTAATTTTATTAAACATTAAATTAATTTGCAGAAAGTTTTTGACTCAATATTTATGTGCGCAGAAAGTTTTTGGTTTTATACAAGTCTGCTTATAACTATGTATGGAGCAAATTTCCAAAGACTTTTTCTCCATAAAGGTGATATCTCAAAATATATCTTTTGTAAAGTTATTGACCAGGGCTTGAAATTCAATTTTTCCAAGGAGGGGAGTCTCCCTACCAACATTTTTAAATGGAGGGGAGTTGTAATGTTTGTTAGGGAGAAAAAAAAATCTTTAAACCCCACTATTATTTTACGTGCTATTTAAAGAATTACATTAATGCAGACATGACAAAATACCATTGAAAAAATTAAGTCAACTGAGAATGATTATGTAAAATGTTTATTTTTATTATAAAAAAGGGAAGAAAGTTAAGTTTTATATATGCAGTGTATTTTTCAAGTTCCATTAAATGTGTTAGGGACCCTTAACAATTAGGTTGTTAAATAAATTTCTGACTTTAGATTTTACTTGATTGAGATTCACCGATCGATCGCGGAAAAGACGCAAAGTTCATCGATTGATCGCGAAAAAAACACAAAGTTCGTCGATCAGTCGTGGAAAAAACGCAAAGTTCGTCGATCTGTTGCGGAAAAAATGCAAAGTTCGTCGATCTGTTGCGGAAAAAATGCAAAGTTCGTCGATCTGTCACCAAAAAACGCAAGGTTCGTCGATCAGTCGCTTAAAAAACACAATGTTCGTCTATCTGTCGCAGAAAAAACGCAAAGTTCGTTGATCAGTCGCGGAAAAAAATGCAACGTTCGTTGATCTGTCGCGGAAAAAATGTAAAGTTTGTCGATCTGTCACCAAAAAACTCAAAGTTCGTCAATCAGTTGCGGGAAAAAAGCAAATTTCGTCGATCGATTACGGAATAAACTCAAAGTTCGTCGATCTGTCCCCAAAAAACCCAAGTTCGTTGATCTGTCGCGGAAAAAAATGCAACATTCGTTGATCAGTTGCTTAAAAAATGCAAAGTTCGTCGATCAGTCGCGGAAAAACACAAAGTTCGT
The DNA here is from genome assembly GCA_963931845.1 of Maratus michaelseni. NCBI lineage: Eukaryota > Metazoa > Arthropoda > Arachnida > Araneae > Salticidae > Maratus > Maratus michaelseni. The sequence continues at coordinate 156,569,879 of OZ007591.1, read as the reverse complement.
TGATCTGTCACGGAAAATCACAAAGTTCATCGATCAGTCGCGGAAAAAACACAAAGTTTGTCAATCGGTTGCGGGAAAAAAAATCACGAAATTTATCGTTCGGTTGCAGGTAAATTAAATAATGCAAATTTCTCCGAAAATGCTGAAATTTTTTGGCCGGGATTTCAAAATTTTCGGCGCGAATCCCGCCCTGAAATTCAAGCCCTGTTGACAGAACTGTAAACTGTTTGTCAATGCGATAGTTTAAAAAATATATCTTAACCCAAAATAACGTGTCTTTGGTGTGTATGTGTCTGCTTTATGAAACGTCGTTTGCATTTCTATAAAAGATGAAATTGCACTCCTATATATACAAGGACATCTCCCTGTTTTTTTTTTTTTTTTTTAATTCCCACAGAATATTTTTGATCAGCTGAAGATTCGTTGCAGAACATTGCTAAATATTCTGCTTTGGGGCCCAACATATTTTGAGTGATTATTATTGCAGACCCATGAAAAAAGCAATTTAATATTGTTTTCGGTTGTTCACTCAACAACATTAAATGACTGGATTTTTTTAAAGGAAAAAAAAATCACGAATGCTTCGTATACGCCGCATTGGTAGATATGATAAGCTATGGCTACCGAAGGCAGTCTTATTTCACTGCCGATTCCAGGCTCTCGTGAGCCTATAACCAAAAAGGGCCGGTTTACCTGGACACCTTTAAGGTGGTGCTCTTCGGTCAGGGGAGAAGTGGGGGCCTAAGCCTCCTGCGCTTCAACACCCTTTCCCAAATGAATGACGACAGAGGTCGCTGAAATGATACGGTGGAGCCCAAACTCAGAGGACACCACCACAACACACTTGGGCGGAATGCCAGAAGTGAACAACGGCTCCATAGCCGGGATCCCATAAGGGAAACCGAGTCCTCGGCCAATGTTGAACACTCCCATGACCCATTAATGTAACCACACCTTCCAATTATCAAACGCTGCACTGGTAGATATAGATAAATTTTATTTTTAAATATGTATAAGCCCGAAATTGTGGTATTTGTTAAATGTTTTTTTCACATATACAATTTTTTTAATGAATGAAAATTACACAATGTATACTAAAAACAAATACTAGGAAAAGTTCTTTTCAGCATAAAAAAATTATTATATGCCACAGTTATTTTATTGTAAAAACTTGATATTTGAGTAATTTTAATTATTTTTTCAATTAATTTTCAGCAATGAAATTCACATGAAATTACTGAATAATAAACATGCAAATTTTTACATTGCTAACTAAGCGTAACCAAGCTTCCAGATTTGGACATTTTTCACTCTGTTGGTTTTACGCTTAGTTAGCAATGTAAAAATCCACATGTTTATTACTTGATATTTGATTTAAATCAAAAATTTATAAAACATGGATTTGAGCTTCAACCCCTCTCCAGAATCTTACATTTGCAAAATATTTTGGGCAAAACATAATATTTTCAAAATACCTTAAGTTTAAAAAATGATTTTTTGGTCACTTAAAAGATATCAGTTAACAGCTTTTTTATTCTAGTTTTAATGGTATATTGAGTATTCTTCAATTCTATAAATTACATGAATTAAATAACTTCTTTATGAAACATATAATTTATACTCATACTCATTTTATATATTCCTTTGTGATTAATTTTAAATCAAGGTGACAAGAATACTTTTGTCTTAAAAGATTTAAATCAAAGTTAACAATGACTTAATTATATTTTCCCATATATAAAACACAGTAAAAACTTTATGAAACTCACACAAGAGATAGAAATAAGGAACTCCTTTTAAACAACATTAATAAATCATTTTGAAAAACTTACTTTCAAAAATTATGTTATGAAAGTTGAAACTCGCCAGAAAAATTTAAGTATGTGATGTGCATAATACAAAATTTTATTAAAGTAAAACAAAAAAACCTTTTATTTACTATTTTTCCTGTCAGTTTTCTTTCTTTTGTATTATATAATGAATTTTGAATTCAAACACACCTTACCCTGCACATGTTAAAAAATCTGCACTATAATATCAAAACTAGGCAAACTGAAGCAAACATTACTGCACACACACTCAAGTGAAAAACAGAGCTAATAGTATCAGTACATGATCATGTGCAAGATTTAAAAAAATACTTGGTAAAATTGGGAACACCAGATAAACAGTGGCAATGTATATAATGAATAATTATTTTAATGTTCAACTGGAGTCAACAATTAAACTTAAGTTTCAATTACTATGAATATATTGGTATATTAATATTATATATTAAACATGCATCTTATTTTAGCCCTCTTCTCGCTTATATTTGTATCATGATCTCTCCACATTTTTGTATTAATCTCTAAAACACACAGCTTATCATTTTTAAACATTGATTTTCTATGAAAATGGAGAAATCAGTCATGCTTATTAGAAACTAGAGCTGTACCAAGTACTTGGTATATACTCGTTAATCAGCCAAATTGCAGCCGAGTAGTTGCAAGAATTTCATTTTTTAAGCATATTTAAAGACAAATTAATTTATAAGTGATCTATAAAAAGTTATTTGAATATAAATGTATAATATATGCCATAATTCATAAGAACTATTTACTCTGTACATAAAAAATTTATCTATAAAACATAGAAAAAGATAAGGAAAAAATCTCATGCAAAATTAAAGTTTAGTTTTAAAATTATATTTTAAAAAAAAAGTCATTTTTAAAACTGTTGGAAAAGACTATGATTTCAGAAAATACAATAAATGCAATTAAAAAAATTAATAATTAAATGTGCATTTCTTTTATTGTTGTAAATTTAGCCTGCCTCAGAAAAAATGTTTTCACTGCGAGCACAGATAAAATAGCATTTTAGCTGTACATTATGAAAAAATGAAAAGTAACTGTAAAGCCAATACCCTTTTTTGGTAGTTTCTTGTTATAGCGGCCTCTATAATTACTGTTATACTAAGGTTTCAGCTCTGATTTCCCCAAGATCATCGAAAAGGGGCAATTCACAAAATTCCATTCTATAAAAACATACTCTTCATTGTTAATTTTTATTTTGTTATGTTTCAAAATGTGTAGTTTGCAAACAAATTGAAACAAAAACTTTAACAGAAGGACTTAAAGAAGTTATCAATAAACGTTTGGTTCAAATTTGAGTAACTAAATTTCATATTCATTACAAAATGTTATCTTTTACAAAAAAAAAAAAAGAATCATCAGAGTTTCCGCCAGACAGTTTCAGAAGGGTGCTGCACCCTGCCTGCCCTTTGGTTTACAAAATAGCACCCTTTTTGCCCATCATAAAAAGAATTAGCACCCTTCTTGCCCTCAGGGACACGCCAGTAGTATCCAACGCCTGTGTGCCGAACTTCAGTGGGCGCTCTACATCCATATCCCTCAGTATAAATACATAGCTGCAAACCTTTTTTTTTTTTTTTTTTAAGTCAAATAAACGCATTTTGAACAAGAAAAATTATTTAATAAAACACGTCTTGTTTCTATAGGATGCTTATCTGATTTCATTTATTAAGTAAAATTTCAGGTTCAAAATATTGGTATTTGATTAAAAAATTAAAAAAGGTTGACAGGTATGTAAATAGAATTCAAAATACAGTAAAAAGTGAGAAAATGGAACCTGTTTGTATCAGAATCCTGCATAAAACGGAAAAAATCAGTGTCCTGGAGAAAATAATGATACAATTACAATAGATTGAATATTTGAATAAAGCATAAAAATCTGTTTAAAATGGATTGTATGTGCGTACTAATACATAATAGATGTCAAGGAGTTGTAATAGTATAATTAAATTAAGAATTTTTTTCTTTTTGAAGTATTTTTTTCCTCAACTGAAATCTTTGGCACCTTTACTATACTTCGGCGCCTGTGAGCACTGCACACATTGCACACTGGGTCGGCGCGTCCTGCTTGCCCCACAGTACAAAAAGTGCCCTTTCTCCTTTTTGCATTAAAAAATTTGCTTTCATAGTAAAAACTGACTCAGTGTTGTCTTAAAAAGAGTGTCCTGATTTTTTAAATATTGAAAGTGGCTTTAAAAACCAAAATAATACCTTTAACAATTAAAAATGTGCCCTTAAGAATCTGAAAAGTGCTCTCAAGAATCCAAAAAGTGCCCTTTTCTCACCAGCAGCACCCTGCCCTTTTCTCACCAGCAGCACCCTGCCCTTTTTTAAACCTGGGGAAAAATCTGGAATCATTTTCACACAAATAACTTTTACTTTTCTCAAAATGGGCCCCAAGATAAAAGCCCTGCATTATAAACTGAGCAAATTGAAAACTTACCTTTGCTTGAATGCCAAATGAGTTTAAGCTGCACAAGAATCTTCTCTAAACACCATCTACTGATGCACCACGCTTGATAGAAACTTGGAGCGAACTGCACATAGGTGAAAATGGCTAGTCCATGTTGAAAATGGAGAAGTCCGTATGCTGCCTAAGATAAAGAGCGATGACTTCAGCTTCTGTTGCCGGAGACAACCAACAGTATGAATGGAATCGGCTTGGCATTCTGTCAACCGGAGTTCTTAGAAGCCTGGTTCAACAGTATCTCTGCTGTCACCGTAGTCTCCTTAAAAATATGAAAATAAATTGTAATAGGTTGCAACATTAAGCATTTATCATATTCAACTAGAAATTTAAAAACAAAAAGTATAACTGAAACTGATTAATGTATATAACTGACGCCAGTGAATCATTTTTTTCTTCTTTTAAATCAAAACTTATTTCAGCATGCACACACACACATAATAATTTGCATTTAATACATTTATTTTAACGTATCAAACTGATTTTCTGTAAGTTAGGATTGGTAAGTTATTTCCATAAAAAAGGGGATATTCTTCACTTCTACTATCCAGTGATACTTTTATCCTTTCTTAGGACTTTTAACAAGCCCCTCATAATGTTTACTCTTTCTCATTATCAATGAGATATCGCCTGCATGAAATATCCTTTGGTCAAATAAATTTTATTGTGTGAATGGGGAGTTACACATTAAAATTCATTCATGATTTAAAACATGAAATACAGTATGTAATATATTTTGCATTTCATGAATTAAAATGGATGAAATGGCATAAAAATATGCAACCCAATGGTCTTTTTGAGAATGGGGAAGGCTAAGTTTCTATGGTAGGTTATGGAGAAGACTCGTGGCAAGCCATTTTGGCCAGTTGATGAAGAAGGAAAAATGGCATCTTTTCTAAATATTGCTATGGGGAGGAAAAGAAAAAAAAAATTACCGAATCAGCTGCACAGCAGAAGTACTGTGCACTTAGACTGTTTTAAATTTTTAAACGCATATGCACTATAGCACTTTTTACTGAAATTACAGTACTGAAAAAGAAAAACACTGCAGAACATAATATAAAAGATGGAGATAAATTATAATTCCAGGAAAGTAATTAAAGAAGATAATTGATACAATGTTTGGTACTTTTCAGTTAGCCGGGCACCAGTGATGACATGTATATATAAATACACACATATGTATGATTGCAGTAAACATTTCATATTTTGAATGAAGACGTTTATTGGTTTTTTTTGATAAACTTTTTTTATGCATCTTTAAAGTCCTAAAACAATTTTATTGCTGCTTCTACATCCTCATGTAACAGCCAAATGGTAAAATCCATTTCAGTGTCAATAATAAATGCAAGTTATAATTTAATAAATATTTTCTATATGAAAAGTAGCAAGTTAAAATGTTTTGTGAGGTTATGATTAAATAATATTAATGATAAAAGATTAACGTTCAATAAATAGCCCAATTAGAATGTTTGGTATGGTTTGCAATAAACAATTCTTTACACTGTCAGGATTGAAATAAATGGCAAATTAGCATATATTTTGGCATGTGTTGGTATAACAGAAAAGTACCAAGTTGTGTTCCTATTACACTCTAAGTGGAATTTAAAAATTAATCAGATTACTTAGCTATTCGGTTAAACCAAAACATTTTAGGCACCATTACCATGATTAATTAAGAATCCCATTAATGAATTATAAACAAATTACCTAATTTATTAACATCTTAAAACTAAATGAAATTTTGCAAATGGTCATTAGTATATAAAATTCGAAGTTTTCTATTACAATCAAAACAAAAACATGCCATTATCGTCAGAAAATACAGAATATATATATTAGTTAATTAAAACCAGATCTTAACTTATATGAAGTAAAATTTTTACTGAAACTGTGAAATATTATTTTCGGCTTCCTGACTAGTTTAAGATTGTCAGCAATAAAGCAGATTATAAAACAAGCAACGGAGATTTACGAAAAAAAGCTGAATTTTTATTGGTTATTTTTTTATAAACCCAAAACTTCTGGGAGTGTTCATTACCGGCACATTATACCCTGGCTCCTGGCATATATATAATTACAATCAACTTATTAATAGCATATTCAGGGCAGAGATAAATCAGTAAATAACTTTTTTTTATACACTTCTGTAGAAGTAAGTAACATAAGCAATGCAGTTAATTTTACAAAATTGCTGATGCTTTTTCTCAACTTTCTTTATCTTGAACTTAAATCTGTCCCTGAGAGTGATGAAAACTAATTTTTAACTAACACTTGGAATAATATAGAAAAATAATCTTACCTAATTTGTAAATCAAAATCCTCAAAAGAATATGATGACGACGCCAGGAATAGAGAGGCTTGCTTCAAAAATTGTAAACAGCATGGCATGATGGCAGCGACGCTGCTAACATACGTCTTTGATACAAAATCCCTACCAGCCCGCAGAAACAAGAAAATGTATTCCTTTCTAAAAACACTATCTTTCAATAGAATTATTTTTCCAAGGTTTTTTTATCTTCAAAATTTCTTATACAATATTAAATAAGTTTAAAAGTGGAAATTTCTAAATGCTGATTATTACAAATTTGAAAGCATTTAAAAATATATTTACAAAAATCCCCACTGGGAAAAAAATGTGTCTGAAAAGGGAAATCTTTGTTTCATCTTTCCCTCCTTGTATTTGCCGGCAAGCCTGGATTAATTTAATGTTTCTGTGATGTTAATGTAATGTTTCTAATTGAGTGTTTCTGTGAAAAGAGTCGGGGGGGGGGGGGATGGGTTTTTGCTTGCTATTATTGCTATTTAGGATATTTTTTTCTTTTAAATATGAAAATAACTTATTTTTTGGAACTGATTTATAGATAATATAAAATCAGCCCCCCCCCCCCCCCACCTTCCCACAAAAAAAAAAAAAAAAAAAAAAAAAAATTCTGTTTTTTCTTTTTAACAGTAACTGCTTTTTGGCAAAGTGCATTTATTTCTTTTGACAAATATTTTTTTATTGAAATTGAACTATATTTTTCAAATTGGAAATAAATTCCCATTTATCGGGGGGGGGGGGGGAGGGGAGGGGCATTTGCTATTACTGCCATTTAGGATATTTTTTCTTTTAAATCTAAATTTTGAGTGTTTCAAAAAATGAAAATAACTTATTTTTTAAACTGATTTATAGATAATATACAGATAATATAAAATCACCCCCCCCCCCAAAAAAAAAAAAATTAAAAAATGTTTTTTTTTTCCCTTAACAGTAACTGCTTTTTGGCAAAGGGGACATTTATTTCTTTTGACAAATATATTTTCATTGAAATTGAAATATATAATTCAAATTGAAAATAAATTCCTATTTATCATTATTTTTTTAATATGTTTATATAATATGTATGTCTAAAGATTGCAATATTCATTTTCATTCTAGGTGCTCACAGAAAATATTCATTTAAATATATTAATGCATACTTTAAAAGCCAAAACATTAACTATTTTTATGATTTTTTTTTTCACATAAAAACTCTTTGAATTAAAGAAGGGTACTTTTTGTGTATTTTTTATTGCATAAAATATTTAAATGCAGCATATTTTATCGTGTCACATAAATCCCGGTTTAAAATAACGAAAATAATCTTATAAAATGTGAAGTAAAAATACTTTTTATTTCTTATAATAAAAATGTCGAGAAGATTATACTGGGCCACTGACTTTTAAACGATGATAGATTTGTATATCTTTGCCGCAAACGTACTTTCATTCGCTATTGGGCACTGAAATTGCATTAAGTTTCCCCGCCATTTGCCCGTTAACGATTTGGCGATAGACATCCGGTGTGCGGGCGCGTCAGTTGAAATACATTAATGGCTGGATACAAATTGCCGCAAACTTTTTTGGCCACAACGTTTACGACATGTGGCCAAATTTCTCGTGTTTGTTGGGAAGTGAATTTTAACTATAATTTTTTCCTGTAGAAAAACAAACTACTTAATAAAATCTAATATTGAATTCTTATATTTATGTAATGTCTGTAAAGTAGTTCAGTTTGGATATTTTTGCATGATTTATTTATTTTATTTTATTTTTTTTTTTTTTTTTACACAGGAAACAAACAGGATACAGCTTGAAATTGGTGTGATAAAAGTAAATCATCCAAAGATACACCTCCACAATGTGACTGTCAGACTGTCAGAATTTATTTTGTTTAAATCTAAAAGCAAGAAAATTTAAGTCCGGAACATTTACTGTATACATTACATTACCGGAACAGAGTACCATTACTTTATTATTTATGTTGTGATTTCAAATAAATGCAGCAGCTGTACTGCAATAGTCATTTTTTTGTGTGTGCTGTGGTTTCTTTCACATTTTCCCAACAGCAGCTAGATTTTAGCAGTCGTCTATCAAAGCTCTTTGCAATCAGAAAAATGATTGCATCCAGTTGCAACAATCAAAATTTTCAATGACTGGATTGGAAGTGAAATGATGAGAAAAAGCTGATCGCACTTGTGTAAATAAACAAAAATAAGTAAAGTTGATTTTTTTTTTTTTAATGCCTTTTTCTAAGTTCAAATACATTAGTTAAAACATTTTCAACTAATAACTAGAATTTAGTGGAGCTCTTTTCAAGTAAGTGTAATAATTTTCTCTTATTGGGTTTTAACAATATTGGACATGTTTTTTACTGTATGCAGTGTTATATTTAATTATAAAATTTATATATTTAAATTTAAGCTTATTATCTTTTTCCGCATGTTGGTGAACTTGTACCATGTCTGATAAAATTATTGTTCATAATCCTATGTATAATTATGCATCTATCCAAAACTGGGTTTATTATACATTGATAGCTGTAAATTTCATAGTAAGGTGAATCTTGATTTAAATATATGATTAAAATGTTCGGTATGCAAAAAATCTACTTGAAGAAATGCACAAAATCTGAGGTGCCATATACGCTCAGATTTTGTGCACTTTATATTTTACACATTTTTTGCATGCCAAAAATATCCTAAATTGTGCATTTTTTATGCATAATCAGAGTCTCTGATTATGCATAAAAAATGCACAATTTAGGAATTATTTGGTATGCAAAAATTGTGTAAAATAAAAAGTGCACAAAATCTGAGCGTATTTGGCACCTCTGATTGTGCATAAAAACTGCAAAATTCAGGGATTATTTCGTATGGAGAAAAAGTGCACAAAATCTGAGCGTATTTGGCACCTCTGATTGTGCATAAAAACTGCAAAATTTAGGGATTATTTCGTATGCAGAAAAAGTGCAAAAAAAAAAGTGCACAAAATCTGAGCGTATTTGGCACCTCTGATTATGCACTTTTTGTGCAGAATTCAGTTTGCACTTTTTTTGCAGAATTCAGTTTGCACTTTTTATACACAAGTAGAGGTGCCAAATACGCTCGGATTTT